>JAUIMM010000042.1:15065000-15657500 GCA_031769625.1 Taudactylus pleione
CTTCTGATGTCAGTCATCCGCTGCACTACAGGGTCCAGCATTCCTATTGCCTAAGTATTGCTGATTGCTCCTTCACTGCAGTTTCACCATTTTGCTGCACTATTTACTTTGCCTGTTGTCTTTCCTATCCTGTGGATATTGAACTCATCCTTGTTACAGTTGTCAACTGCACTGTTACAGTGTCACCTCTGCATCACAGGGCTCAACCCTGCTCCAAACTCTAGACACTACAGGGCCCAAGCATGCTACAATCTTCTCCGCATCACGGGGCTCAATCCCGCTACAATCTACTCTGCATCCCGGGGCTCAACCCCGCTACAATCTTCTCTGCATCACGGGGCTCAACCCTGTTACAATCTTTTCCGCATCCCGGGGCTCAACCCTGCTACAATCTTTTCCGCATCACGGGGCTCAACCCCGCTACAATCCTCTCTGCATCACAGAGCTCAACCCCGCTCCAAACTCTAGCCACGCCGCAGGGCTCAACCCTGTCCTGGAATCTCATCGTTTTACATGGCTTAACCCTGCTCCGACATCACTACTCCACATGGCTCAAGTTTGCTTCATCTCTCTCTGCACCGCAGGGCTCGGTCCTCTCCCGGAACTATATTACTCTGCAGGGCCCGCTCTGCTCCGGATTTCCATTACTACAGGGTTTTACCCTGGCAAAGGTCCTTAGTGTCATCCTGAGGTGTTAGCCTCATTCTGGACTTGGGGTTCCCTACCACGTTAGTTCTTATATGCTAAAGACATCTTATATATATTTGGGGATTTTCTCCTATACATATTATTGCATATGTGAACCTCTGTGCTGTTTGAGACTTTATTTGAGACATTGCTGTTTATAATCCTTATGTGAATAAATTCTATTTTACTTTTATCCTGTGCTACTGAGTTTCATGGAAAGGTCATTCCTAAGACCACCCCAGTTTATTGTGCCTAGTAGGCCTGCCTCCCTCCAGGAGTCTCAAGTGTCAGCAGCTGTGACACCTAGCTGAGTTATAGAGCATGACTGCGCTTGGTGTTATTACCCCTATTGAAGAAGCGACCCAGTTTGTATCTGCAATGGTTGCTGCTATAAAAAAAAGATTGAACTGTCAGGATTTGCATAGACCCTGTACACCTCAATAAAGCGCTACTAAGACCCTGCCACCTGTTGAGAACAGTAGAACAAGTCATGCTGACATGCCAGAAACCAAGATCTTCAGTACATTAGATGCCAAATGTGGGTTTTGGCAAGTCCCATTAGACAAAGAATTGTCACTCCTCACTGCTTTTATGACACCAGCTGGGAGATATGCCTTTCTACGCATGCCATATGGATTGACTACTGGCAGTGAAGTGTTTCAACGGTGTATGGAACAACTGTTTGCTGGATACACCTGTGAGATTATAGTCGACGACATCCTCGTCTGGGGCCATACTATGCAAGAGCATGACGAGCATCTACGCCAGGTATTTTACAGAATAAGTACTATCAACTTAAAGCTCAACCCAGATAAGTGCAGATTCAGAGTGGCTGAAGTCCCATACGTGGGTCACCTCCTCACTAACCATGATGTTAAACCAGATCCTGACAAAATGGCAGCCATCCAGCACATGCCTTTGCCTGTGGACAAAGTTAGCCTCCAACGCTTCTTAGGGATGACTAACTACCTGTCAAAATTCATCCCCACTTACAGTGAGATCACTGCACCCCTGCGGAATCTTCTGCACCAAGATACGGAGTGGTGTTGGTTGGAGCAGCAACAGGCCGCGGTGTCAAAATTTAAATGTATACTCACCGGCCCTCCTATTCTGCAATACTTCAATGTACACTTACCGGTGGTGATCTCAGCTGACGCCTCAAAGCACGGGCTGGGTGCAATTTACCTCCAGAACAATGGACCAGTTACTTTTCATTCCAGGGCTCTGACAGACACAGAATCTCATTACGCGCAGATCGAAAAAGAGCTGTTGGCATTGGTGTTTGCTTGCCACTAATTCCATGATTTCATCTACGGGCAGCCGGTCACCGTCAAAAGTGACTACCAACCGCTCTTTACCATCCTGCGAAAGCCCCTGCACAATGTATCTGCCCGTATTAAAAGGATGATGCTCAAATTACAGAGGTACTACCTAGACGTTGGCTACAAGCGTGGCAAAGAAATGTTCATGACTGATGCCCTCTCAAGAGCGTTCCTACCCCATTCTGCTCCACTGCAGGTTGATGATGACTATGATGTAATGACAGTGCAATACCTGTCCTTTGCCCGAATGGAGGAGTTGCATACAGAATAATTAGCGGATGAGTTATGTCAACACCTCTCTCAGGTTATCCTGCGAGGCTGGCCACAGTCTTCCAGGGAGCTACCCCAAGTCTTACACCCATTCTTTGCCATGCAAGATGAGTTATCACTATCAGATGGGATTGTTTTGCAAGGTCAGAGATTTGTTATACCCTACACATTCCAAAAGTACTACACCAAGCAACTGCACCAAGGCCACCCTGGTCTGGAGGCCACGAAGCGCAGGGCCAGGGAACTGCTCTATTTTTCTACCATGGTTTATGATCTAGAGAAGGAGGTCTCTGTTTGCGGTCCTTGTGTGGCCCTTCATGTACACCAACCTTAAGAGCCACTGAATCCGCATGACATACCAGATCTTCCCTGGTCTGTCACTGCTGCTGATGGTTTTGTATGGAGGGGTAAGGAGTACTTGGTTCTTGTAGACTCTTACTCAGGATGGTTTGAAATTGATCACTTAACCACTATTACCAGCACCACCATAATTACTAAGCTCAAACAGCACTTTGCCACACATGGAATATCTCAGAAACTCATTACAAACAATGCCAGACAGTTCACGAGCAATGAGTTCAAGCTGTTTGTTTGTACTTGGGATTTCACACACATCACCAGCAGTCCACTATATCCCCAATCCAATGGACTCGCAGAAAGAGCTGTTCATTCCACCAAGCATCTGTCAGAGAAATGCGCACGAGACCTGACCGACGTTTGTCTGGTAACATACCGCGAGATGGATTACCATCCCCTGCCCAACGGTTTCTTAGTGTTTATTTTTTATTAAATTTGCAAAAATCTCAGAAAAACTTTACATGTTGTCATTATGGTGTATTGTGTGTAGAATTTTGAGGACAAAAATGAATGTATTCCATTTTGGAATAAGGCTGTAACATAACAAAATGTGGAAAAAAAAAATGAAGCGTTGTGAATAATTTCCGGATGCACTGTAAATGTAATGTAATAGACGAAAAAGACTTGCCTCTGAATAGCAGGAGAAAAGAAGTGCAACATTTTTATTTTGGGGTGCAAAGGTGGGGAAACCACTCAGAACCTTTGGAACAGCCCCTAATGGACAACTGCGTCAAAAAAATCCTGAAAAAAACTTAAGAACACTCAAAAAAAGTACTTTGAATTTGGGGGCGAAAAAGCACAAAGTGGGGTTACAACTTCTCAAACTAGCAAAATAAGATTCTGGGGGTGCTCTAAGAAGGCGTCAAGTGTTTTTGGGGTTGCAGGTGCTTTTATGAGGGAGAAATTTCATTTTTATTAAAACTGCACTTTAGAAACTATAAAAGATGCTTGCACCCATTTTCATGTACCCCAAATTCGACAGGAATACTTATTTGTCCCAAAAAAATGCTTTATGCCATTCTTCACCACTTGTGCAAAGACGCTAATTAGAGGCAATTGTGTGAACTTAAGTACCCCAGTTTTATTATGGATTATCGGGCACTACTACATTAATCCCCAATGTTTCTGCATCTTTTTGGGGGGTTCAGGCTGATTTCCCCGATTCTGACACCATTTTCCGCCTGTTCTGACTTTGGGTTTGGCCGTTTTGCGTCTTTTGGAATTGAATAGGGCGATTAGCGGGTATGCGCATGATAAGTTTCCGTGGCCAAAATATGCAATGTAGGTGAAAAGTCCGGCATGCAAAACTTTATCGCGGGTGCGAAAATAATTGAAGACCGCCCATAAACGGAATAGTGATCACAGGGCCTGATTCAGACCGGGTCGCAAGTGCTAAGCACTCGCAACCAGGTCAATGGTGGCCCAGAGCACATGCGCACCACGGAGCTGGCTCTGTCGTGTGCTTGCGCAAGACCCGGATAGCGACGGGCAATCCGTCGCACCGGGCCTCGCACCAAAGGGGGCGTGCTGTCGATGTTGAGTGACAGCATGCCCCTTTTGGTGGCCGGGCCCGGGGGGTGGCTGCCCAGACGGAGGCGTTCCCATGAGAATGCCTACCATCTGGGGACGGCCCCACTGACATCACAAGTGATGTCAGTGATGTCAGTGGGAGAGCTTTTGGATCTGTTTGAGCCGAAAGCTCTCTGGGGCTTGCGGCCACGAGACCCTACCACAAGGGTCTTGTCGCAAGCCCGATGATCATCCTGGCCGCTCGCATTAGCTGTGGGTGGCAATGCGAGCGGCCAGGAGGCCGTTCCATTAAAAATAAAAAAGACGCCCTAATTCAGAGCGAGCGCTCTGTCACAGTGTCCGGCTCTGAATCAGGGCCTCAATGCGCTAATATTTCACTTTAGTTTCAATAGAACAAACTGTAAGTAAGATACCCAAAAAAATTAAACCTTTTAGAACAGGAAAGTTTAGACAGCTCAGAAAAGGATTACACCTAATAGACCAGAAAAGTTTCCTCTAAAACTATGGAAATATAAGAATTGTAGCAAAATTAAAATAAAAATCAATTAGGTTCTCAAAGATTGAAGCTGAACATCAGATAGCAGGAGAGACAGTAAATTCAAAAAAATAAACAAAATAAAATACTGGGCCACTAAACAAAGTAGTGAAACAAATTCTAGAGAATAAGGAGAAAGCTGGTGTTTTAAATATGTTTCTTTTTTCGTTTGAGGAAGAAACACCAGGAAACAGGTTGTGCAGCAATTGTCTATTGTATGCGCATCCTTAAATGTAACTTGTCTAAAATAGTAGTTATGCAGTTATGCCCTAGACAAGAAATAAGTCAGATAAAGCATTTGGCCCAGGTGGCATCTGCCCTTCTGTGCTAATGGAGCTAAGGACCTGATTCAGACCCGTTCGCTAGGCTGCGTTCGCACGTAGCCTGTCGATGTTTGCATTCTGCGCATGCATACAAGACGCCGTGCGTGTACGCGAACCAGTCCATACACAGACGCTCTGCAAGCATGAGTGACAGGTCGTGCCTTTTGTGGGTGGTGACAGGGGGTGGTCGATGGTAACGGGGGTGTGGTGGTGCGAACGCAGGCGTGTCTGTGCATCTGAATGCCGTTTCAGGGGCGTGCATAATTAAGACGCATCGTCAGCGTAAACATCACATGGCTGAATTATACAAAGCAGCACTCGCAGTGCTTGTCAGGGCCGTAACTAGGGTAGTGCGACCTGTGCCATGGCACAGGGCATCGCAAAACAGGGGGCGCTGTTCGTGCCTGTCAATTTTCTGTTTATTATCATTCTCACTTGTAGCTTCCTTTTATTTTATCCCCAGCATCTCCTGGCCTCCCCTATCTCTTCCCTGGCCCTTCCCCATGAGGCCATTGCCCTTTTTCAGGTGCACTATATTATGTCCCTAGATAAAAATTGGGAGGGGGGGCGCCAATGCTATCTCTGGCACAGGGCACCAAAAAGTCTAGTTACGGCTCTGGTGCTTGTGGTGAACCACAAGTGCTGCGTATGGGTCAATGTTACCGATTGCTTAAGACACTTCCTGGAGATGATGTATGTTATTAAGGGAAAGTGGGCGTCTTGTGTCATGCTGGTGGGTGTCTAAAAACATACCGTGCTCGCACGGCAAGACATAGTGGGCGTGCTAATGTCTTGCTAGCGATCGCAGGATTTGCATACTTTGGCTGCTGACGGTTGCGTGCGAACGCATCCTAGCGAACGGGCCCTAAGTTTAGTAATTGATGGACCATATCTGATATTTATGGACAATCTATTACCATGTTAGTACAGTACCTCTAGATTGGTGGAAAGCAGATGTGGTACCAATGTTTAGAAAGGAATCAAAATTGGAAGGAAAAAATGACAGACATGATCCTGACATGGACAAATTAGAGATTATGGGGGGTATTCAATTTGTGAAGCGAAAAGTCAGTGCTGGACTTTTTGCTCCACATCGGAGGTTTGACGGGGATAAAGTATCGGGCGCGTGCCCACTTTATCCCCATCTTCAATTAGGAATCAGCGAAAACAGGACCCGGCGGAAAGATAAGTATCGAAAAAATTTGGGAATTTCGGGAAATGTTCCTGGGACCCCCCTAAAGATGTCCAGACATGGGGAATCACTACGGGTTCCCCCCTTTTTGCCTGCTAAAGGGAGTTGGGGTTTTTAAATAGCCGCGGCAGGAGCATAAATGCGGCATTGAAGAAGGGGTGAAGAATAGCGCTTAGCTTTTTTTGGCGGGGGGAAATAACTATGCCCATCAAATTTGGGTTACATGAAAATGGGTGCAAGCATATTTTTAAATCCCACCTGCCACTATCACCCGCATTGAAGAAAACACCTGCCGCATACTTTGGAACCCCTCTGGATTTAATTTAGCTATGTTAGAAATGTGTTCCCTATTTTTTTTTTTTTAACCCCAAAATGTAACATAGTGTTTTTTGGGGGGTGTCCCGATTTTTTTTTAAAACTTTTTTTTAACACATTAATTTTAGGGGACATTCCCAGGGGTGCAGGCTATTTTTTTTAAAGCCTGCACCCCTAAACCCCAATTCTGCATTTTTTTCGCCAACTATTCTGTGGTGAAAAGTTATCCCCGTTTTTTAACAAAGATTTCTCGCACCGGCAAAAAGTCTTTGTAATTGAATACGGGGATAATTAAAATAGTCGAAAAATGACATCATCGGCAATAAATTATCGCCGATAACGGGTTTTCGTCTGTAATGGAATACGGCCCTATAAATCTATATTAGGAAATAATTTGCTAACAGTATGATCATGGTTTCATGTTTATTGAAGTAAATTTTAAAGTTGATCTCTGTATTGTAATTGGTGTTGTATAGTGTAAAAGCGCTTGTTACTGTTCCACAATGCGGTGCCATGGGGTGGGGGAGAGGGTACTGATTACAATTGTCACCCTTTGCAAGACGCAGAGCTGCACATAGGCCCTGATTCAGAGCCGCTCGTAAGCGGCCACTCGTTTGCTCCGAGCGATGTTTGCCCAACTGCGCATGCGTACGGATCGTAATACGCATGCGCGAACCAGTCAGTGCGGCTGAAAATCGTTTGTTCGCTAAATAGCGAATGCCTGCTATTTTGAGTGACAGAATGAGGCGTATGTGGGTGGTAACAGGGGAAGGTGCTTGAAAACGGGGAGTGGAGACCCGAACGCAGGCGTGCTTAAAGGTCAAAACGGGCGTTTTATGGGTGTGCATAATTAATACAGCAGCGTCATTGACCACGTCACTGGGTTATTTTATAGCCAGAACTGCTCACAAGATTGTGGTAGCAAAAACCAACCCCAAGAATAGCGAGCAGTTCATACGCTGGTCGATGTACTCGATTAATCTAATAAATAGCGGACATGACGTAGGATGCGAGCGGCCAGGGGGCGTATTTTTTAAAAAAACGACCGCAAGTTTTGTTCGCTCGTTCAGACATAGAGGCGTGAACAGACCGCAAAGAGCGAACGGTTCATTTGAATAGCCACCCCTATTTTCTGGACGAGCGAGCGCAAATAGCGTCCGGCTCTGAATCAGGCCCATAGTTTTTCTGGGTTTTTATAGGGGGCGTGGCTATGCCTTCCGAAGTTGGCCACATCCCCAGTACATGGATTTGGCCATATCCCCAGTACATGGGTACCTGTTGATCTCTCAGCTGCTCTGGTTCTACATAACAATCTGATAAAAAAAAATTGTACATTGATTAAGAATAGTATTGGACCCCATTTTTTCTTTTGGTAATAACCTTGTAGGCAGTCTAGAAATTAGGATGTCCATATTTGCGGGATTACATAGCATAGTAGCTTACTACAGAAAATATTTATATATCTGACAATTTGGGCCAAAAATGGCATATGAAAGGTAATGTGGTCAAGTCTAGCCCGTGGTAATAACTGTAACACTTAACCATAAAAGGGCTGTTATAGAATTCGGCATACATCAATTTTTGTGCTGTGAGCATACTTATTTTCTCACCAAGCATAGGAAGCACAATGCATCCGTAATCCCACATTTGTGAGTATCTAAGACAAAGGCCTGTATTCAATTTGGAGCGAAAAGCCGTTTTCGCGTGTTTTTGGCAAAACTTTTTTGCGGGTGACGTCATTTTTGCCTGTTTTGGTTTTACCCCGTATTCAATTTGAAGGACTTTCCGTCTAGGCGGAAAGTCAATGCAAAATACCAGGCGAAAAAGTTTTGCCTATGAATAGCAAGAGGAAAAAAGTGCAGAATTGGGGTTTTGGGGTGTAACATTGCAGGAACCCCCCTGTAGCTTTCAGATAGTCCCCCAAAGGTAATCTGTCTCAATTTTAAAAAAAAAAACACTTAAGGACCACCCAAAAAATGACTTTGAAAAAGGGGGCAAAAAAAAAAAAGTTGGGGTACAAAGTTAAAAACTAGCGAACTTGACTCTGGGGGGGTTCCCAAGTATGCCCCAGGTGTTTTTTTGATTGCAGGTGCTTGCGGCAGGTGGATTTTTCACGATTTTTACAACTACACTTTAGCAACTTTTAAATATGTAGACCCCCATTTTCAAGTACCCCAAATTTGCTGGGAATAGTTATTTTCAGAAACTCCTGAATACTATTCTGCACCACGTATTGAAAAATGCTATTTAGCAGCTATTGAGCCCCAAATACCTTCAGCAAGCCAAATTGGGTGGTGTCATAGTGAACCCCCATGTTAGAGCATCTTTTGGGGGGTGTCAAACTGATTTCCCCAAATCTGACAGTACTTTCCGCCTGTTTCAGTTTCGCCGGGTGCCATTTTCATGTACTTTCATATTGAATACGGGGATAATTAAAATAGTCGAAAAATTACATCATCGGCAATAAATTATCGCGATAACGGGTTTTCGTCTGTAATGGAATACGGGCCTATAAATCTATATTAGGAAATAATTTGCTAACAGTATGATCATGGTTTCATGTTTATTGAAGTAAATTTTAAAGTTGATCTCTGTATTGTAATTGGTGTTGTATAGTGTAAAAGCGCTTGTTACTGTTCCACAATGCGGTGCCATGGGGTGGGGGAGAGGGTACTGATTACAATTGTCACCCTTTGCAAGGCGCAGAGCTGCACATAGGGCCTGATTCAGAGCCGCTCGTAAGCGGACGCTCGTTCGCTCCGAGCGATGTTTGCCAAACTGCGCATGCATACGGATCGTAATACGCATGCGCGAACCAGTCAGTGCGGCCGAAAATCGTTTGTTCGCTAAATAGCGAATGCCTGCTATTTTGAGTGACAGAATGAGGCGTATGTGGGTGGTAACAGGGGAAGGTGCTTGAAAACGGGGAGTGGAGATCCGAACGCAGGCGTGCTTAAAGGTCAAAACGGGCGTTTTATGGGTGTGCATAATTAATACAGCAGCGTCATTGACCACGTCACTGGGTTATTTTATAGCCAGAACTGCTCGCAAGATTGTGGTAGCAAAAACCAACCCCAAGAATAGCGAGCAGTTCATACGCTGGTCGATGTACTCGATTAATCTAATAAATAGCGGACATGACGTAGGATGCGAGCGGCCAGGGGGCGTATTTTTTCAAAAAACGACCGCAAGTTTTGTTCGCTCGTTCAGACATAGAGGCGTGAACAGACCGCAAAGAGCGAACGGTTCATTTGAATAGCCACCCCTATTTTCTGGACGAGCGAGCGCAAATAGCGTCCGGCTCTGAATCAGGCCCATAGTTTTTCTGGGTTTTTATAGGGGGCGTGGCTATGCCTTCCGAAGTTGGCTACGTCCCCAGTACATGGATTTGGCCACATCCCCAGTACATGGGTACCTGTTGATCTCTCAGCTGCTCTGGTTCTACATAACAATCTGATAAAAAAAAATTGTACATTGATTAAGAATAGTATTGGACCCCATTTTTTCTTTTGGTAATAACCTTGTAGGCAGTCTAGAAATTAGGATGTCCATATTTGCGGGATTACATAGCATAGTAGCTTACTACAGAAAATATTTATATATCTGACAATTTGGGCCAAAAATGGCATATGAAAGGTAATGTGGTCAAGTCTAGCCCGTGGTAATAACTGTAACACTTAACCATAAAAGGGCTGTTATAGAATTCGGCATACATCAATTTTTGTGCTGTGAGCATACTTATTTTCTCACCAAGCATAGGAAGCACAATGCATCCGTAATCCCACATTTGTGAGTATCTAAGACAAAGGCCTGTATTCAATTTGGAGCGAAAAGCCGTTTTCGCGTGTTTTTGGCAAAACTTTTTTGCGGGTGACGTCATTTTTGCCTGTTTTGGTTTTACCCCGTATTCAATTTGAAGGACTTTCCGCCTAGGCGGAAAGTCAATGCAAAATACCAGGCGAAAAAGTTTTGCCTATGAATAGCAAGAGGAAAAAAGTGCAGAATTGGGGTTTTGGGGTGTAACATTGCAGGAACCCCCCTGTAGCTTTCAGATAGTCCCCCAAAGGTAATCTGTCTCAATTTTTTTTAAAAAAACACTTAAGGACCACCCAAAAAATGACTTTGAAAAAGGGGGCAAAAAAAAAAAAGTTGGGGTACAAAGTTAAAAACTAGCGAACTTGACTCTGGGGGGGTTCCCAAGTATGCCCCAGGTGTTTTTTTGATTGCAGGTGCTTGCGGCAGGTGGATTTTTCACGATTTTTACAACTACACTTTAGCAACTTTTAAATATGTAGACCCCCATTTTCAAGTACCCCAAATTTGCTGGGAATAGTTATTTTCAGAAACTCCTGAATACTATTCTGCACCACGTATTGAAAAATGCTATTTAGCAGCTATTGAGCCCCAAATACCTTCAGCAAGCCAAATTGGGTGGTGTCATAGTGAACCCCCATGTTAGAGCATCTTTTGGGGGGTGTCAAACTGATTTCCCCAAATCTGACAGTACTTTCCGCCTGTTTCAGTTTCGCCGGGTGCCATTTTCATGTACTTTCATATTGAATACGGGGATAATTAAAATAGTCGAAAAATTACATCATCGGCAATAAATTATCGCGATAACGGGTTTTCGTCTGTAATGGAATACGGGCCTATAAATCTATATTAGGAAATAATTTGCTAACAGTATGATCATGGTTTCATGTTTATTGAAGTAAATTTTAAAGTTGATCTCTGTATTGTAATTGGTGTTGTATAGTGTAAAAGCGCTTGTTACTGTTCCACAATGCGGTGCCATGGGGTGGGGGAGAGGGTACTGATTACAATTGTCACCCTTTGCAAGACGCAGAGCTGCACATAGGCCCTGATTCAGAGCCGCTCGTAAGCGGCCACTCGTTTGCTCCGAGCGATGTTTGCCCAACTGCGCATGCGTACGGATCGTAATACGCATGCGCGAACCAGTCAGTGCGGCTGAAAATCGTTTGTTCGCTAAATAGCGAATGCCTGCTATTTTGAGTGACAGAATGAGGCGTATGTGGGTGGTAACAGGGGAAGGTGCTTGAAAACGGGGAGTGGAGATCCGAACGCAGGCGTGCTTAAAGGTCAAAACGGGCGTTTTATGGGTGTGCATAATTAATACAGCAGCGTCATTGACCACGTCACTGGGTTATTTTATAGCCAGAACTGCTCGCAAGATTGTGGTAGCAAAAACCAACCCCAAGAATAGCGAGCAGTTCATACGCTGGTCGATGTACTCGATTAATCTAATAAATAGCGGACATGACGTAGGATGCGAGCGGCCAGGGGGCGTATTTTTTCAAAAAACGACCGCAAGTTTTGTTCGCTCGTTCAGACATAGAGGCGTGAACAGACCGCAAAGAGCGAACGGTTCATTTGAATAGCCACCCCTATTTTCTGGACGAGCGAGCGCAAATAGCGTCCGGCTCTGAATCAGGCCCATCCCCAGTACATGGGTACCTGTTGATCTCTCAGCTGCTCTGGTTCTACATAACAATCTGATAAAAAAAATAGGTGGATTTTTCACGATTTTTACAACTACACTTTAGCAACTTTTAAATATGCAGACCCCCATTTTCAAGTACCCCAAATGTGCTGGGAATAGTTATTTTCAGAAACTCCTGAATACTATTCTGCACCACGTATTGAAAAATGCTATTTAGCAGCTATTGAGCCCCAAATACCTTCAGCAAGCCAAATTGGGTGGTGTCATAGTGAACCCCCATGTTAGAGCATCTTTTGGGGGGTGTCAGACTGATTTCCCCAAATCTGACAGTACTTTCCGCCTGTTTCAGTTTCGTCGGGAGCCGTTTTCATGTACTTTCATATTGAATATGGGGATACGCGTGCACGCGCGCAATACTTTTCCGCCTGTCAAACAGGTGAAGTAGGCGAAAAATACGGGCCGCAAAAGAGTATCGCGGCTCGGCTCATATTGGATACGGCTATTAGAAGGCTATTTTGAAATAATCTCATCAGTGCCATGATTATTAACAATCTATATCACAGCAAATATTTTCATTCAAAATGCAAATATCCGTGCTATGTACTATACTGAACCCACAGGGACAGTGCCTGCAATTTTGGAGGACTTTCACAATTGTGAAAGCCTCCTGGGGAATCTGACACTGTGCATGCACACAGTGTCAGTTTCCATAACCGGCCAGAGGCTGCAGGAGATGGATCTTGATAAAGAGAAATCGAAACGCGTTGAGCGGACCAGTGGGATTCTAGGACTCCAATGCTGGACTGGAACCTACTGACTAGTGGGAGGAAACTGCTACTGGACTTGAAAGTTTGGAACTTTACCCCTTGTCATTGATGTGTCATCTTTGTGTTTATATCTAGTAGGCGCAAACCTTTGCATAAAGATCCCATTCTTAATACAACTGTTTTATTGTATGTGTGATTATTTGAATAGTGCACTAAATATTGTGTTTTTACCAAATGATATTGCACTATCTATAAATAAATCTATATATATATATATGCGAATCCACGATTCGGCACTCAGCGGAGAATACTGGTACTGAGCCAGGTGCCCTCCACAGCCAAATTCGTAATGAGGTCCAGTGTAATATAAAGTCCCCCAGGTGGCAATCCGAATGAAGAAAAAGATAACACTCATGCCGCACATATATATATATATATATATATATGTGTGTGTGTGTGTGTATATATATATATATATATATATATATATTTATTTCCATGTTTAAATATATACATCAATAAGTCTTCTCTGGAGGACAACGTCACATGTTTATGAGAATAATGATCCTATAAATTTGTTCCATCCAGTGCTGACAGTGTGCGTTGCACCTGGGCCTTTGGGGAGTCTGGACTGTCAGCAATCCGGATGGGTTGAGTTGTTGCGCATGGACTGTCTACTAGGGACTTGTGGGTGCGATCTTGTGAGTGCTGCAGGCAAGAGGAGAAAGCCTCAATGAATCCTCTAACCATACTATCTGAAGGCATTTGGACTGCAGACCAACCTCTGCCTCTCCCTGTCACCCTCTGTCTCTGCCTGTCACCCTCTGCCTCTCCTTGTCACCCCCTGCCTCTCCCTGTCACTCCTTGCCTCCCTCTGTCATTCTCTGCCTTTCCCTGTCACCATTTGCCTGTCACCCCTTGCTTCCACCTGTCACCATCTACCTGTCACCCCTGCCTCTCCCTTACACCATGTGCATGTCACCCTCTGCCTCTCCCTGTCACCCCATAGCTGTCACCTCTGCCTCTCTTTGTCACTTCCTGACTCTCCCTGTCACCATCTGCCAGTCACACCGCCTCTCTCTGACACCCTGTGACTGTCATCCTTTGCCTCTACCTGTCACCCTTTGCCTCTCCCTGTCACCATCTCCCTGTCACCCTTTGCTTCTCCCTGCCTCTACCTGTCACCCTATGCCTCTCCCTGTCACCATTTGCTTCTCCCTGCCTCTCCCTGTCACCCTTTGCCTCTCCCTGTCACCCCTGCCTCTCCCTGACACCAGGGCCATCTGAACGTATATGCACACTGGGCAGTTGCCCAGGGCCCCATGAATTTAGGGGCCTTCGAGCAGGGGCTGGCTGGGCTGGGGGGAATCTACATGGAGTGTGTGGCCGCTCACTGCGCGCATAAGGTAGCCAGTTGTGGGGCAGGTAAAGTCAGATGCTCTCCGGCTGCTCCGATTGTGTAATACACACAATCAGAGAGGCCAGACAGGATTCTCTACCTGCCTCCCAGCCTTCAGCTACAGAGCCAGATTAAGGGGTTGAAGGCTTAATCTCCTGGACCCCTCTCTCCCAGGGTGCCCCTATACTTTAATCACAGCTGCAATGAAGAGCAGGAACTGCACTGCGAGCTGGAGAAGAGAATGATGTGGAATCCATAGTCCACATTTTACATCATGATTTTTTATGTTTAAACATTGATTTTAATGAAAGTACCAATAAATCAAAAGGTTTATTTAATTTATCGTTTACATTTCTATTCTCGTGAATGGCTGGGTAGCAGCCCCAGTGCATTGCTTTGCCCAGGACCTACAATGCTCTTAAAACAGCCCTGCCTGACACCTGTTGTCTCTGCCTCTAACTCTCTGTCTTTCACTGTCACCGCTGCCTCTCACTGTCACCTGCTGTCCCTGCCTGGAACTCTCTGCCTCTCCTTGTTACCCTCTGCACATCACCCCCTGCCCTCCCTATCTCTCCCTGTCACTCCTTGTTACTCACTGCACCTCCCTGTAATGATCTGATGATCCCAGTCACTCCCTATCTCTCCCCGTCACTCCATAAATCACTGCCTCCTCCTGTTGCACACTGCCTCTCCCTGTCACTCCCTGCCTTTCCCTGTCACCCTCTGCCTCTCCCCTAACTATCTGCCTTTCACCCCCTGCCTCTCTCTATAACCCTCTCCCTGTCACTCCCTGCCTTTCCCTGTCACCCTCTGTCTCTCCCCTAACTATCTGCCTGTCACCCCCTGCCTCTCTCTATAACTCTCTGCCTGTCACGCCCTGCCTTTCCCTGTCACCCTCTGTCTCTGCCTGTCACCATCCTCCTCTTCCTGTTACCCTCTGCCACTTCCTGTCACCCTCTTTCTGTCACCCTCTACCTCTCCCATCACTCTCTGCCCATCACCCTCTGCCTCTCCCCATCACTTCTGCTGTGCATACTTGGACCATACTTGCCTACACTCCCAGAAGTCGCAGCAGGCTCACGATTTTTCGGGTAGCCCCCCGCACCTCCGGAAGCGTAGGCAAATCTCCCGCATACTGCCCACTTCCTAGTGAAGTGGGCAGGATTTGGAGATTTAATGGGGAATTTGCGGGTCCGTGAGGAGAGGTGGTGCTGAATGACGCAATTTGCATCATTTAATGATTTTTTTAACGATTTTTTGATAATGATGTCGTTATTGTTAAATCGTTCAAAAAAATCGTTCAGTTTATGAGTTGAACGATAATCACAAATGTGCACTCGCGTTTGTAGTTTGTAGTTATCGTTCATCGTCCATTTCAGACTGTCCAACATGACGATTTTCATTAAGGAAAGGAACATTGGGCCTGATTCAGACCCACTCGCGAGCGGCTGTCCGCTTGCAAGTGGGTCGATGGTGTGCACTGAGCATGCGCACGATGGAGGGAGCTCCGTCGTGCGCATGCGCGAGACGCGACGAGCGAAGGACTTTCCTTCGCTCGTTGTGTCTGATCAAAGGGGGCGTGCTGTCGATGTTGATTGACAGCACGCGCCCTTTGGTGGGCGTGCCGGGGGCGTGCCTACCAGACGGGGGCGTTCCCAAGGAAACGCCTACCGTCAGAAGCCGGCCCACTGACATCACTAGTGATGTCAGTGGGAGTGATTTTGGCTCTGATAGAGCCAAAATCACTCCAGGGCTTGTGGTCGAAAACCCCGACCACAGGCTTCTGGTCGCACTGGGGATGGTCGCGATGGTCAAGACCATCGCGACCATCATCCTGCACGCTCGTGACCCACAGCTATACGAGCGTCCAGGAGGACGCTCCATTTTTATGGAGGACGGCCCTCATTCAGAGCGAGCGCTCTGCTCAAAGCGTCCGGCTCTGAATGAGGGCCATTATTCGTTCATCGTTCATCACACTTCAAAAAATCGTTCTCTTTTTCAAGGGAAAATCTGACAGAGAATCTGACAGAAAATCGTTGGTTACAAAATCGTTACGTGTGTATGCACCTTTAATAATTATTTTCACTCATTTTCTTCTATCACCATCTGGAATCCTTCTCAACAGTATGGGGAAGCTGTTGCTGGAGATATCCATTGAATATTACCACCGGTGGGAGCTACAGCCCCTGACAGCATCCTTGTAATGGGTCAAACATGTTATGTAGGTTAACATTTTTTAATTTTTACCAGTAAATATTGAGCAAAAATAGTTATTTAGGCGATCTGCCTAATAACATCAACATATCAACCCCTTTAGTTTTTATTTTTACTATTCTTCCTCATTTACCCCAACAAATGTACCTAAAGAATGCATTGGCACCCTTTATATGCAGTTTCCTTAGAATTTATAGTAAATTCCTCAGCAAGCCATGTTGACTTTCCCTCACACATTTTATTTAATTATGCCTTGGATAGAGTATTCCTCTACTCCTGCACTCTACCCATAAATTGCCTCAGAAAAATGACAATACTTATAAGGTTCTCATTGTGTACCGACTAGCAAGTTACTGCCATCTTGTGGACGAATTAAGCATAGCCTTTAATTTATTGCGATGCACAAATCACTTGAGATTGCAATTGGTCTTAAAAATTAAAGAAAAAATTAGTTTATCATGTAAGTGTTTCAGAAAAATGAAAGGCAATTACAGTTATATAAACACTTAAACAATCTCAAGTGTAGAAATACACAGGCAGAATTTAAATATGAAATATTAATTTCCAATATCGGGTTAACTTGCACAGTGACTCTAAAAAAACAAAGAAATTCAATTAACCTGCCAGGAATATAAGGATGGTATAAGATGCCACTTTACTAATGTTCCATAACATGAAATTGCACTAGCTCACTGCATTGACCAATAGCCCTGACACTGCTTTGATTGTGAGGTCAGAAGCGATTACAAACATGAGTCCCAAGTTGGTAAGGAAAGACTTTGGCTGCTGCTGAGATGCTAACTCTAGTCACCAGCTTGGTATTGATTTCTGTATGAGTCTTGTGCAGACAGTGAATGTGAGGAGCTGGGTGGGTATAGTCACATAGAGGTGACTAGGGAATGGCTTGCAGATGCTGAATTTCCATATGCCCACAGGTTGACGACTGCTGTATTAAGATGACTGTGAATTTGACCATCCTGTTTAGACTTATAGTACTTGAACCAAGTCCTATACAATTTGCTCAAGACCTCATATTTTGGGGTTGACATGTCAGTAAGGTCTGCATATGTATATGTGAGCCTCTATGGAAGGGATGTATAAATGTAAATATTTTGCCATTGGCAAGTGCTTGTTGTGAAGCCTCAGTCAGCTCAATATACTTAATAGTAGGTTTATTCTGATCATCTGTCTCTAGACCAATACATCCACAGCTACTTATCATTGTTTATGATGCTTTTGTATGTGACAGCAGGTGATGCAAGATGCTGTCATTCCCATGAGAAAACTTCTTGTGGATTTGTCAGCTATACCCTGGAAATGTGGTCTGACAAATTCTGCATTCCCCAGTCTCATACAATGAGCCAATGTGATTGATAAATACTAAACCTGCCCTGATTCAGAGGTGCACGCTATGTCCCATCACTGCTTCCATCGTGTAGGCAGCAGACTTGCAAAAATATACTTATGAATCTTGTGCACAAAACCCCCACATCCGGCTTCTCACATCCGCTGCTTACGTACAAAATAGGAAACATCAGTTCCACATCAAGCAAACTCTGAGCATCCCTATCTCAGAATGTCCGTCACACCTAAGGCACCGGGGCCTCTCCAGCTGCCTACGAATTTGCTCAGGCTCACCAGGGCATGCCCAGAAAACAGTCCCAAAACGCCTGTGTCTTTGTAGCCACCCCCCCCCCCCAGTATCCTCCCCAAAACACTGACTTTGCTAATAAATCCACAATGCGTCCTCCAACTCAAACCCATCTCTGTGTGCGCAGTGCGGCTTTGGTGACATCGACACTGCATGCACCTCTGTATCAGGCCATGAGGTGACCTGGATATTCTTCCCACTGAAAGCCTTCCGATCTATATAACTGTATTGTTGATTAGATTCACTGGCGGTTCTAGGGGCAGTTGAGCAGGGCTATTGCCTTGGGCGCTGTGGCCTGATGGCACAGCCACAGTCACTCCAAAGGCGCTGTCTAATTTGATGGCACCTGCCCGCTCTTGCCTGCTGCAGTGCCCGCTTTTGTCCACCGCTGTTTGATGTGCAGGGAACAACTACACATCATGGTGCCACCGCAGTTATTACTAAGACAGTAATAAACTGAGGCGGCGCCATGATGTGCAGTTGTTCCCTTCCATTGTCTCTCAGAATGCCGGGCTTGGTGACGTGGTGCATGACATTCTGGGAGTGGCCACGTTGAGAAGAGGACAGACTCAGACTAGCAGATGGAGGAAGGACCCGCAATTAGTATTTTATTTTGATTATAATTTCTTTCCTGCCTGTGGCCACGCCTCCAATCAGGCCACACCCCTGAGCTCAGGGCGCCAAACTAAACTATCACCCTGAGCTCCGGAATGTATAGAATTGGCCCTGATTAGATTAGCTGGATTAGATCCCTGTACAGCATCTATTTAAGGTTGAACTCCATCTGTCTTGAACTCTCTGTTATCCTAAATTTCAATCAGAACTCCAATACTTTTGTCTGATTTGATTTGACTCATAGGGAAAAATTTACTAAGTGGCAGGTTCTAAACCCCGGCGGTTTGGTGTCGGTTTGACGGCGGGTTCAATTCTGATCTAAACCCTGGGGGTTTGGTGGTGGTTTTGCAGCGGTTTCTAAAGGACAGCCCTGTTCTATTCTATTCCAAAATGTGTTTTGACGGCAGTATTGCAGCGGTTTTCTCCATAGTAAATCTGCAGATAGCAAAACCGCCGCCAAACCCCCAGGGTTTAGAACAGAATAGAACTCGCCGTCAATCCGCCGCTTAGTAAATTTTGCCCGTACTGTTGATCTGACCTGACAGTATCCGGTCCTCTGTAATCATCCTATTAATCCTGTCTTTATATAATTGAATGTTTTTTGAAGATGAATATTTGAAAATGACATTTCACCCAATGTTTAGCTGAACTAGCACAGCAGCAGAGTGTTCCTGAAAACGATTTAACAGTTTTGGCTACCATGGTGCGTGCGGCTGCTGGGAATACCGCTATCATATACATTCTGCTAACATGGGATTTACATTTTCTTGTGTTGATATTTATACTGAGACATCAAAGTGGATTCTGCTATGTTGTGCTTTCATGTGAGACATGCAGCATAGCGTGACTGTGCAATGACAGCTGAAAATATTACTTCCACCAGTGACATTAAAGGATGTTACAGTTCTGCTCATTTTAATAGTGAATTTATTTATAGGCATGCTGCAGGCTGATACATAGACCAAACCACTGTACCACCTGTCTTAAGTTTTTCAACTCCTGGCTAATCTGAGATCTACCAGTCCAATGGCCAATCCGTCTAATACCTGTTTCAAGGGCCCTACAGCTGGGTACAAACTATACAATATATCATCCGCGAGACAGATTGGAAAAACCTGCAATGCTAAATTTCATTACATTGGGTCACTTGGTTGTCCATTTTAAGATTACTAACTATTAAGGTATCCACTGATGATCCAAACTGATTGCATTCCAGTTTAGGTGGCCATCCAGCGTTGGGACTGAGTGGCCAGATCAATTCCAATTAATTTTCAGTGCACTTGACAGCAGACACAGATCTATCCTATATCAGTCATCTTCTGATTGCATCTTACAGACGGTCTGACAATGATCCAAGAGAGATCCATCAGATTGTTATGGAGCAGAGCTCTTGTTTCCGGGTCAGGCATGCTGTGATATTGGACCAATTCTGATACTACAGAATGTATTGTCTGTTCAACAACCATCTGCCAGGTACTAAGGAGACTTCATTGCTATAGATGGATTGGGGCACTCTCGAAAAAATCTGCAGTCAGTCACCCTGATTCTGACAGAACCTGCGGATCATATGGCCACGTTCCTGTGTGACACCAAAGACACCCTCCTGCTAATTTCATTTCCCACTACTTCACTTTGTTTATTCCCCATTGTCCCTTGACCCTCATTTTAAAAAGCCCTTAATAAACTATCTTTTTACTATCCCTCTATGAAAGTGATTCTAAATCATTTTCCACCTGGGGACCCTCTGGCACCCCATTTGTGTTATTTGTGCCCGCAACATTTGCAAAACAAAACATTTCTAAGAAATATAATTATTTGTAGATAAAATGTCTAGGCACAGCTACATATAAATGTAATAAATGTGCTATAAACACGATTTAAAACAAAAATGCATAAGAATAAAATGGATTTTATAATATATATATATATATATAATTATATATATATATATATTGTGATAGGATCACTGGTAAAGTGGTTTGTGGCAGGTACATTTGTCCCAGATTCCTGTCTTTTGTGTTTTAAACCCCCAGGAGAAAGTCTGCAGTGTAGCAGGCTTGAGTTTCGGCTTTTTGAAAAGCCGGTTTGGGACCTGGGGGTTGTGGGTGAGAGGAGAGGGAGGGCTCCACCCACGGCCACTCCAGGTTTTGGTTCTCGCAGCCTGGTAACAGGATTGTTAGTTTTCCACCTGAGAGTGGCCAATATATGCCTAGTTTGTTTAGGGCTGATTGTCTCACCTGGGAGAGCAGGCAGGGAGTTTGCTCAGAGACACTTGGAAAACCTATTTGTGAGTGCTGTGCCTTGTTGCTGGTGAGGGCATTAGGCCCTGCCAGGTTCTTGTAGTGAGGGAACTACCTGTGAAGTTAGAAGCCCAGCCAGGGCTAGGATTTACGTTTATGATTTCTTTATGTTATTTCTGTTTTGCACAATAAAGACTGGCGCCGACCAGCTTGTACTTAAATCCAGTCTGGCGTACTGTTTCCCAGCTGCTGTGTGTGTAAGGAAGGAGTCCTCTACCCAGGAGCCACAAAAAGCATATTTCGACTTATGCCTGGCTGATGCCAAGGACTATAAAAAACTAAAACAGGAGATCCTAACTCGCTTGGGAGTCACCACCTTTGTTCGTGCCCAACGGGTCCACCGCTGGGAGTTCCATAAGGACAAGCCCCCACGTTCACAGATGCATGACCTCGTCCATCTGTCCTCAAAATGGCTACAGCCCGAGACGCTGACGGGACCACAGATCGTGGAAAGGGTCGTGATGGACCGGTACCTGCGATCATTACCTGTGTCTCTGCGCAAGTGGGTGAGCCATGCAGACCCTAAGTCCGCGGACCAGTTGGTTGAGCTGGTGGAGAGGTACGTGGCGGCTGAGGAGCTGATGAGTATGCCCCACCGAGCCCCGATGGCGCACCGGCGAACTCCCACAGTAACTCCCAGTAAGACTGTTCCAGGGGAGAAGGGTGCTGGGCGGTGGAATGTACCTAAGACTGAGGGTGTAGAACCTGGAGACAGGCCTGCCAGGCCGGGAAGGTTCTTGCCTCGTAAACGACTAGACATTAATATGACTCAGTGTTTCTGATGTGGTCGCTTCGGCCATATTGCCGCTAATTGTGCACTTACAACTGAACCTATGCAATGTGATACTGCTCATGTCTACCGCAGGGGGTCTTTCTTTGCACAGATAGCCTGTACGGCTGACCGGCAGGCTGTGACTGATAAGCACATGTGTGTACTCACTGTAGATGGCAACCGAGTAGAGGCACTGTTAGACTCTGGTAGCTTGGTGACACTTATAAAAGCTGAGCTGGTGAACCCCTTGCGGCATGAGGGGAAAACTGTCGGTGTGACCTGCATACATGGGGATACTCAATATTATGTTACTGCCGAGGTGAACATCGAGACACCATGTGGTTCTGCTATAGTTTCTGTAGGTTTAGTACATGGTCTGATGTACGATGCAATATTGGGGAGAGACTTTGCTCACTTCTGGAAGTTGTGGGAAAGCCGTTTTGTTCCAGAGGTGAACAACCCCGATCCATTTGAGAAGGTTGTCGATGTAGTGGAGGAGGGAGTTTCTTCTGAGTCAGAGTTATTCTCTTTTTCTACTATGATTGGCGAACTAGAGAATGCGGAGCATGACGGTGGCCCGCCAACTGATGTGCCTCCCATTGAGGTGGGAAGTGTTGTTGGGCCAGGTGATCGTCTGCCTGATTTAGAGGTCAGAAGAGAGGTCTTTGCCGTGGAGCAGTTGAATTACCCTACTTTGGTAAAAGCCAGGGAGAATGTAAAAGTAGTTGATGGTAAACCCGTAGACCCTGATAGTCCTTTGTCCTATCCCCACATGGCAATGTGGCAGGATTTGTTATATCAGGTGACTAAGAAGGGGGAAGATGTTGTGGAACAACTAATAGTTCCCAAAGCCTACAGAAGAACAGTGTTGGATCTGGCCCATGGTCATATAACGGCAGGCCATCTAGGGGTAGAGAAAACCACTGAGCGAATAATACAGAGGTTTTTCTGGCCCGGGCTTCATAAAGAGGTATCTGACTTTTGCGCATCCTGCCCTGAGTGTCAGTATCATGCTCCCAGGCCACATTTTAAGGGTCCACTAGTTCCATTGCCTATAATAGAGGTGCCGTTTGAAAGAATAGCAATGGATTTGGTTGGACCCTTAATGAAGTCTGCCAGGGGACACCAGTATATTCTGGTCATAATGGATTACGCTACCAGGTACCCGGAAGCGATCCCGTTGTGCAATACGTCAACCAAGACCATTGCCAGAGAGCTAGTTCATGTCTTTAGCAGGCTGGGTATACCTAAGGAGATACTAACTGACCAGGGTACACCGTTTATGTCCAAAGTCATGAAAGAGTTATGCCGCCTGTTCAAAATTGAACAGTTAAGAACTTCGGTTTGTCACCCCCAAACCGATGGGCTGGTCGAGAGGTATAACAAGACGTTAAAACACATGCTTAGGAAAGTGGTCGACAAGGATGGTAGGGATTGGGATTACTTATTGCCGTATTTATTGTTGGCCATAAGAGAAGTTCCCCAGTCCTCCACCGGGTTTTCACCCTTCGACTTGTTGTATGGGAGACACCCAAGGGGGTTACTAGACATTGCCAAAGAGACATGGGAGGGGCAGTCTAGTCCTTACAAAACGGTGATTGAGTATGTTTCTCAAATGCAGGAGAGAATTGCTGCGGTAGTGCCGATAGTGAGAGAGCACCTGGAACAGGCTCAACAGGCACAGCAGAGGGTATACAACCGCAATGCTCGGTTACGCAGCTTTGCTCCTGGGGACAGAGTGTTAGTATTGGTTCCCACTGTGGAAAATAAACTTTTGGCTAAATGGCAAGGGCCCTTTGAAATCTTAGAAAGAGTGGGGCAGGTCAATTACAAAGTTTACCAGCCGGGGAAAAGAAAGCCGGAACAGATATACCATATAAATCTGTTAAAGCCCTGGAAAGATAGAACGGTACTGTCGGCCGTCCGAGACCCTCCAGTAAGTCCAGGGCCCTTAGTTCCCGAAGTGACAGTGGCAAAAACCCTGTCGGTAATTCAACAACAAGAAGTCAAGTAGTTTCTGATTAGAAATAGGGTGCTGTTCTCTGACGTACCTGGGAAAACCTCGGTCATTAAACATGACATCATCACTGACCCAGGGGTTAAAGTTAATCTAAAGCCCTATAGGTTACCAGAAGCACAAAGAGATTCGGTGTCGAAAGAAATTAAAAATATGCTAGAGTTAGGGGTTATTGAAGAATCACATAGTGAATGGTCAAGTCCCATTGTGTTGATTCCAAAGCCCGACGGGAGTGTGCGTTTCTGCAATGACTTCCGAAAGTTGAACAGTGTTTCAAAATTCGATGCCTACCCGATGCCAAGATTGGATGAACTGATTGAGAGACTAGGGACGGCAAGGTATTTAACCACTCTTGACCTAACCAAAGGGTATTGGCAAGTACCGTTAACCGAGAGCGCCAAACAAAAGACAGCTTTTTCAGCGCCAGAGGGCTTGTTTCAGTACAAGATGTTGCCCTTTGGGCTACATGGGGCACCTGCTACCTTCCAAAGAATGATGGACAGGATTCTAAGGCCCCATAGACGGTATGCGGCTGCTTATCTGGATGACGTGGTCGTTCATAGTCCTGATTGGCAGTCTCACTTACCCAGGATGCAAGCAGTGTTGGACTCCATCTATAAGGCAGGTTTGACAGCCAACCCAAAAAAGTGTTGTCTAGGCATGGAGGAAGTAAAATATCTGGGATACACCATTGGCAGAGGCCTGATAAAGCCTCAGCTCAATAAAGTTGATGCCATACAAATCTGGCCACGGCCTCTGAATAAGAAGCAGGTGAGAGCCTTCTTGGGAATTACGGGGTACTACAGGAGGTTTATACCCAACTTTGCCACCATGGCAGTCCCACTGACTGACCTGACCAAAGGCAAACAAAAAGTCATGGTAGAATGGAGTCCTGAGGCAGAGAAAGCTTTTCAGGAGTTGAAAGTAGCGTTGTGTTCCCAACCAGTCCTGATGACTCCTAATTTTGAAAGGGAATTCATAGTACAAACCGATGCTTCAGAAGTAGGTATAGGAGCGGTCCTGTCCCAGAACAAGGAGGGTGAGGAACACCCTATTTTCTATCTTAGCAGAAAGTTGAATGTACATGAGAGAAACTATGCCACAGTGGAGAAGGAGGCGTTGGCCATAAAGTGGGCGTTAGAGGCTCTCAGGTACTACTTGGTCGGAAGAAAGTTCAAATTGATCACTGACCATGCCCCTCTGAAGTGTATGTCTGAAAATAAGGACAGTAATGCGAGAATTACAAGGTGGTTCTTGGCGTTACAAACTTTTAAATTTTCAGTGGAACACAGGCCAGGAAGCCAGCTGGCCAATGCTGACACGTTGTCACGCGTTCATTGTTTGGGGGCTTCAGCTGTTCCGCCCCACAGGTCGAAACAAAGGGGGGGGGATATGTGATAGGATCACTGGTAAAGTGGTTTGTGGCAGGTACATTTGTCCCAGATTCCTGTCTTTTGTGTTTTAAACCCCCAGGAGAAAGTCTGCAGTGTAGCAGGCTTGAGTTTCGGCTTTTTGAAAAGCCGGTTTGGGACCTGGGGGTTGTGGGTGAGAGGAGAGGGAGGGCTCCACCTACGGCCACTCCAGGTTTTGTTTCTCGCAGCCTGGTAACAGGATTGTTAGTTTTCCACCTGAGAGTGGCCAATATAAGCCTAGTTTGTTTAGGGCTGATTGTCTCACCTGGGAGAGCAGGCAGGGAGTTTGCTCAGAGACACTTGGAAAACCTATTTGTGAGTACTGTGCTGTGCCTTGTTGCTGGTGAGGGCATTAGGCCCTGCCAGGTTCTTGTAGTGAGGGAACTACCTGTGAAGTTAGAAGCCCAGCCAGGGCTAGGATTTACGTTTATGATTTCTTTATGTTATTTCTGTTTTGCACAATAAAGACTGCCGTCGACCAGCTTGTACTTGAATCCAGTCTGGCGTACTGTTTCCCAGCTGCTGTGTGTGTAAGGAAGGAGTCCTCTACCCAGGAGAGGAACCCCTAATCTGACTGTGTCACAATATATATACACCAAGCAGTGAGCTCCGGCACTCCGGGCCCCAGCGGGGGTAACTCACTCCGGTGCTCACTTCAGGGGTCAAGCCCCAATCATACAAAGCAGAAATAAAGCAGCACTCAGGAGACTGTCAAGTACATGAAACATGTGAAAACTTTATGTTATCCTCGTCAACGTTTTGGGGACGTGCTCCTCTTCTTCAGGACAATAACAAAACTTGTTCATTATGGAAACAACATATTTATACACTTGCCCCAAAACGGATTCCCCCATCAGCATTGTCCACAGCCCTGCCACCTGTGACATCCGTCTGAACACTTCCGGGAGCGTGTATCACTTCCGCCCAAAGTGACACGACGGGCCCCGGCGACGTGACCATGGCAACCTTGTAACAACAACAATTATATAAATCACTTAAACAAAGCATGAAAGAATCACATAAATATATAAAAATACATATAAATATTTTAAAACTTCATAAGATACAGAATGATACTGTAATACAACGTGGAAAACAAAAAAAACTCATACTCTTAAAGTGCTGATGTAATATTCAACCTATGAGCACCGTACCTGTGCAATTTGATGTGAAGTGTGCGTATGTGAAAACCTCAATGAAACAACCCACTAAAAGATACTAATAATATATATATATGACTGTGCAATAAACCCATCCAAAACATGTAAACCCCATAAAATAAGATGGATAAATAATTTATATAAATGCAAAAATAAAAAAAATTAAATGAACTGTGCAACATAACAGGACTCATTCGTATAATGACTCAATGCACATCCCGCAATGAATAAAATAAAGGAATAGTATAGTTAATATCCAAACTAGTGCACATCGTATGCAAAACGTAAAATAACCTAACTACCATATGAAAGGTCCCATCAACCACTTTATATGATGCTACACTTTTGCTACATCAGGGACAAAATTACCAAAAGTAAACAATCTCATGTATAATGATACTTGCATCGTCATACAACGGAGGCAAAATACCAAAAGAGAGAGACAATCTCATATGTTGTGATACTTACATGTTCATATATTCAATATTCTCAGATATTGTATAGAATATAGAATTAAATGAAGTTAATCAACCCTAGGGATTCGTTAAAACCTCTGGGCCGTAATGTGTCGAAACGAAAAATCCACCGGGACACTAATTGAAGCAGCTTCTTAGATCTATTGCCCCCCCCTCTGTGATTCAGGGACATGGTCCACTATCTTATATCTTAATGTGGCCATACTATGTTTGAATTAAAAAAAGTGTCAAGACACAGGCTGATCTCCCGTCCCTGTTTGTAGGGCTGTGCGAATTGCTAATTTGTGTTAGGCCATCCTGACCTTAAATTGACAGTCAGTCTTCCCAACATAGTATAGCCACAATGACATATGATGACATAGATAACAAATTTAGAGCTGCATGTTAATGACCACTTGATCTTATATTTTTCACCAAAAAAAGGATGCGATATTTCATCACCTGTAACAAGATTATTGCAGGTGATACAGCCTAGACATTTAAAACATCCATTTCTGAGACTCAAAAAATGAGCAGGGATCTTCTTGAATCTACCAACATCTGTCTACATAACGATATCTCTGATGTTTCTGCCCCGTTTATAACTGGGCATGATTCTAGAGTTACGTAAAGACCGTAAATCAGGGTCAGAAGAGACCATGGGCCACAGCCTTTTGGCCTCTTTTGTAATTTGAGAACTTCTGGAATTATATTCCTTTACCCAGGGATGACATTGTTCATGTCTTTCTTCTCTTTGGATTTCAGTAAATCCGTTCTATGTATAGACAAAGCTTTGTCTTTGGCTCTTAATAAATCCTTCAAAGGATAACCCCTTACACAAAATTTTTCTATCATCTGATTAAGTTGTTTATCTGTTTCTGTTCTGACATTAGATACTCTGAAGACCCTTAGAAACTGCGAGTATGGCAACCCTTCCACTATAGACTGCGATGAAAACTATCATACCTTAACAAAGTATTGCGGTCTGTGGGTTTGGTGTATAAGCTGGTAACAATGTGGCCTTCCAATATCTTAATCAAAATATCCAGAAAACAGATTTCAGTGTGGCTGATGTTAACAGTAAGTTTAATGGGACTACTAGATAAATTCTGTGTAAGGACCAACTTTTCCAAATGCTGTGCTTGTCTGTAAAAAACAAATTCCGCTCAATCTCCCACATGTAGGAATTGGCAAAGGATGGTGCTACAGCCGAACCCATGGCACAGCCCTTCCTTTGCCTATAGAATGTGCCGTTAAACAAAAATAGTTATGGCTAAGGGTAAACTCCAACAACATCAGAAAATAATCAATATCAGGTTCTTTATATAGCCCATTACTCATAATCAGATGTTTGACTGCCTGTACCCCAGCATCATGCGGGATACAGGTGTACAAACTTGTCACATCCATGGTAGCTAGTAACACCACATTAGGTAATTGACTAATCTCTAAAAACTTCCTCAACAACATATTTGAATCTTTCGAATGGGAAAAAGTGTTTTGCACGCAAGGCTGCAGATATGCATCAAGGTATATAGCCAATGGCTCACACAATGAACCCAGGGGCCGATATAATGGACCTACCTGGAGGTTTCTGTGAGTCCTTGTGCACCTTGGGAATGGTGTTAAAAAGAGGTACAATGGGATGCTCTTCAACAATTTACTGATGTGATTACATCAGAATCAAGAGCCTGTTGTAATATATCATGCAATTTTTTCTTATATGCCAATGTCGGATCCTTAACCAATATACAATAAGTCATATATCATTCAATAGTCGGTGACATACAGAAATATACTCCACCATATCCTATATTACGATGGAGCCCCCCTTGTCCGCACTGCGGACAATATCCTGCCTGTCAACCAATCCCTTCAATGCCCTTTATTCGCCTTAGGTCAAATTGTGATATGGTGAAGTGTCCAGCTTTTGACCCACCATTTCTAATAATCGTTGGTAGGTTTTCAATGAGGCATTTGTGGATACATGATCGAACCTAGATGTGGGACCCAACTTTTTAATAGTATTGGGTATCTCAGTGCAGTGGGGAGGGATAGGATGTTTATCAAAATGTTCCTTTAATTTCAATGTGCGATGTAACATGTCCACCTTCCATTTAAAAGCTTCTGACCTATTTGTAGGCACATAAGATAAGCCCTTACTGAGAACTTTAACTTCATCCTCCATAAGAGGAGTGGAAGACAGATTAAATATTAAATTTTCCTCCTCCTGGGTTGACTGTTTCCCTTGTTTCCTCCACGTCTGCCCGCCCCTTCTGGTACATCCTTTACCCAGACTGCTGTCCCAGCCCGGGTACTTACTCCTAAAGGGGTTGACCGTAGAGGTGTAGTGGATGATTTGGATGGATCTTCAGAATCACTGATGTACTTGTGAACTTGATTCTTGGTTTACGTCTTCTGAACTGAGGTGCATGTTCTCTACCTGGTTTATTATAAGTGTGTGAGAGCCAAGAATACACCCTGTGTTGGGTGTAATCTGATTGTACCTCAGAGAGTTTCTCTCTTTTATATCTCAACAGATCACATTTATATTGTTCCACTTGTTCCTTAAGCTTACCCATCCAGTCCACTGATTGGTCCGCCATCAATTGTGTTTTGTGTTCCTCCTCAAAGCTTAGGATTTTCTCCTTGGTTGTACTGAATTCTTTTGTGGACTCTTCTATAACAAGGAGAATTAAGTCCATGGAACATTTGTTAAGGATAGATATCCAACGTTTGCAGAACGAGATATTATAACGTCCAATCATCGGGGTGTTATGTATTCTGAATCCCCTCGGTATTTGTTGGGTTCTGAAGTAATCAGATAAGGTTCTGCTGTAATAGAGAAAATCTAATTCCCTTTGTCTCAGCTTAAATAGTTCTCTATATATGTCATCATTTGAAACCCCAATGTCTGAATCAAAAGCTGGTTCCTTATGCAGGATATTCTCAGCCTCAATATCTGAGAAACTCAGAGTCTCGTAATTATCACACTGTAACAAAAAAGCAGTGAAATCTCCACCATCTCCTTGTGAAGAAGCCATAATGGAAGCACAATCACACCTGATATATGAGTATATATAGTCAAGTATATATATATGCGATTATATTATATATATATATATATATATATGTATATATATATAAAAATATATATAATCTTGCATATTACATTAGAGTCTTCATCTGCTTTCTTAGTATTTATAAAGCTATGTTATGTTCTAACAATTACAGGGATAGGCTTTTTCATTTTTTCACTTTAATGATTATATTTTTAAATAAATGTATTATTTTGAATCAACTAGAAACTGGTAAAACATATATGAATATACAATATCATATGTTGATGTCAGTCACAAGTTCTAACATTAGGGGAGTTGTGTCAGAAATTATCTGGATTTCACTAAATCCAGATAATCTATATTATGCTGAAAACACCAGTGATTGTGTCCATAATGTATGCATGGGACATGTCTCTAAGTATCAACTAGATGTCCTCCTTCCCTGTATGTTACAGCGAGTGCCCTGGCATACTGCAGGTTGAGAATTGCTCTTCTTTGGCATTAACTTTAGAATTACCCTACCCATAGCGGCATTACACCCCTTTATTCATAATGACCCCTCACCACTCCATGTCCCTCTAATTAATACTCAGTGGGCCTGGTTTAGCACAGAATGGCATTGCAAAGCTGCACGCAAGCAGCTTTGCAATTCCGTCCTTGCAATTATGGTGATGCAGCAGGCGTTACTTATCCGAGGACGCATCATCGGATAATCTGCGATAACATTGGCCGGCTAAGTGATCCATGGGGTCACGGAAGCTGGTCACTGCAGATATACGACAAAGAAGCCAGGAAGTCTCCGTCAGCTGGAGATCCTGGCCTCTTCCCCCCCCCCCCAACTGAGACCGTCACCGCCCACAAATGGCAGCAGACTGTCAATTACTGATAGTCTGCTGACGCTCTATGTGTGATTAGTCAAGACCTGTATTGCATATGCGCAGTACGAGTCTGGCACCTGTGCAAATTCCTGACCATCGGGAATCTGCGTTCAGCAGTATACTAGCCTGCTTTGCTGTATCAGGCCCATTCACTTTTGTTTTTACCTATTTAGTTACCTATTAAATCTTGCAGTAATCTTCTCTACCTCTCAATTGTTCTAGCAGCTGATGAGTTATCACCAAATGTATCTCCCATTTTCTTCTATCTAATTGTGCAGTTAAAGAAATCCAGCAAACCTCAATCACCTTATATCACCTGTCTCCCATCACTTTTAAGATCCTTTAATTAGTCTACATTGGATGCAAACTCAATAAACTAGAATTCATTTGTGACCTCACCTTGTTGAGCAACCTAAACCTTCTTGGCTTGTTCACACAATCATATATATAAAGTATCTAAATTTTCCACCCCTCTTCTATACCTATTGCTGTGATGTATTGTCTCCCTGAATCACCCCCAACAACTCCTAGAATATTTATGTGCCCCCCCGTATTTCTTATCCTCTATCCCCCATCACCATCATGGGGGATTTCAACATCCCATCTGATAATCCACCTTCTCCTGCTTCCAAATTACACACTCTAACATCCTCTCTCGGCCACTTGCAATAGACCATTTCTTCTATCCATCAGGGTGGTCACTGCCTTGATCTAGTTTTCTCCCGTCTCCAGATTCTTTAACACTGGATTCCCTTGCTCAGATCATTATCAGATCTCCTATCATCTCTCCTCCATCAATTTGACCTCTTTGCTCTGTAACTCAGCCAGATCTTTGCATACCCGCAGAACACACAGTTATCTTACATTTTTAACTACTTTCCACCCCCTCAACTTGTCTCCTCTCCTGACATGATGATCCCACTTAGGGGTCTATGTACTAAACCTTGGAAAGAGATAAAGTGGATGGAGATAAAGCACCAACCAATCATCTTCTAACTGTCACTTTACAGACTTTTTGAAAACTGACAGTTAGGAGTTGATTGGTTGGTACCAACTTTATCTCCGTACACGTTATCTCTCTCCAAGGATTAGTACATAGACCCCGTAATCATTCCCTAGCAAGAGTTCTTGATCAAGTGGCTACAGCTACTCATTTTTTTTATACCACAAGCTCAATTGTGGCACGCAAAGGAAGCATGCTCCCTAAAAATTCTATCCCGCAAAGTAGAATCTGAATGACAACATCCTCATACGTCTCATAACTTCCTCAAATAAAGTGCGGTTTGCCACTCTTACCGAAATGATCAGGACACTGCCAAGTAAATACATTTCCTTTTTTTTGTTATTTTGGTTGCGCATTTACGCAGGTGAGGAAACAAAACCAGGAAATAAGGGGAAACAAGAAGTGATATTATGCTGCCGAACCTCAAAATAATGATAGTATAGCCACTAACATAGTTACAAGTACAGAATGAAAAGGCATATTATATACAAATACTGTGCTTCATCTAAACATGCCAACAAAAATAAAATAAAGGTATAACAGGGGTAAATATAATTAATAATTGAGGTAAACATAATTATCTGAGTATCCAGCAAGGCCATATGTACAAAAACAAGTTTGGTTAATTACAACACCATGTAGAATTGTAAGTTTAGGAAGACGAATGATAACTTACCATCAATATACAGAAGTGTCATTCAGGAATAATCAATATTCATATCAGGAGCAATATTGGATGCACATATGTATTGTTAAAGAGAGGCAGGGTCAATGAGTTAACAAAACTACTCAAACTTTGAAAAACTATTATTATTATCTATACTTATAATAAAGTTGTAATGGTTGTGTCTGTACATAGAATTTGAACTACAGTATGGAGTAAAAAAAAAAATGTTTCTAAATTTTTGTTTGTCTGTCTGTCTGTTCTTTCCATAACTATGTGCTGAATTTGGATTGTGTTTTCATTATTGTGTAGCTTAGTTATCTAGAAATAGAGGTATGTACAGTATAATCTCAATGCGACACAGCACTCAGGCACAGGGCAGTCTGGTTTACTATTGTACTTATCCCAACTAAGGGCCTGATTCAGAGCCACTCGTAAGTGGCAGCTCGTTCGCTCCGAGCGATGTTTGCCCAACTGCGCATGCGTACGGATTGTTATACGCATGTGCGAACCAGTCAGTGCAGGCGAAATTCATGTGCTCGCAAAATAGCGAATGCCTGCTAATTTGAGTGACAGGATGAGGCGTATGTGGGTGGTAACAGGGGAAGGTGCTTGAAAACGGGGAGTGGAGATCCGATCGCAGGCGTGCTTAAAGGTCAAAACGGGCGTTTTATGGGTGTGCATATTTAAAACAGCAGCGTCATTGACCACGTCACTGGGTTATTTTATAGCCAGAACTGCTCGCAAAATTGTGGTAGCAAAAACCAACCACAAGAATAGCGAGCAGCTCATACCCTGTTCGATGTACTCGATTAATCTAATAAATAGCGGACATGACGTAGGATGCGAGCGGACAGGGGGCGTAGTTTCCCAAAAAACAACCGCAAGTTTTGTTCGCTCGTTCAGACCTAGAGGCGTGAACAGACCGCAAACAGCGAACGGTTCATTTGAATAGCCACCCCTATTTTCTGGACGAGCGAGCGCAAATAGCGACCGGCTCTGAATCAGGCCCTAACTCTTTTCTAAAAGCTCTAACTTTAGAGAAGATAAATGGGCATTAATGTTGGTGCTATTATTTGATGAGGACATTGTTATTGGAGTTAATAATAGCACCAAAAATAATTTCCACCTGAAATAATAACCTCAATGATTATGCCACAGAACACTTAACTTACCTGAAACGTCTTCAATCCCGCTCTTGGGCTGGTGGACCTGCTGCCTCTCACTGCCTCTGATTGGATCAGGGGGAGATGTACTAAGGGCAGTCTGAGCACTCATAGCGTGCAATGAAGTTTGCAATTTCTGAGTAAGGTCAGAGCTTGTGCCAGTGTGAGTGAGGCTGTGATGGTACTCTATTGTACCGATGGTTTCACAGTCTTGCTAAACATTACGGATGTGTGTAAGGTAAGGTGGGCGTCCTTATGTTGTGCTACGACGGCATAGCGATTGTATTAGCATATGATCGCAGTGGAACTGCGTGCGTAATCGCTATTGCAATCGCAGTCGTGATCTGTAATGAATCAGGCCCTAAGTTTTGGAAAGTGATAAATTGGAATTGATAAACTACTAGCCAATCAGCTTCTAACTGTCATCTTACAGGCTATGTTTGAAAAGTGACAGTTAGGAGCTGATTGGTTGGTAGTTTATCATTCTCCAATTTATCACTTTCCAGAACTTAGTACACCTGCCCCTGAGTCAGTCTAGATTTGTAGTGTGGCTATTCACAGCATCATGACGTCACCCACACGCTGTACTACTGGGAACTAGGCTTCTGAGGCCCCAAAAGCTGTAAGAGGTTTACTTTTGTTAAATTGGTTGCGATCTACCTGTGGATGCCCCACAAGCTATCGGTAGATCGTGATCAATGTTTTGGCCAGGGTCTAAATTAGACAATAACAATGTGTCACAAGGATTATTCCAGTCTAGGGGGCTTATGTAATAGGTGTGCGAGCTGCAGCCGCTGTGGGAACTCCTGTGAGGCTTTCCATAATTTTAAAGCGGCAATCATTGTAAAGGCAAAAACAGCTTGTTAAGTAGTCAAATATGTAGAAATGCAAAGTCGTTTCTGTGGAAGATTACAGATTGCGGCAAGATTACGTTATATGTTATTTTTTTATTTTCACATCAAAATTCAGGATGAATAAAAATAAAAACTTTTTTCATGTCGAAAGGATAGAAACTTGGTAACCCTGGAAATTTAGTTTGCCCATTAAAGGTAAAAAAAATGACCGATGACCATTGAGTAATTTTTCACTTTCTCTGTAAGTCATTATTATTATATCCATGTCGTCATTATTCATGAATATAAGATATTTCATCTGAGAAATTCTAAAACATAAAGTAGTAGATATGTAGTTGGTTTGAAAAAAAAAACAGTTGTGTGAATAATATAATAAAGTAGCTTAATTATATTTTTAACATTTATTTATATAATCGCCAGCATACTTCATAGCTCTTTACAATTAGAAGCATAATTGTACATGGGACAAGGGAAATAAGTAAGAGTCTATAAATATTATATTGCACACGGGTCCAGCCAGATTGCAATTGGTAAAAGTGCCTAGTGGTAGTATAGACGCACCAATAGGTATTACTGCTGATAGTGGGCTTGCCAGCCCTTGCACATTCGGCCACACAATGGAAGGAGCCCTTACATAAAGTCACAGACGGACGGCCGTCAATAGATGCTGCTGTATCCAATTCAGAATCAGGCCCTTATTTTCATGCTGTTAACAGAATTAAGCTAAGTAGATAGCTTCAGGGCAGTAACTAGGGTGGTGCAGCCGGTGCGGCCATGCACCTGCACAGAGCACACGTGCCCTGTGGGCGGAACCGGCCACCTCCACCTGCGATCACGGCCACTACATCTTCTACCGCCTGCTACAATGTATAATAGTATCAGTGGGCCCGGCTCTTTATCTGCCAGGCGCACCGCTACTAATACACATTACAGCGAGCCGGGCAGCATGAAGCTGCCTGCCCCTGTGTTCCGCCCCCTACCTGCATCCTGTAGTGTCACTGTCATTCAGGGAGGGACTGGGAGAGATGTCAAGACGTTTCTCTCAGTCCAGTCCCACAGAGCCTTGCACCAAGGAGCTGCAGCACTGCCATTCCTTCGGTGTTGGGCTGCAAGCCTGCAACTGCTGGATACAGAGACAGCGGCCTCACCCCCCCTTCCTCCCCGGCTCCCACAGTGACCTGCTCAGAAACTTTGTTTTAAAGGTAAGTGCTGCTTTTAGGAGACAGACCGGGGGGGAGAGGGGGGGTATATTTGGATCGTGGGGCGTAATGTGTAAAGGAAGGGGGTATTTGTACTGTGCGGCATAATGTGTATGGAGCATTACTACTGTGGGCATAATGTGTAATGGGCATTACTACTGTGTGGCGTAATCTGTAAGGGGGCATTACTACTGTGTGGTCATAATGTCATAATGTGTAAGGGGCATTACTGCTGTGAGCATAATCTATAATTGGCATCACTACTGAGTGGTAATTCTGTATAATTGGCATTACTACTGTGTGGCTTAATCTGTAAGGGGCACTACTACTGTGTGGTCATAATGCGTAAGGGGCATTACTACTGTGTAGCATAATGTGTATAAGGGACACTACTATGTAGATGTCATGTGAATAAGGGGCACTACTGTGTCTCGTACTGTGAATTGTGGCCACGCCCTTTCCCTACGATACCATGCCCTTTATTCAGCCGTGTGCCTGTGATGTGCACTGTCCCTGTTTACAATATGGGGGAGGGGGGCACCAATGCACTTTCTGGCACATGGCACCAAAATGTCTAGTTACGGCTCTGGTTAGCTTGTTGGCTATTGTCAGAGAATTCCCACAAGTTTTATGACACACCTCACCTACTACCTCACCTACTACCTCACCTACTACCTCACCTACTGCCTCACCTACTACCTCACCTACTACCTCACCTACTATCTCACCTACTACCTCACCTACTGCCTCACCTACTGCCTCACCTACTACCATCCTGATTGTGAATGTGATGACAAGAGACAGTTTAACTGTGACGAGAGGTCCTCATGAGGGCTGTTCTCTTTCCCTGATATTGTTTTATTTAGCACATGATCCATTCTTTTGAATATTGCAGTTGTGGGTTAGGCCAGGTATAAGTCAAGAACAAACAGGATTAAAGCTGACAACCTTTGCTTATGATTCATTACTTTATATCTATCATTTGCTGCACAGTTTAGTGCCCAGCGTGGCACAGGACCAACTGTTATGGAGCATACACACGGTCAGATTTGTCAGATTTGTCAGATGAACGATTGAACGATTTTTGACTGCATTAAAATGAATGGAATCGTCCAAGTCTGACTGCAAACCCATCAGATGTCAGATATCGTTATCTGACAAACGGGAACGCGCATCGTTGATCGTCCATCGTTCAGGCATGTCAGATATGTCAGATTTTCCTTCAGATATGAACGACTGAACGATTTTTAATCTGAAGGAAAAATCTGACCGTGTGTATGCACCATTACTCTAGAAATAGATTGTGTTCAATACATCTTAGAGCTTCAGAGAGGAGATGGCAGTGTCCTTCTCGCTCCACCAGTGGTCACCATAATCATGCATGGTGGTGATTAGAAACATATTGACGAGGGCCAGAATGTAGAGACATGGGGTACCTACATGGTACACATGCAAAACATTCCTATTACCTCTTGATTTATTCAGCAGAAGGAAGAATGGGATGGAGTTTATGATGAAGATAATTTCATGTCACAAATAGTGTCACTATATCTAATTCCAAAATTAATAAGTGTAAGGTTAAGGGGTATATATTACTAAAGGTCGATTTTAATTGATTTTGATCTATATAAAATCGATGAAAATCTTTTTGGGGCTAAATCACACTTTTATTATTTATTATTATTATTTATTAACAGTTTCTTATATAGCGCAGCATATTCCGTTGCGCTTTACAATTACAATTACTAATAATTAAAAAAAAAACAGATGAAAACTGTCTGTTAGTAAATGTGTGATTTAACCCCAGAAACACACCATCGATTTTCATCGATTTTCATCGATTTTCATCGACCTTTACTAGCTATACCCCTAAAGGTTTAATTGCAGGATTTTGTTTATCGTTATAGACCAGCAAAAGTTTTTACGAGCTAATATTAATAAACTCCCTAATGGCTGATCATCCCGGTAGGCCCATATATCACATACTATTGGAATACAGGGTGCTTTACTGCGCTTCCCTCCATCTTGCTTCACACCTGAAATATTTGCCTATACCTAACCAGAATGGTCACTGTAACTTAGTCTGTGCATGTGCGGCACCATCTTGACTTTGTCACTGTGTTTGACCCCAAGAAAGAAAGAACGGGAAGGAAAATAAACACGTTGCACCGATCCCTGCAGATTGAGTTGTCACTCCCAGCATGGTAGTGTCAATGTCAGACCACCCAATAAAACTTTATCAACAGAAAACAAATGCCGTTTTTTACCGCCGTGCCAAACACAACGACACCCAACAAACGGGACGGAGGGAGGAACACACCAGGAGCAAAGAGGCCTCACACTACTAAAGGGGGAGCTTTAATAACTTAACAATTAACCCACCTCATGACATCAAGGACAGCTATAAACCACAAAACCTTTCAATCGCCCTGTGCACATCCATTTAAAGGGGGCAACCTCTACATTGAGGCCACTGAGCTCAGTGACAGCCCTGGAGTGTAATAATCCTCCAGCTGACTGCCAGCCCTCCTTACTGATGAGAGAAGTCTAAAGCCGCGTACCCACTTGCCAATATTTTGAACGATATCGCCGTCGCTGGTCGGCATTGTCAAATGTGTATACTCTTGCCGATGCTGGCACCCCCGCCAGGCCCGCCGATGACAATATTGCCGCATACACACATCGTCTATTGTGTATGCGGCTTAAGCCAGACCCAAGCCTACCAATTTATCTTCCTATTGCAGTTTTTTAATTCAATTAATTATGTATTCATTATTGATTGCTTAATGCATACATTCAGCTCAGGTAACTGCAATAGTAAAATCAGTAAGTAGCTCAGGAAAGTGTTTCTGCACCATGCAGCAGTGATCATGTTGGACGTGTACAGACACATATATCAGGGGGGTTTGCTAAATTATATTTCCTCATATGTAACTAACTTTAATTAATTTGAATGTTAAAATATAAACTCTATGTCAAATGGGGTGTGAGGATCTAGAATGAAGTCTGTTTTGCTTCCTTTGTCAATTATTTAAAACATTTTATTGTTAATGCTAACATATTTTAAAATGTTTTATTTTTTTATTTTATTTAAAAAACAACAACAAAAAACCAAACGTGAGCTTCCGTACGAAGCAGAGCTTCCTGAAACAACAACACGCCGGGCTCTAAAGGTGGCCGCAGTTAAATTTTTGTATTTCTGTTAGAATGACATGTTGGGGTTTTTTTTGTTAATGATTTACGTGTTAAGAAGATGGAACAGAGCTCCATGTTTCCTTCCCATCTCACTGCAGTCTGGCTCTAATTATATACTGGCCTTGAGGAAGTTAATTACTCTTTCAGTTCTTCTTCACTAGTTATCTGGCTAAACACACGGTACGATTTCAATGAACGATATCGTTATCGTTCACTTTTTTGCAGTCACCAACCTGACATCGACCAACGATGTGCGTTCCCGCATGGATGATAACTAGGGATGTGCGCCGGACCATTTTTGCCGGATTTGGATTTGGATTTGGTTCTAATTCGTCGTCCGGCTTTGGATTTGGATTTGCCAAACTGCGGTGACTGGCTTTGGATTTGGATTTGGATTTGGATTTTTTTACAAAAATTGACAAAAAAAGCTAAAATCACATAAATTGGTCTTTTTTTTCTTCCTAGAGTATTATTAACCTCAATAACATTAATTTCCAGTCAATTTAGACCATATCACAGCTTATAATATTGTTTTCAACATTATTGGCCAAAGGTTGCAGTGAGCTGACTGGTTACTAAGCGACAAAGCAGCGGCACAACGACACAGACACCACAGTATAAAGCACATCTATGACACATTGCCACACAGCAGTGGCAGAAATGAAAAGTAGTGCACCCACCCAGTGGGGTACGGCCAGCAGAGTCACAGTACTTGTTTACAAAGTGGGCTACGGCCCTAGGAGTCACAGTGCACAATCTTATTAGCATTACACCGCACATAGGGCCTGATTCACATTACACCATAAAGTAGTGTCTCTTATTTATGTTACGACACACAGTAGTGCCCCTTTTACACAATGCCCACAGTAGTGACCCTTTTACACAATGCCCACAGTAGCGGTGTCCCTTACACAATGTCCCCCAGCAGTGGTGCCCCCTATGCAGTCCCCTTAGTAGTACGGTCCACTATGCAGTGCCCCCAGTTGAATGCTCCCCAGTAGTATGCCCCCCATTAGCAGGCCCCCCCATTAGCAGGCCCCCCCAGTAGTATGCCCCCCATTAGCATGCCACCCAGTAGTATGCCCCCCCAGTAGTATGGCTCCCCCAGTAGTAGGCTGCCCCAGTAGCAGGCCCCCCCAGTAGTAGGCTGCTCCAGTAGTAGCCCCCCCTGTAGTATGGGCCCCCCCTGTAGTATGGCCCCCCCTGTAGTAGGCCCCCCCAGTAGTATGGCCCCCCCCAGTAGCAGGCCCCTCAGTAGTATGGCCCCCCCAGTAGCAGACCCCCCCCAGTAGTATAGCCCCCCCCAGTAGCAGGCCCCTCTGTAGTATGGCCCCCCCAGTAGTATAGCCCTGCCCAGTAGCAGACCCCCCCCAGTAGTGCAGACCCCCCCCAGTAGTATAGCCCCCCCCCAGTAGCAGGCCCCTCTGTAGTATGGCCCCCCAATAGTGCAGATCCCCCCCAGTAGTATGGCCCCCCCAGTAGCAGACCCCCCCCAGTAGTATAGCCCCCCCCAGTAGCAGGCCCCTCTGTAGTATGGCCCCCCAGTAGTATTGCCTCCCCCAGTAGCAGACCCCCCCCCAGTAGTGCAGACCCCCCCCCAGTAGTATAGCCCCCCCAGTAGCAGGCCCCTCTGTAGTATGGCCCCCCCAGTAGTATAGCCCCCCCCAGTAGCAGACCCCCCCAGTAGTGCAGACCCCCCCCCCAGTAGCGCCCCCGGACCTTTGACAAGTAAAAAAATAAAAAAAATAAAACTTACCTGTATCCCCGCTCCCGCGCCGTCCGCTCTGTCACACGCTGAGGAGGGAGCCGGAAGACGGAGCTCATGTGTGAGCTCCAGCCGGCTCCCTCCGTGCAGCAGCCAATGAGAGTCTGTGTGACTCTCATTGGCTGCTGTAACAAACACACAGCTGCCGCTGGCGGCTGTGTGTCTGTGTCTGTGTAGGGCAGAGCGCTATCACTGCGCTCTGCCCTACACGCGAGGAGACCTGATGTCGGATTCTCTAGTGAGAATCCGACATCAGGCGGCCGCCGTTCGGCCCCGAACGGGGATCCGAGTCAGGCGGTGAACACCCGAACAGGGTTCGGGTGGACTCGGATCCCCAATGTTCGGAGCGGTTCGGATTCCACAGAATCCGAACCGCTCATCTCTAATGATAACATAATCTATCTCCATTCTCCAAAGTTTATTAGCTCTCCTTTCTATAAATACTATGCTTATGCAAACAGTATGTAACATATGAAGGTCACAGCTGACATGGGCTTGAGGGGGGAATTAGACCATATAACATGACCCCTTCCACTCAGTAATGAAAGTTGTTCTGACAAACTTCCCACTATACTGCCCAGTGCAGGCACTTGTGCTGAATGTATTCATTGTTCCGAAGAGTCTAATTTAACATCACTTAATTCAGCCCAGGCAACTGCATTTGTAAACAATTTGTGATATTACACAGCAGGGGGCTGGGCATTAATGATGGGCATTAATGATGCAAATCACTGCGAATTGAGTCATCAAACCTCTGGACCACCCACTTCCCCGGGGTAGTGGGTGGGATTCCAGGACTCCGGGAATTTAGGCGTTTCCTTGTCATTCCGAGAGAATAGGCAGGTATAAAGAAAGTGGGATGTTTGTTGACAATTTGTCAAAATAATCTTTAAGGTGTTATATAATGCAGGGGTTTGCAGGTTCAGTCACTTGCAGAGCCAGAATAACAGCAGAGGGGTACCCACAAATGGGAGGCACTCACACATAGCTTCATCACCAGTGTGGGGGGCTCTGTGGCATGTCTAAATCAGGGTTTCTGTGTGGCATAATGTGAACTAGTAACATTTCCTGCATATCTTACAAATAATTTTATTAGTAGGGGTCCTAAGGCCCCCACAAACCTTAGTCTGGCTCTGGTCGCTAATGTCCATACATGCTACAGAAGGTGTTAAATCTGTGTCTGCTTCAACCCAAATGGCCCAGTCATAATCATTGTTATTGACTTCAATTAGTTTAATGCTTAATTAGATCTCAGAAGCCTGACAACTGTAATTTCCCTTGAGGTCTGGACTTAACAATCACTGATCAAGTGTATACCTGGCCTGCAAAACTGACTTTCACGTGTGATAGTAGTGTGATACTAATGTTTCCACTAACTGCAATAACCTCTACTGAATTAATCAAGTGGAGTTAAAGTTATCTATTCTATTACCTTATGTATGTTGCATACACACGGTACAACCTGCACAATCAACATTATCGCTGATAGTTACCCTTCAACTTTCTGTAGTGCAGGGCAAACGATTTTGGTTGTACACACTGATAGATATCTATGATAGATATTTCAGTGAAGTCATCTCTGAACAGGCAAATCATGTTGAAATCATCCAAGTTGGCCTACATGTATTGTTGGCCTACATAGATTATGTTATCATCCATGCGGGAACGCACATCGTTGGTCGATGTCAGGTTGGTGACTGCAAAAAAGTGAACGATAACGATATCGTTCATTGAAATCGTACCGTGTGTACGCACCATTAGATTATTGCTATCAAAACGTTTAAGCAGAAACAGCCTTATCACACTGTGAAAAGTAAAGTTTGCAGGACTGTAAAATTGACACTTGGAAATAAAGCAATGGAGGTACTGCTCCAGAGTCTGATTGGCATGCTCCGTCTGTCCATTAGACTGAGGGTGATACCCTGACATTAATGCTGAGATCTGCACAAAAGCATCTCCAGAACCGGGCAACAAATTTCGTACCATGGTCAGAGACAATGTCTATGGGAAGTCCATGAGGTCTAAATACATGTTGGCTGAAGGCAACTTGCTGAGAGCAACAAAATGTACCATCTTGGAGAAACGGTTCACAATGGTCCAGATGACCATGCAGCGGTAAGATGACGTCAGATCTACCTCAAAATTCATTGCGATATGCATCCAAGGTCTGAGAGGAGTGGATAATGGACACAACAAACCAGAAGGAGTGGTACAAAGTGTCTTGTTTCTATAACAGACATCACAAGCTGCCACAAATTAATGAACATCACGAGACATGGACTGCCACCGGCGAGAAAGGAGTTCAAGAGTTTTGGAAATGCCTGGATGCCCAACATCCTTGGACGAGTGGAACTCCTTAAGAACTGCCTTGCGAGACCTTTCCAGAACAAAAATTAATCCTAGGGGCATCCCAGGAGGAGCTTCAGCCTGGCACCACCTAAGAGAGTCAGCCAAGGTTCTTATCAAGGCAAAATAGATTCAAGAAAATGGAACGATGGTTCAATCACCATCAGTAGGACATTGATCAACAGCAAAACTCTGAGACAAGGCATCCACTTTCACATTCTTAGACCCAGGAAAAAACGAGATGGAAAAATTGAAGCGGGTGAAGAACAAGGCCCATCATGCTTGTCTGCCATTCAATCTTCTGGCAGACTCAATATAAGCCAGATTTTTATGATCTGTCAACACACACACCAAATGGTTAGCCCCCTCTAACCAGTGTCGCCAATCCTCAAATGTCCACTTGATGGCCAGAAGCTCACGGTTGCCCACATTGTAATTTCTGTCTGCTGACTGAAACTTCCAAGAGATAAAGGCGCAAGGATGCAATTTATTGTCTTCCAAACCTCCCTGGAATAATGGCCTCTACTCCAACCTCAGAAGCATCTACCTCTACCACAAAAGGAAGATCGGGATTGGGATGTTGTAGGACAGACGCAGACACAAACGCCATTTTGAGATGATTGACAGCATGCACGGCTCTGGGAGAATTACAGACATCCTTCCTTTCTTGGCCAAATCCACGATAGGCAAGACAATTGTGGAGATGGACTTGATGAATCGGCGGTAATAATTTGAGAATCCAAGAAACTGCTGAATGGCTTTTAAGGATGTGGGTTGCTCCCAATCTAAGACAGCCTTCACCTTACTCAGATCCATGGAGAATCCCCTGGAGGAAATTATGTAATACAAGAAGGAGATCTCTTCCACTTTGAATTCGCACTTCTCCAACTTGGTGTACATTATTATCCAAGAGTCTTCGCAACACCAGTTGATGTTGTTCCATGGACTTGGAGAAGATAAGAATGTCGTCCAAATAAACAACGGCGAAGACCCCAGAAAATCCCTCAAGATCTCATTATTAAAGTCCTGGAAGATGGCTGGGGCATTGGACAGACCGAACGGCATAACTAAATACTCAAAATGCCCGGAGTGGGTGTTGAAAGCAGTCTTCCACTCATCTCCTTTGTGGATGCAGATCAGTTTGTAGGCACCGCGCAAGTCAATTTTAGAAAAGATTGACACTTCCTGTAATTGGTCGAAGAGCACAGAGATCAATGTTAAAGGATAGGCATTCTTCATGGTAATCTTATTTAGACTTCGAAAGTCAACGCAAGATCGAAGAGATCCATCTTTCTTCTGCACGAAAAAGAAACCGGCACCTCCCGGAGACTTAAATGGCCGAATGAATCCTTTCTTGAGAGCATCCTGGATGTATTCCTGCATTGCCTTACTTTCAGGAACTGACAAGGCGTATAGCCTACCTTTGGGAAGTCTGGCATCAGGTAACAGATCGATGGCACAATCGTAGGGTCGATGAGGCGGCACAGCATCAGCTTTTTTTTTTAGAAAAAACTTCCACCAGATCACGGTACGGGGCGGGAATAACAGGAGTTTCTGCAGAAACGACTGCTGCAAGATGAACTGGATGAGACAAACAATGAACAAAACAGGAGGAATCGCACTGTAGAATCTTTCCAGTCTGCCAATGGATAACTGGGTTATGCTTCTTAAGCCACTACAACGGGAGCCAATAGACACTGGAAGAGAAGAAATGAAAGTACTTCTTGATGAAGAGACCAATGGTCAACTGTATAGGTGGTGTCCGGAAGGAAATGGGAACTGCGGAGAGATTCCTACCATCCAGACCAACGACTGCGTCTGGGCTATGCAAAGGTTCAGGAGAAAGACCCAATGTCTCAAAGAATGCTCGGTCCATAAAATTCACTATGGCCCCACCATCAATAAAGGCAGAGACTGAGACCTGGCCATATGAAGACTTGAGTAAGGTGGGGAACAGGAAAGAATTTCTTGGAGAGATGGATGCAAGGCCTAGATGCAACTCCCCAGAATCATCTAGACCTTGCCTTTTCCCGATTTGATGGGACAAAGTTGGGCCAAATGTCCTTTATCTCTGCAATACATGCACAGTCCCAGTGTGCATCTCCTCTGTTTTTCTTTTGCAGGAAGATGGAAGCCCCCCAGTTGCATAGGTTCCTCCTGTTCCGCAGAAGGGACCCAAAAAGGTGCACGAGGAGTTTGAAATGGCAGATTATTTTCCAACCTGCGTTCCCAGAGACGTCGGTCAATACTGATAGTCAGACTCATGAGGTCATCCAGTGAGTTCTTGGAAGGATGTTGGACTAGGATGGCCTTGATATGATCAAATAAGTCCTGAACGGAACTAACTCCGCAGAGCAAGATCGTTCCAACCCGAGTCGACGGCCCACTTACGGAACTCTGTACAATAATCCTCCACTGCCCTGTTCTCCTGCTTTAGAGACCGAAGGCTAGCCTCTGCCTCGTGTCTGCTTTGGTTCGGGTGTCAGGTTTTTTTTTAACCCCTTGGATGCCTACATGGACTGAAGAGGATATGACCTACACTATAAATGGGTGAGTATGGAATTTTTTTTTTGCAGGTTACGTGGATGCTACATGGACAAGAGAACTTGAATGGCTACAAGGATTGTAGGTGAGTATGTGTGAGTGTGAGTGAGTGCATTTGAAATAAAATAATAAAACCTTCAATATCCATGTCCTGTGTTTATCTTAATATTTCTTTTGCACATGAACTAGAGGTACCAGCGGGCCCTTAATGCCCCGCATGCTAGTACTTATGGTTCTCCAAGTACCAGCATGTGGGGGGAGGCTTGCTGGGACCTCTAGTTTTACTGTAAAAGACAATATTATCTTATCTATTTTTTTACACAATCAACCCGGCACCCACCGCCCAGGGATGCTGGGGATAGCCCCGCGCTAGCAGCCCAGGCCTGGGGTGGCTTGAAGAGGGGGAACCCCTTTATTGGGGGGGCCACCTCCCTAGGGACCCCCAGCCTGGGCTGACTAGTGGTCAGGTGCTAAATACTTTGGCCGGGGGACCTAGTGAAAGGGTCCCCCGGCTGTGGCATTACACCCGCCCTAGAAAGACTCCGGTGCTGGTTCTGGAAAATACAGCGGACCACTACTCATTTTGTCCCTCATATTTCCATAACCAGGACTGGGTCGCTGAGCCCGGTGCTGGTTGATGAAAATACAGGGGACCCCTATGCTTTTTTCCCCTGTATTTTCACAACCAGAACAGGCTTAGAAAATCCCGGTGCTGGTTGTGCTTTCACAGGGAGACCCCACATATTTATTTATTTTTTACATTTTACTATTTTTTTTAACACAGAAGCCTTCATGGATTTCACTGATCTGTGAAGGCATTTGTGTAACTCGGACCTTGTAATGAAAGCCGCATTATAAGGTCCGAGTTTTCATAAGAAAAAACTCACATGGACTCACACAATGTTATAGCCTCAAACTCACAAGTTTGCAGGCTATTACATTTGCCAAGTTGTGGGATAAACTCAGACCTTCCAAATGCGCTAGAAGGTCCTGGTTTAAACTCACACAAAAACTCAGACCCTGTTACATTTGGCCCATCCACTCCTCCCTTCTCTGCTCCAAGCTATACATATTGAGGTCCTTTAACCTTTTCTGGAAAGAATTTGGATTTTGACAATATGGCGATTTGGCAGCCCTTCTTTGCACCTAATTTATTTAAGTCCTCCTGGGCACAGTGTTCTAGGTGTGGTCTCATCAATGGCCTAAATAATGCATCATCCCATCTCTCATACTGCTACTAATTAATCTCCCTATGCAACCTAGTATCCCACTGCCTGTCCCCACTGCTTTTCTACATTGTCTGCCTACTTTTAAATCACGTAAAATGATGACTCTGAAGCGAGGATTAAATGCACTCTCTGCGACTTACAGCGTGTGGTAACCCATAGATTCCGGGTGCTTAACCCAGAATGGCAGAATCTTTGGGATATTTGAATCTGTCAGCACGGTAGGGACACTAAAGCTGTGTACACATTAGACGATTTGTACTCAGCCGATCTATCGTGTGCAACGGACTCGGCCTCATTTATCAACAAGTTTTATCATTCACAACAAGTGATAAAACTCGTGTATGATAACGGTGCTCCAGCCAATCAGCTCCCAACTGTCATCTGTTTGAAAAATGACAGTTGGGAGCTGATTGGCCTTAGCACCATTTATCATACACAATTAATTGTATCAGTCGTTGTGAATGATAAAACTCGTTGATAAATGAGGCCCTAAATGAATAGCTCAGGGCACAGCTTTAGCAGATTGAATAACTGCCCCCTGGATATCTTTCCTTCTTAGTAACTGCCATTTTGTGACTTTATACTGTAGACAATCTTGTATTTTTCAAACCCATAATGCATCATTTAGCATTTTCGAGTGGAACTGTAGTTGTTACTCTATTCTATCTACATCATCAACAATTTAGGTCACCTACAATACTTTGATAACAGTATTAATGCTGCCAATAAAGATACTGAAGAGGACTAGTCCAAGCAGTTAAGTCAGTTAAGTGATTAAGCATCACCTCCTGTTGCATAGTTAAGGGTGCCTGGCAGGGACGGCTCCTCTGTGTCCCACCACTAGTGTAGGTAGTCTCATTATGTCACTGCTTTCACATTGTTAATTATATCTATTATAGTACCTTGTGTTGTAAGATTATATATTTATTTTTTAAAAATGATGTTCTCTCATGTTCTGTTTTGTATTGCCATTATCTTATTATCTATTGTCAGCCTAGGTGTGGTTTGAGTTCAGGTACATGGGCAGCATTAGCTCATAATGTGGCCCGGGATCGGTCAATATTGGCGGAGATCTCTGGGATCTGGCTTTACAGCTAGGGAGACTTGCTTCCTTTTTGTTGGCTTCTTTGACTAAACATTGTATTATAGAGGAATTGTTCTGTGAGAGGTTAAGTTTGCCTTTCCCTGCACACCCCCTTCCAATGATTTATAGTCAATAAAGGGACGTATTCAATTAGTTTTGCACACGGGTGCTTTGGGGTACTTGAAAATGGGTGCAAGCATAGTTAAAAATCGCTAAAGTCAAGTTTTAAGTGCTGCAAAAAATGCACCTTCAGCAAACACCTGCAATAAAAAAACCACCTTCCCCATACTATCAGACCCCCCAAAAGTCTATTTTTTGCGTTTCTACCACCACTTTGTACTTTTTTGCCCCCATTTTCAAAGTGCTTTTTTGGGGTGTTACTTTTTTTTTTTGCGGTTTTTTTTTACGCAGGTTACTTTGGGGGTCTGTCCAAAGGGTGCAGAGTGGTTTCTGCACCTTTGCACCCCAAAGCTGCAATTCTGCACTTTTTCCCGCTGGCTATTAAGAGGCGAAACTTTTTCGTCGGGTACACTGTATTACCTTTCCGCACCGGTGAAAAGTTGCAAGAATTGAATATGGCGGAAACTTACCGCATAGCAAAATTATGTCACTCGCGATACTTTACCGCAGATTCTGACTTTTTGCCTGGAATTGAATACGGCCCAAAGTCTGTGACCATTTCTTTCCACGTTCTGTGTGTTTTTTGGGGTGCTGGTCCATATTGGTTTTTGTATTAAAGGGATGATGTACATACAATGGTAATTTGACCATTTGCTATAATAATTTTGTGTCTTATTCCTGAGGGCTGATTAACTGCGAGCCGCATATCTCCCAGATGTCCCGATTTTGGTGGGACAGTCCTGATTTGAGAGGACTGTCTCGCTGTCCTGCGTTTGGCACATTTGTCCCGACATGCAGATCATGGGAAGGACGTCGGTGCTGCGGCTAGTATCTCTGGTACTTGTGGGTAGAGATCACAAAAAAAAAAAAAAAAAAGGAAAAAGTATAGTCATCTGTATATTAGGTGTCAGAGTGTTTCTAGTGAGGCTGAATACTAGGCTGCTTATTACTTACCGTAAAATATCTAACTGACATTTCCACTACTTACCACAGCAATTAAGTTACTCTTTTCGACTAAGTCGCTGTAAGTGATTTACTGACTATTAAATGACAATTGCCCTTTTGCTTGCAGCTGTACAGTGTTAATAGACAGTTAGCCATTAGATCTATGACCAATGGGCCTGATTCAGACCTGGTCGCTATCTGCAAACGCTCGCTAGATGCATATGCAAATTTTTCAAAGTGACGCCACGGGAAGCGATCGCTCGCCAACGCATAAGCACGCCCACCATGTCTTAGCGAGCGGTCACTTTGTGTATGCGTACGCCCAATCGCAAAAGCAGAGCCGCCTACCAGCACACGTCATCTCCAGGAAGTGTATTAAAACATTGGTACATCGAGCACCATCGTATCCTAACGCAGTGCTTGCGGGTGCTTTACCCTACCGCAAGCATTGCGAGGAAATCAGGGTAAAAAAATGGCAAGTGACGTGTATTATGACGCTGCCTGTTAATGATGCACGCCTCTGAAAACGGTGTTGAAACACTCAGGCACGCCTGCGTTCTCCAACCACCCATTATTAGTGTCCTGCCCCTGTTATCACCCACAAACAGCCTCTCCTGTCACTCATTATCCTGGGCTACCTTTGCTGAGCGAGCGAGAGGGCTGCGAACTGTGTAGTTCGCGCACGCACAGAACGAAGCATGCACACGCGCGTACGCAGAACATTGGGCCGCTTGCGAGCGCACAGCGCCTGGCTCTGAATCAGGCCCAAAGCTCCTTATGAACAAGCAATAGTGTTATCAAATATTCATGCAACTACATTCAGGTGCATAAATATTGGGACATTGACAGAATTTTCATATTTTGGCCTCTATTCACCACCACAATGGCTTTGAAATGAAACAAACAAGATGTGCTTTAACTGCAGACTTTCAGATTTAATTTGAGGGTAATTACATCTAAATCAGGTGAACGGTGTAGGAATTACAACGGTTTCTATACATGCCTCCCACTTTTTAAGGGGCCAAAAGTAATGGGACTATCAACTCGAAAGCTATTTCATGGACAGGTGTGGGCTATTCCCTCGTTATTTCATTATCAATTAAGCAGGTAAAAGGTCTGGAGTTGATTCTAGGTGTGACATTTGCATTTGGAATCAGTTGCTGTCGACTCTCAATATGAGATCCAAAGAGCTGTCACTATCAATGAAGCAAGCCATGATTAGGCTGAAAAATCAAAACAAACCCATCAGAGAGATAGCAAAAACATTACGTGTGGCCAAATCAACTGTTTGGAACATTCTTAATAAGAAAGAACGCACCGGAGAGCTCAGCAACACCAAAAGACCCAGAAGACCACGGAAAACAACTGTGGTGGATGACAGAAGAATTATTTCCCTGGTGAAGAAAAACCCCTTCACAACAGTTGGCCAAATCAAGAACACTCTCCAGGAGGTAGGTGTATATGTGTCAAAGTCAACAATCAAGAGAAGACTTCACAAGAGTGAATATAGATGAAAACCATTGGTGAGCCTCAAAAACAGGAAGACCAGATTAGAGTTTGCCAAACAACATCTAGAAAAGCCATTACAGTTCTGGAAGAACATCCTATGGACAGATGAGACAAAGATCAACTTGTACCAGAGTGATGGGAAGAGAAGGGTATGGAGAAGGAAAGGAACTGCTCATGATCCAAAACATACCACCTCATCAGTGAAGCATGGTGGTGGTAGTGTCATGGCATGGGCATGTATGGCTGCCAATGGAACTGGTTCCCTTGTATTTATTGATGATATGACTGCTGACAAAAGCAGCAGAATGAATTTTTAATTGTTTCGGGCAATATTATATGCTCCTATTCAGTCAAATGCTTCAGAACTCATTGGACGGTGCTTCACGGTGCAGATGGACAATGACCCGAAGCATACTGCAAAAGCAACCAAAGAGTTTTTTAAGGCTAAAAAGTGGAATGTTATGCATTGGCCAAGTCAATCCCTTGACATGAATCCGATTGAGCATGCATTTCACTTGATGAAGACAAAACTGAAGGGAAAATGGCCCAAGAACAAGCAGGAACTGAAGACATTTGCAGTAGAGGCCTGGCAGAGCATCACCAGGGATGAAACCCAGCGTCTGGTGATGTCTATGCGTTCCAGACTTCAGGCTGTAATTGCCTGCAAAGGATTTGCAACAAAGTATTAAAAAGTGAAAGATAGATTTATGGAGCATACACACGGTCAGATTTGTCAGATTTGTCAGATGAACGATTGAATGATTGAACGATTTGAATGATTTTACCAAAGTTTTGAACGATTTGAACGATTGAACGATTTTTGACTGCATTAAAATTAATGGAATCGTCCAAGTCTGACTGCAAACACATCAGATGTCAGATATCGTTATCTGACAAACGGAAACGTGCATCGTTCATCGTCCATCGTTCAGGCATGTCAGATATGTCAGATTTTCCTTCAGATATGAACGACTGAACGACTTTTAAATCGTTATCGTTCAGATCTGAAGGAAAAATCTGACCGTGTGTATGCACCATTAGGATTGTTTAGTTTGTCCCATTACTTTTGGCCCCTTAAAAAGTGGGAGGCACATATAGAAACCGTTGTAATTCCTACACCGTTCAAATGATTTTGATGTAATTACCCTCAAATTAAATCTGAAAGTCTGCAGTTAAAGCACATCCTGTTTGTTTCATTTCAAAGCCATTGTGGTGGTGAATAGAGGCCAAAATATGAAAATTCTGTAAATTTCCCAATATTTATGCACCTTACTGTATATTATTAGCTGCTAAAAGTAACACTTGATACATATACAAGAAACTAGTATTACCATCAGTGCATTGTGATCATCTTTGTGCGGCTACATCATAAACCACTAATAAGCAATAGAGGGTAATCTAATTATTACATCCAGGCTGAACAAGCTCCTCGAGGATCAAATAGGGAACAAAAGTGCTTGTTACCTTTACAAAGAGACAAGATTCTTAAAGTCTCACTATTATAATCCTTAAACGTATTTTGGACGCCAATTAATACAATTTATGTAATGGCATCTACTGATATTGAGTATTATACTATATCTTTATATTATTCTTGAATAGGTTCTATATTTAGCGATATTCAGTCTAAATAAACAGACATGTATATTAAAGGTGGATAATATACAACTTGGACCCTGTAAGTTTCTAAGGGGTAGATGTATCAAAGCTTGGAGAGCGATAAAGTGCCAATCAATAAGCTTCTAACTGTCACTTTACAGGTGTTTGAAAAATGGCAGGTAGAAGCTGATTGGTTGGTACTTTATCTCTCTCCACTTTAAGCTTTGATATATCACCCCTTATCTCTCTCTCTCTCTCTCTCACACACACACGCTATCTATCTAGATTCACAGGGCCTAATTCAGACCCGCTCGCGAACGCTGAGCGCTCGCAAGCGGGTCGATGGTGCCCTAATGCGCATGCGCACGACGGAGGGAGCTATGGGTCTCGCACCAAAGGGGGCGTGCTGTCCAGACGGAGGCGTTTCCATGGGAGTGCTTTTGGCTCTGATAGAGCCAAAAGCACTCCTGGGTTTGCGGTAGCTAGACCCTACCGCAGGGTCTCGTCGCAAGCCCGATGGTCGCGATGGTCTTGACCATCGCGACCATCTTTTTGGCCGCTCGCATAAGCTGTGGATGGTCACCCACAGCTATGCGAGCGTCCATGAGGCCGCTCCATTTTTAGGTAGGAGGGCCCTGATTCAGAGCGAGCGCTCTGGTCAGAGCATCCGGCTCTGAATCAGGCCCACTGTTTGTTAAATAATTGCACTATCAAAATGCTACTACTATTCAGTAGTAGCATTTTGATAATATTCTACAGTAACCAACATTGTATAATCTTACAATTATCCAAACTGAGGTATTAGCATTGCTCTGTACACCAGAGCAGAGAACATGTTTCAGGGGAGCAATCAGATTTTGACGGAGATTCTGGGTCTGATTCGGAGATGGGCGCTAATGTGTTTGCAACTGCGATTTCGCATGGAACGCAGCTGTGAATTTATTTTAATAGATACAAACTCACCCGAGCCTAGGGACGCCCACTGCTGCCTTCTCATCTATGTCCGACGTCCAGTGCCAGATTAAGGTCCACATGGGCCTGGAGCTGAAACTTATGAAGGGCCTATTGTGTGCTATCGTAGGTGGTATGACGAGCATGGCGAGGGTGCGACTAGTGATGTGGGGGTGTGGTTTACACAGGGGGTGTGACCTGTACCATAGGATGTGGCTAGCTGAGAATGTTAGTATATAGCTATTTATCCAACTATATTAACCCAAAACATTTTAAAGAGAAAGTAAATGGGGTCAAGTTTTAAAAATTGGCAATTATTTATTCTGACTACAACCCCAATTTACATTCTCTATAAGTTATTTTGAGGTTAATATATTTAGATATCCTTTATACTAACATTACTATTGCAATCATAATAAATAGTACATTTAGAATATTCTTTCCATCCCACACGAGAATCCAACACGATGGACAGTTGTCGCGTGGGGAATAGTCATGGGTCTCACACCCGGAGCTATTCAATTAATCACATTTCCCCACATAGAACATCATGGGTTATCGCACGCTAACCTATACATTCCATGCAAAGTGCAGGAATCTATGGGTTTCCCGCAGCTAAATGAATCGGGCAGTACATTCAATTAGCTGCAAAGTAAGCAATACGTCTTATTGAATCTCCCCCTTAATTTTTTTTATTTTGTCTTATCTTATGTCCTTACATATGTCTGTATGTGCCTCTCTGCGTTTGTATGTTCTGTATTGTTTTTTTCACCCCAATTTCTGTATATCTGCCTGTATATCTGGCACTAAGCCTTCCTTCCGTCTATATGCATTATGCTTTCCCCTCCCCTATATAGTCATTATTGTGCCACCCTCTCCTCCCCTGAACAACCATTATTGTGCCCCCCCATTCCTCCTAGTCTGTATAGCCATCATTGTGCCACCCTCTCCTCCACCCATGTATATTCATTATTGTGCCACTCTCTTAGTCTGTACATCTCTTATTGTCCCCCCCCTCCTAGTCTGTATATACATTATTGTGCCACCCTCCAAGTGTGTTTTTCCATTATTGTGTCCCTCCTCCTAGTATGTATAGCCACCCCCTAGTCTGTATATAGATTATTGTGCCCCCCCTCCTAGTCTGTATATACACTGTGTTCCCCTCCTAGTCTATACTATACTACATTGTGACACCCTCCTAGTCTGTATAGCCACTTTGTCATTTTTGTCTACCCCCTCTTAGTCTGTATATTAATTAATGTGCCCCCCTTATAGTCTGTATATCCTTTATTGTTTCATCCACCCCCCCCTCACCATCCACCCCCCCCAGATGTTTTTTTTTTTTGCTCCAGCCCCCAGTTATTAACTTACCTGCTCTATACTCATGCTCTGCTTGGCAGCTCGGTTATTCCTCTAGTGTCACCCCTTGCAGCCGCTGGTCTGGTCTCCACTCTCCTGAACTCAGCTCCTCGCGTCTCCTCCACTTAGTGTGCAGTGTCGCAATGTCATGACGTCCGCGATGTGTTGCCACAAATCGGTGGGTGCCGCACTGCTGCTCAGCTGCTGCTTCCAAGAATAGCAGGCTTAGCAGGGAGCGCTGAAGGTATCTGGAGGCGCACTATTCAGTCACGAATCACTGCCTCCAGAGCAATGGTGTGTGGCTGTGGTGTCGTCTACACGGGATGTCCCATTGTTATGGCCCCGGCGGGGTGCAGATAGGACAGTGTACCATCTCCATGCATGCGACACTGATGGTGATGACAGGAAAATATTTTTTTTCCCTGTCAACACTCTCCCCGGCAGGCCGGTGCTTTTTGCTGGTGTGGGCCTATTTACATGGGAGGCCTGGAGCTGCAGCTCCATCCGCCCCATTGTTAATCCGGCCCTGCCGACGTCGCATGCCAGCATAAATATTGGAAACATCGACGCACATCAATCAGCCATGCAGTCCTTTAAGCAAGATGCAGTCAGGATACCGTGGGGCGCTATCCCACCCGATGATTTACCGACACTGACATCGCGACATGGGACTAAAGATAGGCGTCCAAATCCCTACGCATATCATTAGCCCCACTACAAAATCACGACACCCGGCATACCACCTGACCTTCGTTCATGCACATGTAATGGCGTTTAAACGGTAAGACGCACCTGTGTTTTTCTGACCACCTCCCCCAAACACTAACTACATGTCACTCTCTTTCCGTATGGATCCTCTGTGTGCGGAATCACAAGCAAATCGCTGCGAGTGCCCAGTGCGACTTTGACGCATTTGCAGTAGCAAATTGCGTACATCTCTGAATCAGGCCCTTAGCTCTTTATAGCACTAGACACACTCCTCCAAACCAAAGGTGTGGGTGCCACGTCCCCTTTACAGCAATGTCCTGATTTAGATATGAGATATAATCTATTATCATCGTTCCTATGCTGCCCTCTCCAGCAGACATTCTCTAGTCCAATTATTAATACAATTGACTCAAACAAAGAACCAGAGAAACAAATGGCATATACAGTACATGATATTTTACTTCTATTCAGCAGAGCAAGTGATAAGGGAGAGGTGACTCATACTACTAACACATACTAACAACACGCAGAAGAAAAGTGATTTGATGTATGTCTGTACGTTAGTACACACCAGTGTGAGAATAATGTCAGGCATCTGTCATTTCTATTTTAAGACTTATGTGTTACTGGAACTTGTGAGCTGCACAACCAGCAGTGTGAATTAGGCTGCCGCTCTCTCTCTGTGTCGCGCTGTGCACTCTCCTGCTCCACAGGAAGCAACAAGCATCTTCTGAACAGGAAAGATGAACTGCTGGAGGATGGCTTGGAGCAGTGACTGTTATAGGGGCCTCTCTAAAATAGCTTGAGAAGGGAAGTATGCCAAAAGTCATGGTCGCACCTGATTTATGAAGCATAAGGACATGCACTGAGACTGGAGGGTGGTAGGCTCAGAGGAAATTTGAACACATATACAACGACACAGGCACTGCGCTGTGATCACATTTGACTAGATAAAATGTTCTTTCATGCAATGGAGTACACACTATGTAAATAAAAATAGATTTTACTTCTGAAAAATAGATACACACAATACATACAATACATGAAACATATAGAAACACTGAGCATAAGAATAAAAATGAATAAATGGATAAGTTGTGACAGCATAGATATTTGTGTCAGAAGATAGATCTTCTATTGAGCATGTATATAACAGTTAGAAACAAATCAGTTCCATTGTATCACATCAATTGAAATGGAATAATACTGAATATGTCCTTGTACATGTTGTTTAAAAGTACTGCATTCTGACACCTGAAATAAACAACTGGAATGGTTGTCTTTATCTTGTAGATATAAAGAGTGGTATTAAGTCCTGCTGGCGTCCCAGCAATGATAGACTCGGGTAAATACCAGGTATAGTGTGAGACTTCTAGTGTATTGTGAAGTCTCCCCATGGGAGAGTGTATCCGTCGGCACAGATGAGGATTGAGCGGTGGACAGATAGTTTCCTTCTCTCCGTGTAATTTGTATAGGAGAGAGTGTGTCTTACCGCTGTCAGGAGCTGAATGGCAGCGCTCTCCCAGACCAAGGAAGTCACTGTGGGGGGCTGGATAATAGCGCTCCGTGAGACCAATGTCTCCGCTGTCTGTGGCTTCATGATCGGCTCCGGAATCTCTCCCAGGTGCAGGTGTATAGAATGCAGTAGAAGGACTTGGCAGGCAATGACATCCACGCGTTTCGTCTCTCTAAATGGAGACTTTTTCAAGACTCAGAGGAAATTTGAGGAAAAATTACTTCACAGAAAGGGTAGTGGATAAGTGGAATAGCCTCCCATCAGAGGTGGTTGGAGCTAAAACGGTGGAACAATTTAAACACGCTTGGGATAGGCATAAGAGTATCCTAAAGAGAGACGTAAGGAGTAAATAGGGTTGAAGTTGCCTAAAGGATACATGAAAAGGGGCAGACTAGATGGGCCAAGTGGTTCTTATCTGCCGTCAAATTCTATGTTTCTATGATGCAAAATGTGTTGGTTTCATTTTCTCATACAAGTAAAAACCTGCTGTCTTGTGGAGCTGGCCCTACATAATAACATTCTCTCAGTACAAAACACATGAAAATTATAAAAAAACAAAATGTAAAACCAATTCTAACACAGAATGTATTATACTAGCAATTACATAGATACGTGTCAGTTTTCTTAAATTACAACTTCCTCTCCTAAAGACTGTATATAATTAGGAAACAAGTTAAGCAGAATATAGATACCGGTAGATTTTTTTTCACTGAAATACAAGTACGTAGAGTGTTATAGAATGTGCTAACAAGTTCATTTCTGTTTATCTCACAAATACCCTATTTTGTTGTCCCACAACCTGGAATTAAAATGGATTGTTTGAAGGTGTGCATCATGTCATTCACAGAACATGCCTACAACTGTGACGTTGTGTTTTTTTTTTATATTGTGAATCAAACAACATTTAGGACAACATAACAGAAAACTTCAGTGTGCATAACTATTCACCCCCCTAAATTCAGTACTTTGCCGAGCCACCTTTTGCGTCAATTACAGCTGCAAGTCGCTTTGGATAAGTCTCTATGAGCTTGCCACATCTTGCCCCTGGGATTTTTGCCCATTCCTCCAGGCAAAACTGCTCCAGCTCCTTCATGTTGGATGGTTTCTGCTTGTGAACAGCAATCTTCAAGTCTGGCCACAGATTCTCAATTGGATTGAGATCTGAGCTTTGACTAGGACATTCCAACACATTTAAATGTTTCCCCTTAAACCACTGGAGTGTTGCTTTAGCAGTATGCTTCGGGTCATTGTCCTGCTGGAAGGTGAACCTCCGTCCCAGTCTCAGATCACAGGCAGACTGAAACAGGTTTTGCTCAAGAATATCCCTGTATTTAGCACCATCCATCTTTCTCTCGACTCAAATAAGTTTCCCAGTTCTGCTGCTGAAAAACATCCCCACAGCATGATGCTGCCACCACCATGTTTCACTGTGGTGATGGTGTTCTTGGGGTGATGGGATGTGTTGGGTTTGCGTTAGACATAGCATTTTCCTTGGTGGCCAAAAAGTTAATTTTAGTCTCATCTGACCAGAGCACCTTCCTCCATACATTTGGGGAGTCGCCCACATGCCTTTTGGCAAACTCAAATCATGTTCTTATTTTTATCACTAAGTAATGGCTTTTTTCTGGCCACTCTTCCATAAAGCCCAGCTCTATGGAGTGTACGGCTTATTGTGGTCACATGCACAGATCCACCAGTCTCTGCTGTGGAACTCTGCAGCACCTTCGGGGTTACCTTTGGTCTCTGTGCTGCCTCTCTGATTAATGCCCTCCTTGCCCGGTCTGTGAGTTTTAGTGAGCGGCCCTCTCTTGGCAGGTTTGTTGTGGTATATTCTTTCCATTTGATGATGATGGATTTGATGGTGCTCCGGGGGATCATCAAAGATTTGGATATTTTTTTTATAACCTAACCCAGAATTGTACTTCTCAACAACTTTGTCCCTGACTTGTTTGGAGAGCTCCTTGGTCTTCATGGTGTGATGCCTCTTGCTTAGTGGTGTTGCAGCCTCTGCGGCCTTTCAGAAAAGGTGTGTTTATACTGACAGATCATGTGACACTTAGATTTCACACAGGTGGACTTCATTTCACTAATTATGTGACTTCTGAAGGTAATTGGTTACACCAGAAGTTTTGAGGGGCTTCATAGCAAAGAGGGTGAGTTACACATGCACATGCCAATTGTTTAGAATTTTATTTATAAAGATTCTTTTTTGTATATATTTTTCTCATTTCACTTCACCAAATTAGACTATTTTGTGCAGATCCATCACATAAAATTCAGATAAAAAAATAAAAATAAATGACCTATTGTAATGTAACAAAAAAGGTAAAAATCCAAGGGGGTGAAGATCACCAACCAATCAGCTCCAAACTATAATTTCTCAAACACAGCCTGCAAAATGTAAGTTACAAGTTGATTGGTTGGTGATATATATTTCACAATTTTATCTCACATCAAGCTTTGATACATATGCCCCTAAATGTGGTACAGTATATTTATGGGAAGGACATATACACTTTGAAATACACACTTTTTATAATGAGGTTTTTTCTTGTATATTTAGGTGAGTCGTGAGCATAGATTGTTTTGCAAAGGGAACCCAATTATTCTCAATATTTGCATTTAAAGATTTATAAATAACATAGAAGTGTCAACTACAGTAGACAGGAATCTGAGTATTAGAACTCAATGCTAGGCACGTTCTGCAACAGTTTTATTACTGTAATAGACTGCATGTTGAATATGTTGTACATGAAGAGATATAGTTCCACACAGGGCCGGCCCTGCCCAAATTGGTGCCCTAGGTAAGATGCCCCAACCCGTCCATCCCCCTAAGCCTGCCTGCGGCCCTACCACCCAACTGTGCACCGCGGGTCTAATGCCCAACAACCTGGTGGTCTATGTTGTTAAGTAAAGGGTGTGCCGCTAGTATCTTACCAGCTCTGCTAACCGTGGCGGGCAGAGAGGGGTACCATCTGCGCCGGACCTTTTGTGCAGGGGTCAGCAGCACTGCTCCTCGCTTGACAAGCACCGGAGCCTCTCAGCGCTGGCTTTACTCCGCTGGCCAATTGACTGTTGCCGGACTTCATTTGAACAGCAAGAGGGCCAATATAAATTCGTTTGCAAGAAACCCCTGGGAACTAGGACTTAGGAATCCTGGAGTCTTCTGGCCTGGTCCAACATCTTCTGTCTTCTTTCTGACGCATCTTCTTCAGTCTTCATATTCCGTGCCTCTTCTATGTTTCGCCTATGCCATTGTGCAGGCTTTGTGCCCCTTGTGCCAGCTGAATATGTTGAATACCCCTGATTGGTGTACACTTTTTAGTATTTCTCTTCAAAACAGGATCGGAGAACACAAAATTATTCAAATATTGACCTTGCTGCATCATTAAATCAAGCACACTATTATTATTACTATTATAGTCCTTTATTATATATAGCATCAACATGTTCCAAACAGCTGTGCAATCAGAGACTGTTTATTCATTTACTGTCTAGCCGTGCCTAACAATGAATGAGAGCTGCCTTATTGATTTTCCTGTCATGGTAAATTTAAAGCACATTTACTGGCTGTACAAGAGAGCAGGCAGCCATTCCGAGGTTTAAACCAATATCGACTAACAATTCACTAGGATAAAATGCCATCACTCAGGAATTCATTTCATGCTTATCACAAAAACACTTTGTGCCTTTATGATATTTGCTTTGCGAGTCCTTTTACAAAACTTTGCGTGTCACGTTCTGGCCTGCTCCCAGTCATTAAAATGGTCCTTATAAAACTGTGCAGTCACAGGTGAGGTTAATTCATGTCTGCAGCACTTGTCCACATACTACAGTGTAAGTACAGTGCTCCATAAGGATGTAGGAAAGATCATACTCTCTATGTATTCTCTGCGACCCACCCTGCATCCATGCTTGCTGTGCCATCCACATCGATCCCTTGCACGGGATGCAGTCAGGAAGCTGATGGTTGAAATCCCGACGCCTGTCATTAGATTTACACCAGGAGCCCGACGTCTGGCATATAGAACGAAGGTAAGCCGGGCGCGGACAGCAGTGGTTTAGGTTTTAGGGCTCCCGGGGGGACTTAGGGTTAGGCACCCCCCTTTGGGAGGGTTAGGTTTAGGCTAGGGGAAGGAGGGATTAGAGTTAGGCACCCCCGGGGGAGGTTAGGGTTAGGCACCCCCTGGGAGGGTTAGGTTTAAGCTGTGGGGAAGGGGGGGGGGTTAGGTTTAGGCACTCAGAGGGGGGTTAGGCACTAGGGGGGGAGGTTAGGGTTAGGAACCCCTAAAGGAGGGTTAGGGTAGCGAGTAGGCTTAGGAGTACTTACCTAAATTAGCGATCGGGATCTTCACCCCTGCCGAGCATCCGCTGTCGGAATTAGAACCGCGCGGCCGGCGGTGTTACATACTGATTCCCTTTCTGATAAGCATCTGAGGTGCATGTTTTCTTCAGTCAATGCCAGTGAAATAAATGCAGACTAACATTGAAGCCGTTATGCATGGCCAGTTAATTGGGTATGTACTATTTTCCGGTCTGGGGATCTGTTATGGTTGTGACAGCTTAGATTTACTCAGAAGGCTGATGGCCACCTGATCTGCGGTCTGTGTTTCCGGTTTTGTCTTTGAGAGATCGCAGCTGCGATGGCATTTGCGTGTGAATCTGAATCAGGCCCAGCGACTGCAAACAGGCCCCCTCCTCTCTTAAAATGTCCCCAGTTCTTATAACTATTTTACCATATTTGGACCTAAAATGGACGTATGAGATGGATTTTATGGCCTGATAAGAACTTTAGTTCTGTTTTTTCCATTTAAAAACAATGCCAACCCTAGGCCTATTACCATTGTATCTTGGAAAGGCATGAAGCCCATCCCTAACCCCTTTATAGCCTCGCAATACACTTCCCAGAATAATTATCATTAATTACTGTATATTGCAGACTCCCTGACATTAATGTAGAGACAAGGAATATTTTCATAGTACGGATTTCAGCAGAAATATCTACACATTATGGTTTTTAGTGTTGCCATGCCGTTCCGACCACAACCACACTACACAGTAGAATGAGTTTATTTTTGTATCTCTAGCTTTATTCATAGGCTTTAAGGTCATCAAAACTGTAAATGTATCAATAAATAAGACCCAATGAGTCGCATTACACAGAATGATGTATTGCCATCCACTAAACTGCAGTTTAAATTACAATTTGTTGTACTGACCTATGTACAGTATCCTCTTGGGGAGAAGCACAAGCTGGATTCAGAGGTGTTGGATGTCAAGACATAATACAAAATTTAGGTCAATGTGCTAGTTCTGCGCAGAAAATTGAATTTAATCGTCAAGGCAATGGGAGTGCAGAGAGACGCCACTGATTCAATGTACTTTTGTGTCTTTCAGTGCTGGCCTCTGCTTGTTTTCCCTGGATGTCTGCAACATTTAATTATTATTATTATTATTATTATTACTATTGCTGAGTTGTAAAGTACCACAGCGCTTGACAGTGGGGAAAATTTGAAGGAAAGTGGTGACTATTATCTCTATTTATCAATATTATTTTTACTAAAAACAATTGGAAAAGGGGTGTTTTCACACCCTTTTCACATTTTTAGCATCACATAAATGTATTAAAGGGCTTTTAGAGCAGTATTCATGAAAAACTACTCCAAGCCCTTCAATTCGCATATTTTTAGTAATCAGATCACATTTCCCATACTTGTAATGGGAAATGTGATTTGCTCAGGTTTGCTAAAAATATATTGTGAAAAAATGCCAGGGGAAGCCCTATGATAATAATGCCACCTTCACATGGCATTATTAGGGCTTTTCCCCCTGTCCCCCGACTCCTGCTCTGCTGTATCAGGCAGAGTAGAGCCGAGAGCTGATCAATGTAAAAGAAAAAGGAAAAAAAACCCACACACTTGCTTGCATCCAGGGACGGAGAACGGTGCTACGATGAGGTCCTCTGGTACTCCTGTCAGCTGCTCTATGCCAGGATCTCAGTTTGCAGCAGGGCACAGAACAGGTACTGTAAAGGTACACATCCACATGCCGATAATACTGAGCGATTGCAGATTACGACATCGTAATCCTGCAATCGCTCAGTAATCGTGCACAAATCGTGTACTTTTAAGTCGGAAACGACCAGCAATGCTCGCTCCCGCTGGTCGTTTCCGACATCAATCATCGCACGAAAATGCTGTACAACCTGACGATAACATCAGGTTCAGCATGGTAGTGCATAATTGACGTGCCTACACTGAACGACTGAATGCTCAGTGTAGGCACAGCACAGACTGACAAATGACTGCACGATTACAATGTCGTAATGGTGCAGTCGTTTTAATGTCTGCAAGTGGATGTGTGCCTTTAGTGTAAGCTGAAGGGGGGAGGGGTGCCACGGGGGGAGGAACAGGGGGGCAATTTGGTCACGATGGGGGGGTCGCTCAGCTGGAGGGTGCATGTGTGGACACCACGCACTGTATTTTTTTGCGAAAAAGACCATGAGAAGTGTGCTGAGGGGATTCGCAGTGACAGCGCTTTATCGCAAGCTCTGCCCCTGCATGCAGATGTTAGTACATCCAAGTAATATTTCCTAAATACGCAATGTGAATTTAGTAGAAAAATATCACACTACAGCCGCATTTAAATTGCGTATTGTAGTAAGTAGGGGCCTATGGAGGAAGAAATAAAGATCTTAGCTCTGTGTTTGATACTCTGAGCACTAGGTAGTATTCGGGGATCCATGTGGAGATAGTAGAGAGACAGTTGGTCACACAGATGGGCACAGCAGCAGCAGTCACTTCGGGTGCCATCAGCATAGAGTTGGTAGCTGAAGCATTAGCTGCAAGTTGTGACACGGATTCATTTTATTGACTTCAGTGACACCTGCTGGTAAATTTACTAAAAATAGTTTTATGCCAATTTTGGGCTTTTTCTGCGCTTTTGGAAACCCGTTAAAATAAAATGAGGACCCCCCTCCCGAGGATCAATCAACTCTTCCCCATATTCTTGGTGGAGTTGGATGTGTGGATAACTGTGTAAAATATAGAAAGTAATATTGTCCTTGAAAGTGGGACTACAGGTGCCAGCAGGCCTGTCCTGGGTATGCCGACACTTGTAGAACCATAAGTGCCAGCATGCCCGGACATTAGGTGTCTGCTGGTCCTCTAGTCCCACTGTGAAGAAAATATTAAAATAATGACAGGACACAGGGGTCTATTTACTAAGCAGTGTTAGGAGACAGAGTGAAAAGTGATAAGGTGCCAGCCAATCAGCTCCCAACTGTCATCTCACAGGTTGTGTTTGAAAAATTACAGTTGGGAGCTGATTGGCTGGCACCTTATCACTTTCTTATCACTTTTCAGTCTGTCTCCTAACATTGCTTAGTAAATAGAGCCCACAGACACTAACCCACACTCACACTTCATACTTACCTATATATTGGATGTGCTCGGTCCCCTTCTGCATGCAGCAGTCCATGGGTCTTAGTAAAACAAAACAAAAAATGCTGTTACCTGGACATATTCCTCCCATGTGGGTCACTGTCATAGGAGTCTAGGGGGAAGAGCTGATTGGCTAAGCGCCAGACGCTATCAGCCAGTCAGCAGACGCTGCATTAGAAACCATCCGGTGATTGGCAGAGCGTCCAGCTCTTAGCCAATTAGCGCTTCCCCCATTATCATCTGTATATTTAGAATTACAGTGGGGATTTAAAATAGTAAAATGTCATCCTGGTGCTATATATGCTACTGTATTTCCCACTGACTGAATGAACCCAGGCTAAATTAATTATGGCTAACAGTAGCATTTGAAAGAAGACAAAAAACACATCTTTAATCACAATCTCAGCAACAACATCTTCGCTAAAGACTACTCCAGCTGCTGAAAGAAGTCTTATTTCATGTATTCCATAACCAATAATAATAATACGTTTTCTGACTGTATTTAAATATCATGATGGATTGTTTTGTTTTGCAGTTGCCGTCTTTTTAAGCGTATTTACTGCGGGTACACAAACTACACAAACCTCATCAGACTTTAGTTGCTATTTAATGAGGAACAATACAGACAATGAGGAAACTCCATCTGAGTTGAAGGTTAGTAATAACTTTCTCTTTCTTATTATGTGTACACACCGTCAGATATTCTGGTCGATATAAACGATAACGATATCGTTTATCGTTCGATCATTTATATTGACTGGAATATTACCCCGAATGGTCGATATAGATATCGACCATGGCCCGTGCATGCAGGCCAACATGGTCTATATCGACTACGTTAGCCTGTTTACTATAGAGACCCGCGATCGTTGATCGTGGGTCTTTATAGTAGTTGGGGGGTTGCTGCATGTGCTGGATGTTCGATCCAGCACATCCAGGACGACCAGACAACGATCGTCTGATGGGACAGGAGTGCACATGCGGGACCTACAGGTCACGCATGTGCACAAGAGCCGGAAGGAGCCGGACAGGGGCGGAGGGATCTGAAAGGATCCCTCTTCACGACCCGGGACTCCTTCCCATAGGGAAGGAGCGGGTATCGGGAGCATTCGCCATCCGAAGATGGCGAATGCTACCGCATTCAAGCTTATGAATCCCATGCTCTACCTCCTTGATGAATGGCCCGATAACTTAATTTTTACAATTGCAGGCGAAAATGTTCATTGTCACCTGCTTTTGTAAAAATTAAGTGATGATGAATAGGCCCCTATGCATAAGAAGTGAAATGACCACAAAGACAATCATTTCACTACTCATTTGGGAGCCGGGGCCGCTGTGCACATACGCTGTGTACTGACCACGCATGTGCGGCAGCCATTGCTTCCAGATGAATCCTCTCCTGGTAATTTTTGCAGAATGCATCCCATAGGCTACAGTGGTTATCGCCATCTTTAGATGGCATTAGCTACCAGGGCCAAATCTGACAGCTTCACAGCCCCCAGAGAAACCTATGTGGGCGTTGGCTGCTGTTGGAAATGGAGGGAAAGAAGCAGATATGGAGATATCTGCTACGGTCCCTCCTTCATACATTCGGGGATCTTTAATATTTGCTAATACCCCCCCAAACATTGTGTTTTTGGGGGATATGTCACAAATATAATTGAATAAATATGCCCTATACTCATCTAACACTACCTCATGAGGAAACACATACACTCCTGATAATCACCTAAAGACATCACAACATTATTCACGGCCACAAATGCACAGTAGTAATATAGTATAGGACAAAGGAAAATGGGATACAGAGATGCAGAGGCAACATACAGAAAGAAAAAACACTCTGTACAGGAGAAAAGGTGAGGAAGCCCCAAAAAGTACAAAAGTAAAGATAAAAAGAAAAGGGTAATGTTGGAGCGCTGAAGAGAGAGAGAGGAGGAAAGGGAGAGATAAATAAAACCCAGGCAGTGCCAGGGACAACAGCTAGAGGACAATATTTTTACATGATATGTACCAAGCACACTGCTATTTTACTATGTACATTTACATTTCAGCCATTTAAATAAAAAAACTGTACTTGTAACAGACAAATATATGAATATGTGATATTACCAGAAACACCACTCAGATAAAGATAACTCAGATAATTTATGGATGTTTCTATAGGCTTCCTGTACCTTGGACCGTATTACTGACTTGAACTGTTCGCAGATATCAGGCTACATTTACAAAGCAGCCGTGAAAGTGACAGTCAGTGTATTTGCCTCTGTAAAGCTGAAAGTGCATCAGATGATAACAGAGACAGTATCTTATGTCTGGCTGCAGAGGCAGAACAGCACCTACTCTCATGTTGTGCACTCTGTGGAGAGCGGGTAAGAAAGATTGACCTTCTGTGCATTGCTTGTTTGTTAAATGATCTTATCAACTAGGGGTAGGTGACATGCGGCACTTCAGCTGCTGTGGAGTACTACACATCCTAACATGCTCTACCACAGTTTTGGCTGTTAAGGTATGCTAAAACTGTGGCAGGGCATGCTGGAACTTGTAGTTCCACAGCAGCAGCAGTGTCGCACGTTGCTTACCCCTTTAATAAACGATAATTATTAGCTTATATTTAAAAATGTATTAATAAAGGAGATATGATCACAAGGAGAACAACCCAATCCAGAATACCCACAGCCACCCCCATATTTCCTAACAACAGAAAGAGACTCATGGGGCTTAGCCACTGAAAGAGACCCATGGGGATCAGCCACAGAAAGAGACCCATGGGGATCAGCCACTGAAAGAGACCCATGGGGATCAGCCACAGAAAGAGATCCATGGGGATCAGCCACAGAAAGAGACCCATGGGGATCAGCCACAGAAAGAGACCCATGGGGATTAGCCACAGAAAGAGACCCATGGGGATCAGCCACAGAAAGAGACCACATGGGGATCAGCCACAGAAAGAGACCCATGGGGATCAGCCACAGAAAGAGACCCATGGGGATCAGCCACAGAAAGAGACCCATGGGGATCGGCCACAGAAAGAGACCCATGGGGATCAGCCACAGAAAGAGACCCATGGGGATCAGCCACAGAAAGAGACCCATGGGGATCGGCCACAGAAAGAGACCACATGGGGATCAGCCACAGAAAGAGACCCATGGGGATCAAGCACAGAAAGAGACCCATGGGGATCAGCCACAGAAAGAGACCACATGGGGATCAGCCACAGAAAGATACCACATGGGGATCAGCCACAGAAAGAGACCACATGGGGATCAGCCACAGAAATAAACCACATGGGGATCAGCCACAGAAAGAGACCACATGGGGATCAGCCACAGAAAGAGACCACATGGGGATTAGCCACAGAAAGAGACCACATGGGGATCAGCCACAGAAAGAGACCACATGGGGATCAAACACAGGTTTTACATTCTTGCCACCAGCAGTCCATACAGCTTCAGTTTAAAAACCAGATGACGATAAGGCAGAAAAGAGGAGTTCTTGTACAACAGCAAAAACAAGGCCTATCTCTGCCATGCTGGACAAGAGGATGTCACAGTCCAAGCTAATATAATTTTAAAATACAGCATCTGCTCATATTAACCCTTGAATGTCCCCTTCCAGCTGGTTATGCCCTAACCACTAGAGATGTGTGCGCCTCCCCCCCCCTGTTTTGGTTCTAATTCATCATCGTATTTTGAGTTTAGCAAAACCACCCTCAAGTGTTTTGGTTCGGATTTAGTTTTCAATTCCTTAAAAATCTATGAAAATCAATAACAAAAATCAATAAAAAATCGATAAAACATCTATTTTGGACCTGTTTATTTACATGCAACCAAAAACCCAAATTAGTTTTTTAAATTCTAGTTTGGAACCGACTGCAGAACCAAACTGGAAGTTCGACTAGTTCGGGTGTGTTCGTATTTCAGGAAAACCGAACCGCGCTTCTATACTAACCACTTAACCTCCTCTGGCCTGGTCTTACAATAACTCAATAACCTCTGCAGCTGCAAAGCCCCAAACTAAACACCTTTGTAAACAATGTCAGATTATGCCAAAATTAAATTATGGAGAACAAAACAGGAGAACTGTTTATATCTAATTTAGTTAAGGCAATGAGTACAGGTACCTCTAACACGCACAGTTGATTCAGAGCATCTGAAGTCACCTAAGGCTCCATACTAATGACTATACACGTGGCTTACTAGCCTCTCTAGAGCACTAAAATTGCTGCCTCTTGAGAGGTCAAATTGTCCTCTTGACCATCGTCAAATCCTGCATTTGTTTTGGCTGCTTACCTCATTTGTAAAGAAGCAATTTATTGCACTCTATTTCTATATACATTACTCAACAAATATATGCACCTTGTCTTGGGGCTTATTATAACTAGGGATGTGCACCGACTCCTGTGTTTTTGTTTTTGTTTTGGATCTGTACCTCCTTCAAGGGTTTTGTGTTGGTTTTGGATCTGTATTTTTTAAATAAAAACTAGATAAAAAGTTTGAAAAACAGCTAAAATCATGTAATTCATTCAATCCAAACCCCAAAATTCGGATTTAAAATCCGAATTCCGAACGGCAAAAAGGTCAGAACTGCAACCCGGATTTACATGGATCTCCTCAAGAGATTAGAACCGTGACTTGGATTTACCTGGATTCACGAATTTCGGGTGGTATCGGATTCCTGGAGAACCGAACCGCACATCTCTACTTATTACCACTAAATCCGGGGGACAACAAACTGAGATTAAGTCAGTGGCGTAACTAGGGTATTTGGAGCCCAGGGCAAACTTGAAAAGGGAGGCCCCCCCTTGATATGTGTGGAAAAAAATGGGCGTGGTGACTTAAAAATGCTGCGTGTCAACATGACACACCCCTTTATTTTCATGCTGAACATTCCTATAACTCCAATAGTGCCCCTTATACAGTAACCCCAGTATGCAGTTGTGGTCCCTCTTATGCAGGCCCATAGTGGTGCCCCTTATACAGTATCCCCAGTAGTGGTCCCCTTTATACAGCCCCCAATTAGTTCCCCTTATTCAGTGCCCCCAGTAGTGGTCCCCCCAAATGCAGTGCACCATGTAGTGGTATCCCCTTATGCAGTGCCCTTTATATAGTGCCCCCAGTAGTAGCCCTCCCCCCCATGCAGTGCCCTTTATATAGTGCCCCCAGCAGTAGTCCCCCCCATGCAGTGTTCCCAGTAGTGGTCGCCCTTATGCAGGCACCAAGTAGTGATCCCCCCCCTATCTAGTGCTCCCTGTAGTGGTCCCCCCAGTGCAGTGCCCCTAGCAGTAAGCTTCTTACAATGTGCCCCCAGCAGTAGTCTCCCCTCCCATGCAGTGCCCCCACTAGTGGTCCCCCTGATGCAGGCCCCCAGTAGTGATCCCCCCTATCCAGTGCCCCCTGTAGTGGTCCTTCCCATTATTGCCCCCAGTAGTGGTCCCCACAGTGCAGTGCCCCTAGTAGTAGGCCCCTTTTATAATGCCCCCAGTAGTAGTTCCCCCCCCCCAAGTAGTAGTCCCCAGTAGAGGTTCCTCCTCCCGATTAAGTGCCCCCAATAGTAGCCCCTCCCCAGTAGAGGTCCTCCCAGTAATGGTGCCCCCAGTAGTAGCCACCCCCAGTAGAGGTCCCCCCAGTAGTAGCCACCCCCTCCCCCGTTGTGCCCGCACTAGTGCAGACAGGTTTAAAAAATATATATATACAAATATACTTACCTGAATGCACGTTGCTGCTCTGGACCACGACACCGCTCCCACCGCCGGTGCCTCCCGGGCTGGCGCGCTCAGCATTATGGGAGAGACGTCATGATGTCATGACGTCTGTCCCATTACCCACTGCAGGAGCTGGACGGAAGCCCGGCTCTTGCAGTGGGTGCTGCAGCAGTCAATGAGAGTCTATCTGACTCTCATTGGCTGCTGTTTAACACACGCATCACCGCCAGCGCTGGCGGCGATGCATGTGTTATGCACAGCATGAGCCCGCCTCCTGGCGCTGTTGGGCAAGCACTCAGGGGGAGGGAACGGGCTCAGCTGTGCAGCACATGACCGGCGCTGGAAGCTTAGCACCGGTCCTGTATAAATGTGTAGCGCTGACCGCACTCACTGCGGTCGGCGCTACACTGGCTAACTAGGGCGGGCAGGTACCGCGGCCGGTGGCGCCCCCCCGCGCCACTGGTCCCACGGCGCCCAGGGCACGCACCCTGCTCGCCCTGCCCTAGTTACGCCACTGGATTAAGTGCACTTGATTTACATTAGTAACCTAGAGATATAATTCTGCATTGGGAATTCTCCAAGGAAGATGTACTAAGTCTTGGGGGTATATTTACTAAAGTGTGGGCTTTTAGAAGTGGAGATGTTGGCCATAGCAACCAATCAGATTCTAGCTATTATCTTCTAGAAGGTGCTAGGTAAATGTCAAGTGGAATCTGATTGGTTGCACTTCTAAAAACCTGCAGTTTAGTAAATATAACCCTATGAGAGTGATAAAGTGGAGAGAGATAAATGGCAGCTCCTAACTGTCATTTTTCAAACAGCCTGTAAAATTACAGTTAGGAGCTGATTGATTAGCACTTTATCTCTCTCTCCGTTATATCCCTCTCCAAGGCTTAGTACATCTCCCCCACTAGTATGTGGTAAAATAGTTTTCTGTTTTGTTTAACAATCCACAGTTTTCACTATACGGGAAATGCAGGTTTAGAAGCTTCGAGAACCCACTGACCAAGTTCCTAATCCTCCCTTTTCTGTGTTCCTTAATTTTAGGTATGTGGTCCACACTAGGAAAGTGAAGTGAAATTCACGCATCATTCACACTAATATAGAGGAGAAAAATATCCAAGAAGAATGAAAATATTATTTAAAGATGTAATTACTGATTTTGGAGTCAGGACGCCAGGGCTGTTTTAACAGCATAGTAGGCCCTGGGCAAAGCAATGCACTGGGGCCCCTACCCACCGTTTCACGGGAATACAAATGTAATCGGTCAACAAAATTAGCCTTTTGATTCATTGGTACTTTCAACAAAATCAATGTTTATAAATAAAAACATTATGTAAAGCAAGGATTACGGATTCCGCATCCCTCTTCTCTTCCCCAGCTTGCAGTGCAGCTCCTGCTCTTCACTGCAGCTGTGATTGTGCCCCCTTTGCCTCCACCCCCTAAATGTGGCTCTGTGGTTGCAGACTGGGAGGCAGGCAGAGAATGCTGTCTGGCCACTCTAACCATCGCCGTAGCTGGACGGCAGTGCGCCCTGTGCAGCACTGCCGCCCCTCTCGCTCCCTCTCCGCCCCCCTCCTCCCCCTGAGCACTTACCTTTTCTTCCAGGGGGAGGAGGGCGCACCACATGCCGGAGGTCTCTCTTCCTGCAGACCTCCGGCACCGGGAAGTGTGTGGCCGGTGCCGGTGGAGGATTCCGCTCTGTGCGGAGGCACCGGCCGCACCACCCTCCCTACGGCCCTGACTCTGACTGGTTGTACTTTACAATCAGAGCGGTCAGGAAGCCACTTTCTCTGCCTGCCTATCAGCTGGCTGCCCTATTTGCGGAGCGAACAGCCGCACACTCTATGTAGATGCCCTGTCAAAAGGCCCCTAGAATTGTGGGGCCCTGGGCAGCTGACCAGTGTGTCTATACGTTAAGATGGCCCTGCAAAACACCCATGATATATACACCAATATTATAAGCGTCCTAATATAGTGTTAACACAAAAAAACAGACTTGTCAGTAATGACCACAGGGAACTGTATTTAATCAGAAGAAGAACAGATCTAAACTGGCTACTTCCTTAGTGACCAATTCTAACACCACAGATATAGATAGTTTCTGCCAGCTACCATCATGAGAGCCTTTGCCCATAGCCTTCACCAGGGCATTCTGCTGTCATGGCGCAGGGTGTGTTCACAGAAAGAATGCTGCAAGAGTTTTGGCCGATTTTTTCTTTATTAAGGTTTCTTTCAACAGTTTTTCTTTTTTTTAAACAAGTTTATTTTTTTTTATTTTTTAGAAACTAGATAAGCCGCATGCACACATTGACAACTAACTGTCCAGGCAAGGGGTACTTTAAATGCTGCCAGTGTTGCCAGAAGGCAAAGCATTCTGGTAAATATGAGTTTCTATCATTGTGATGAGCAGTGGTAGAATATCTTCTTTTCTAAGGTATCTAAGTAAATAGACCCTTAAGGTTGTATTTATTGCTTAGAGTGTATAGAGGGCCAATCTGATGCCAGATCAGAACATTAGAATGTCCGCACCGCAATAGTAATCACATGCCAATCCCAACAGAGGGAAGAAAATACTGTATATCTGTGTGAAACATGTCTGTATATGAAGCAATGTTCATTTATTCAGCATGATCACATTGGAAGAATGATCGACATTAGTAAAATTTAACTTTTTTTTTTTTTCAGACGTTCCATTTATTTGCATCTGACAAGAGTCACTGAAAAACAAGCTGGAGAATATACGCTGATGATAAAACATGAAGTATCCAGCTACATCATACATTTTGAAGTGGAAGTAAAAAGTGAGTAAGCCAACAGTCAACTAAAAGCACATGAGAGTTCATTTCCAAACACAAAGAATGTCCTGTCACTGCATATGAGTGTGCATGTGTGCGGCCGAGGTGTCAGTTTTGTGCACATAGATAGGCTGGGAAATAGGCGGGTCTGGGGGCCACTACACATCACTAGTATTCTACGTTCTTAGTGGCAGTTAAGTTAAAGGCACTGCAGCCACAGTAGCCTTAAAGTGGGGTGTAATCATCCAGCCCCAAGGTGCCCAGTTAGAAGTCAACATCTTCTCTATTTCCATGCCAATAAGGTGAGACCCATCTGGCAAGATGGAGTCACTGGCCTTCCGGGTAGAGGGTAACAGCCGACATGCCATTGTGCTGTGCACCACAAATTATTTGATCTGCCAGACCCTTCTGATATTACACTGTAAAGAAAGAAGGGTAGGGGCGAGGGCTGTCAGCAAACCAAGAGGCTGGAGTCCCTGCACATCATATACATAAAGGGACTCATTTATCAATGCGTTTTATCATACGCTCGTACGCTACAAGCTTTAAAACTTGTTGCATATAATAATGGTGCTGCAGCCAATCAGCTCCTAACTGTCATCTGTTTGAAAAATGACAGTTGGGAGAGACTTGTTGCGTATGATAAAACTCGTTGATAAATGGGTCCCAATAACTCCTAAGGCCCAGTTCCACCTCCCCCTAGCTGACTGATTGGCTAGTCACAATAGTCACAGTCAGTGTCTAATAGAACTTCTCTCGTCCGGAAGTTGTTTCCAGTCTCACCACGTTCTCCATTGAATCTCTTTTACCTGCCTGTATCTTTCATTTTGTTTAGTGTGTCATCACATACTGTAACAAACAATATCCTGATAAACAATTAAAAATTTTACTGGTTGGGAAACTCTGATTCGTGAAAAGGATTCAGTTGTATTTGTTGTGTCATGAATATTTTAAAATACTAAATTTTCAGATCAAATATTCTTAATATTTTGTTTCAGGCAAACCAAGGAAACCATATTTTACAATATCAGAGAAGAATGTCATCTGTTTAACTGAAGGTTCCCCTGCACTTGCAGTTTATTGGGTATCGTGCCTCTCACCTATTGGCGGGTATGAGAAGATGTTCTTGTATGTCAAGGGACTGAGTATAATAATCTTATATAATAAAATTAACTGCTGATTAAAATGATGTAGTTACAAAGGAATGTAATGACAGTTATTATGAACTATGACCCATCCCACCTGTGTCAGTGATGCACAAGAGAGGATGAGGTGGCAGTGATAGAGAGAAACAGTGGAGGAGGGAGAAAGAGTTGGGGTGGGAACAAAGAGCAAAAAGGAGGAAGAGGGAAAGGAAAGATATGAGGAGAAAATATTGAGGGGAGAGAAAGAGGGGCCTGGGACCCTTAGAGAAAAATTCGTAATTGTGTAAGGTCTGTCTCCAACATGCGTGTGCATTGGGAGCCAGAGTGTGCACCCCAACAGCTTCCACTGCTAGGGAGATGGGATAGACTTAGCCTAGGAGGAGGACCGGCCGGTAATGGGTTAAGTATGCAGGGGTAGTAGGTAGGGGGCGCGAGATAGAGAGAGGATGGGGCTGGACGCAACTGGGGTAGGACAGAGGCTGAGGTGACCCCGGCATATGCCAGGTTCCTTTACTAGAAAGTAAATAAATAAAAATCAGGCAAGGCAACCCAATTATATTCATTAAACCATAGCTACAGTACTTTAACAATAGTTCTCAGACACGTTAGAGAGTTTTGGCAAAGGCCAGACTGAATAGCTTTGGATGTCCATTAATACATTTTATACAGTGGGATAACTAGGGTATTTGGAGACCAGGGCAAGTAAAAAAATTAAGCCCCCCAAGTATGTGCGCACGCTGAAAATGTTGACGTGGTCACATACAACAAGGGACATGGCCACTGGAAAAATGGGGAGTGTCAACATGACACACCACCGTTTCTCATCACTCTGGGCACTCTGTAGCAGTGCCCCTTATGCAGTGCCCCTATACAGTGCCCCCAATAGTACCCCTTATACAGTGCACCCTAATACAGTGCCTCTTATGCAATGCCCCCAGTAGTGCCACTTATACAGTGCCCCCAGTAGTGCCCCTTATACAGTGACCCCAGTAGTACCACTTATACAATACCCCCAGTAATGCCCCTTATACAGTGCCGCTAGTAGTGGTCCCATTATGCAGTGCTCCCAGTAGTGCCCTTTATACAGTGACCTCAGTAGTAGTCCCCCCTATGTAGTGCCCCCAGTAGTAGTTCCCCCTATGCAGTGCCTTTTATATAGTGCCCCCAGTAGTAGTCCCCCCTATGCAGTGCCCCCAGTAGTACCCCTTATATAGTGCCCCCAGTAGTAGTCCCCCCTATGCAGTGCTACCAGTACTGCCCCTTATATAGTGCCCCCAGTAGTCCCCCCCCTATGCAGTGCCCCCGGTAGTGGTCCCCCCCTATGCAGTGCTCCTAGTAGTAGTCCCCCCTATGCAGTGCCTCTTATGTTGTGCCCCCGGTAGTAGTCCCCCCTATGCAGTGCCCCCAGTAGTGTCCCTTATATAGTGCCCCCAGTACAAGTCCCCCCTATGCAGTGCCCCCAGTAGTGGTCCCCCCTATGCAGTGACGCACAAAGCCACGGGGTCCAGCGGAAGGAACCGGACGGGGCAGATCCCTCTTATCAACCCGGAGCAGGAATGCGGGAGCAAATGTCATTTGAAGATGGTGAATGCTCCCACGGTCAAGCTCCGAAAATATTATATTTTTGGTACTTGATGAATTTAGGACCCCATACTATGGGGACTGCAGGACAGATTGGGGCTGAAAGATAAGCAGGAGATATCACTGATATCTCCTGCTTTACCTTTATAATCAATAGTCCCAATCCTCAAGTGTTGATGAATGGACTTCTTAGACTCTAGAAGCCGTTGGCCGTTGCTTTGGTTAGACAAATCCTAATACCACAATGAAACCTGAATCTTGGGAAACTCCACAGGATGCTTCTTACTCCCAATCAAAATCCAGGATGCCAGGCATCCTTACTGTTCCCTTAGCTCAGCTTCCCTCGCTTTACATGTCTCTTTCTCCTTTCATGTATATTACCATGAATTCAGAGGGACAGAAATCACTGTTGCAGTTGTGTGTAGGTCCAGTGACCTACGGCCAGATCATTTGAGTAGCAGGATGTCAATAGAGTGAAAACAGTGCTGGTCAGTGACAGGAAAGTCCTCAAGATACTCATGTAGTCCACTGGCGGCTAAGTAGTCAAAGAGTGTTAATGTGAGGAGTCACTAGCAGCACAGATTAAGGATGCTGTAGCTCCAATATATAAAGAAAGGGAACCAATTTACCAGTAAGGAACAGTAAGCTACTTGGGCTCATGTGAGTAGACCAAGTACTGTAATTTACCCTTTCTATATATCTTATAGTTGTTGTTTTTTTCTTTTCATGCAAACACATCACCACTAGTAACTGTCCTAACGCTCTTACGCTCATAATTCTCATTACTACATTTTGGGTTTTACTTTCCCCCTCCTATTTTACTGCCTGTCAGCGCTTTTGGTCCTGCTGTGCCATTTAGTAATTTGGTCCTGGTATTCTTATTACAGGTGTGAAAACAAGACAGGTTCTACATACAATGAGACAGATGTTTATGGGATTGTACATGTGCAGCACAAACTACAAGCAAGTTACCTCCTGGGAAATGTTGTCCAGTGTTGTGCTGCCAATGCACTCGGTAGAGAGTGCAGCCAGCTTTATACAATAGGTAACACTTCAGCTCATGTGCTGTGTTGTCAATAATGTCAATTTTATTTCACAGTTTGTGCCCTATTTATCACAACCCATCTCAGATGCGGATGTGATGTGCTAAATTTGCCAGGATTCGTAATGCGATATTTGAATACATCACAAGGATGTATGCAATATCTCATGCAGTGACGGAGCTTACGAGAAAGCTCTGTCCCTGCGAATCTTCATCGCACACTTCTCAGGGTATTTTTTGCCAAAAATACCCTGTGACTGGTTCTGCAAATGCACCGCCATTGCCCCCCCCCCCTCACGCGTGAGACCGCCCCCCGCAATTCCCTTCTCTCCCACTAAGCTGGCACTTACCTGCACGGTGATCAGGGATCCAGTGAGCTCCCCTGTGCTTCCAATCAGCTGATTGTCGGGCTCTTGCACTGCGACCCCGGCATGAGATGCCGGCTTACAGCACGAGTCAGATGCCGGGGTCCTAGAACAAGATCCCGGCGATCAGCTGACCAGAGGCACAGAGGCGCTCACCGTAGCCCATTCGTGTCCCAGAGTGACTCCTCCATCGTGTCACCACCACTTTCCACTATAAACATCCTGCTGTCACAACTGCATAAGTCCTTGAAATATGAGTGCACCTCGGTGCACTACAATACCCACCATACCCTGTATGCTTCTGGCTGCAACTGGATATCATTGCATCATATACCTGCTGCATACTGTTAACCCTGTGTTATCCTGCACCTGTTTCTACTTGTTGATAAACCATTCCCTGGTTAAGTTTATCAGTTTATCTGCGCGTGGACTAACCTCCATTGCACACAGCTGCCACCTAGTACTAATGTAGGGTCTGTCAATATGTATTACATACACTGCCCTTTGCATGAGGCAGATTATAGCTTGTTGCTAATTATGCCCTCTTCATGGGCTGCCACACTCGCTTCAAAATCAAGCATTTGGGAACTCCCCAACTCAGCATCGGGGGTCTCTCTGTCTGCTAGCTGCCAGGGATAGATTTGGTATACATGCCCCAGCTAGCCATCTCCCATGGGGATCGGTATGTATTACCGCCGGCCGCATGGTCGGCGGTTCAAATCCCGACAGCGCATGCCCGGCAGGGGTGAAGATCCCGACTGCTGCTAAAGGTAAGTACCGCTAATCTTCCCCCCCCCCTAACCCTAACCCTCCCCCCTCCAGTGCCTCTCCCTTACGCCCCCCTCTAAGTGCCTAAATCTAACCCCCCCTTCCCCTAGCCTAAACCTAACCCTCCCAGGGGGGGTTCATAACCCTAAGTCCCCCCTGGGAGCCCTAAAACCGCTGATTTCCATGCCCGGCTTACCTTCGATCGGTAAGCCGGGTGTCGGGCTCCCGGCGTAGATAAAATGACAATGTCATTTGCACCTTGCCAGGATTAGACAGTCGGGAAGCCAGCGGTCTGGGATGGCGTCCGTCGGCTTCCTGACTGCTTCCCCTCCCATCTTAAGTTCCTCCGCTCTGATAATTCCCCAACAGGTCAGCTATCCATTAAGACACCTGGCTTTATGTAAGTACATTTTAGAGTTTTATTTACTTATTTATTTACTTATTTCTAATAGATCCCATGTTATCCACACAGTTAAAACCATTAGTGATGGAATTTGGGACAGTGAGGAGTATATTCATACCGTGAGCACCATTACTAAAATATCACTTTCTTTATAATGTACAAAAGCAGCATAAACTACAATTACAGCAGGTGCAATGTTCTGTTATTTCGCACATATTGTTTTTAGAACTTTGGGGCTAATTAAGCATTGTACGCAAGTGCAGTGCTGAACACAGAGGGCCTGATTCAGAGCCGAACGCTCTGACCAGAGCGCTCGCTCTGAATCAGGGCCCTCCTCCCTCAACTTGGAGCGGCCTCATGGACGCTCGCATAGCTGTGGGTTACCACCCACAGCTATAGCGAGCGTCCATGATGATGGTCGCGATGGTCAAGACCATCGCGACCATCGGGCTTGCGACGAGACCCTGCGGTAGGGTCTCGCTGCCGCAAGCCCTGGAGTGATTTTGGCTCTATCAGAGCCAAAATCACTCCCACTGACATCACTACTGATGTCAGTGGGGCCAGACTCAGACGGTAGGCGTTCCCATGGGAACGCCTCCGTCTGGCAGCTACGCCCCCGGCACGCCCACCAAAGGGGGTGTGCTGTCACTCACCATCGACCGCACGCCGCCTTTGGTGCGAGACCCATAACGATGGCTTGGCCCCTCCGTCGTGCGCCCTCCGTCGTGTGCACGCGCAATTTGGCAGCATCGACCCACTTGCGAGCGTCCAGGGCTCGCGAGCGGGTCAGAATCAGGCCCAGATTCCCAATAATCAGGATAAACTTGTGTGCAATCCTGAATAAGTTCCAAAGATCTAAAAAATCTGTGCAAAATAACAGATTGTGCGCAGGACACATTCTACGAGTGTTCAGAATGGGTCCTGCGTCATCGCACGCAGCCCCTTCTAGTCCTCTGCTTGATTAACAGGCAGAGGCATTTAAAGGGCGATGTAGGGGTAGGGTTGGCCGGCGCTCCCAGAAACTGGGGCGAGTCCGCCCCGTTTTCCGGGAGTGGCAAGGCCAGGGACTGCGTCCATGGATGCAGTTTCTTGGCCTCGTAAGCCGGCCAGCCTGAGTAAGCTGAGGCTTACTCAGCTGGCTGGCAGCCCGGCGCAGTCCACCTTCACGACCGATAGCGCAATGGCTATCCCAGCCTGTGACCTGGGTCGCAGTGCTGGGATCACAAACGCAGCAGGGGTGTCATACAGGGGGTGTCATACACCTCCTGCTGCATTTGCATATTAGCAAAGACGGAATTGCAATGCTGCCTACGTGAATCAGGCCCTTTATCCAGTATAGATCTCTCTTTCTAAAAAGGAAAATAACAAAACTAAATTTTTCTTGTTATTTTTTTATCAAGATTTGTCGTCTGACAGACCTCAGCCTGAAATGTTCCTTAAAATTGGAGAACCCTTCGTTGTCCGGTGTTGGGCAAGATACAACTCATATAAGTTTAAAATTGAATGGGATATTGAAAGCAAAAGAAAGGTAAGATGTGTATTAAGCAGAGCTGAAGGTGCGTTGATGTACTGTATTCTCACTTCTAAGGGCCATATTCAATACGTCATTTCGCCTATTTCCAATATCTCCGTATTCAATTACATTGACTTGTCGCCGGTGCGAAAAGTCAATGTTAAAAAACAAAGATAAAAGTTAAAAAAGTGCAGAATTGGGGTTTAGGGGTGCAGGCTTCAAAAAAATAGCCTGCACCCTTGGAAATGCCCCCTAAAAATGATCTGTGTTAAAAAAAAGTAAAAAAAAAAAAAATAGGAACACCCCAAAAAATTAATTTACATTTTGGGGTTTCAAAAAAAAATAAAAAATAGGGAACTCACTTCTAAATTAGCGGAATTGAGTACAGAGGGGTTCCCTTATATGTGGCAGGTGTTTTCTTCATTACGGGAGTAGCGGCAGGTGCATTTTTGCAGAATTTTAAAAAATGATCTCAGGGATTTAAAAATATGCTTGCACCCATTTTCATGTACCCCAAATTTAATGGCCATAGTTATTTTTCCCTAAAAAAAACGTTGAGTACTATTCTTCACCGCTTCTTCATAGTTGCATTTATGCACTTGCCGCGGTTATTTAAAAACCCGACTTCCTTCAGCAGGCAAAAACGAGGGTACCCATAGTGATCCCCCATATCTGGACATCTTTAGGGGGGTCCTAGTATGATTTCCTGAAAATTCCTGTTTTTTTTAGACTTTTCCGCCTGGAAAACAGGCGAAGGAGGCGAAAAGTCCAGCAGGCGAAAAGTCTGGACTTCTCGTCTCAAATTGAATACTGGCCTTAGCCTCTGTTTATTTTATTAATATAATGTTCAAGTAAAACATATGCATGTTTATCAACCCTCTTGTGCTTATGCTGCACTCTTTGCAGGAAATAGAGCATTATCCTCCCTAACTTGTTTTGACTCAAATGTATATACTGTAATAATATTGGCTGCTGATAAAAATGATGTTCTCACGTTGGCATGTAATGACTGTTGGTATGAACTTTGACTCCTCCCCCAGTGTCAGTGATGCACAGGAGAGAGGGCCTGCTTCAGAGATGGACTCAAATCTTGTCGCGACTGCGTTTTTGTATGCAGCGGCTGTCCAAAAATATGCAAATGTCAACGTCACCAGGATTTGTGTTGAGACGCCGACACTGTCAGCTTTGCAAATCCAAACGCTTGTGTACAGAGACGCAGCATTGGATGTATAGTTCTGAGCAACCCTATGATTACTGGCTGTTGGAACTGAGACGCCAGAGTCTTTGCAACTGCGTATAGTATAGCAGTTTCAGGCTGAAACGTGCCCTGAAACCAATCATGACACGCCTTTCATTGAGTTGCTATCCCCCTTTACCAGGAGCGCCAAGAGGCTTGCTAGAGGGGCCCGGCGGGGGCCAGCGCCGCACCCCTCCCTCCCTCACCCCTCCCTCCATCACAGTACCCCAGTCAGGGCCGAAACTAGGATATCTGTCACCCGGTACAAGGCAGCAATTTTGCGCCCCCCTCCCTTCCCGTACCTGGATTTTGTCCTTGCTCCTCCATAAGGTAGTGCATTACTCAGACGTCCCTGGTTCCATGCTCGTTGCCATGGGGTTCCATGCTCGTTTCCAGGGGGGTTTATGCTCGTTGCCAAGGGGGTTTGAAGGGAGAAGATGCAGCTCTCAGCATCCTCTCCCTGCAGCGCCAGCGTTCCCGGCACTTCCGGGAACGCTGTGTGCATTGCGCTCTGCTAACAGACACTAGAGGTCCAGTAGGACCTCTAGCATCTGTCTCTTCCTTGGCGGCAGCCATCTTTTGATGGCCGTTTTCAGCAGAGTCCATGCGGACGGCTAGTCCGCATGGAATCTGCTGAAACGGCCATCCAAAAATGGCCGCCGCCAAGGAAGAGACAGACGCTAGAGGTCCAGTAAGGACCTCTAGCATTAGTCTCCTCTTCGGCGGCGGCCATTTTCGGATGGCAGAGTCTGCATTTTCACCCCCCCGCAATTCCCTCCCGGTGCACATGCACCTCTATCCCCCCCCTAGTTGCGGCCCTGCCCCAGTACACAGTGGGGGTCATTTAGACCTGGTCGCAAGCACCAATGTGCTTGCAACCGGGTCGATGGGTAGCCCTGCGCACGCGCAGCGGCCGCGCTGTGTGTGTGCAAGCCCCAGAGCGAGAAACTCTCTCGCTCCGGAGCTCACTACAAAAGGAGCGGCTGTCGATGTTGATCGACAGCTCCACCCTTTTTGTAGGCGGGCCGGGGGGGTGGTTTCCAAAACGGGGCGTTCCTTAAGGAACGCCTACCGTATTGTGGGTGGCCGCACTGACATCATCAGTGATGTCAGTGGGGAGCTTCCTGCTCCATCAGAGCAGAAAGCTCCCTGGGGCTTGCGATTGTCACCATCGCGGTGATGGTGATCACCATCGCGACCATCACCCTGGTTGCTATCTAAGCTGTGGGTGGTAACCCACAGCTTAGCTAGCGACCAGGAGGCCGCACCAAAAAAAAAGAAGCGCCCACCCTCATTCAGAGAGAGCGATCGCTTCTTGCGACCGCCTCTGAATTAGGTCCTAATTCAGACCCCTTTGGTGGGCGTGCAGGGGGCGTTGCTGCCCAGACAGAGGCGTTCCCATGGGAACGCCTACTGTCTGGGGCCGGCCCCACTGACATCACAAGTGATGTCAGTGGGAGTGCTTTTGGCTCTGATAGAGCCAAAAGCACTCCAGGGCTTGCGGCAACGAGACCCTACAGCAAGGGTCTCGTCGCAAGCCCGATGGTCGCGATGGTCTTGACCATCGCGACCATCTTTTTGGCCGCTCGCTATAGCTGTGGGTGGTAACCCACAGCTATGCGAGCGGCCAGGAGGCCGCTCTAAAAACTAAGAGGGACGGCCCTGATTCAGAGCGAGCGCTCTGTCACAGCGTCCGGCTCTGAATCAGGGCCTGTGTGTGCTGGGCAGCAGTGGGATACTGAGCAACAGCCGCAGCAGTCTCCTATGCCTGTGGGGAGGAGCGATCACAGTGATCGCACCCCCCCTGGCTTTGCGCCAGTTGGAGGGGTTCACGGCGCCCCCTTCCCTAGCGCGCAGAGCCGCTACGCAGCGGCGGCACTGAAAAAGTGTTGGTTTTTTTAGCTCCAGGGGGTGTGGTCACACCTCCCGTGTTTAGACCACACCCCGTTCACCTGGGCCCAGCCGTGCTCTGTATGCCCCTTGCCCGTTATACCCACAAACAATCCCTGACAGTGTATCACGTTGCAGATAAATCCTCTCTGTGACTGCAGTCACAAGATCATCACGGCACGTACGCAGTGCAACGTCGAAGCATACACAGTAGAAAAAACATCAGCCATTGGTGAAAACATTGCCATTGCGTCCATCTCTGAATCAGACCCTGAGTGAGGGGTTTGAATAGAGTAAGACAGTTGAAGGGGAGGTGGAGCAAAAGTGTTGGGGTGAGGAAGAGGAGACAAATAAAGTGGATAGAGAAAAGGAACCAACCGATCAACTCCTAACTGTCACTTTACAGGCTGTGAAAAATTACAGTTAGTAGCTGATTGGTTGGTACTTTATCCACTTTATCTCTATACAAGGCTTAGTACATAGATCCCTTAAGCCTTTAAGTGCCACAAATTTGAGTTGATGTACTTACTCAGGGGGCCAGGCCGGTACAACTTTTTCCGACACTACATTTTGAGGCATTTGTTTCTTGAGGCAACTACCTGATTATACTATAGAATAGATATCTGTGACTCCAGTATGGTAAATTGGGGAATAATGTATATATATAATATATATAATAATATATTACTAATGTAGACTTTATTTTCTACACAGATGCACTGCTTTGAAGAAAGTGCTTACGATCGTGATGCTAGTATGGTGAGAGTGCTGTTTGCATCATATCCAGAGATGGAGAGAGGAGACAGCCCCAATGTCACTTGTTTCTCCTCAGATCATCCAAGCAAGTCAGCAAACATTACGCTTTTAGGTAATGTACCATTTGTACAATAAAATGTACCATTTACTTAAAATAATTATTTTATTTTATTTTATAAGTTTGTCATTAAACCAGCTACACTTGGGCTCTAATTCAGTGTTGCACATGGTATACAGACAGACCTTGCGATTTTTTATTAAACAGCGGTTGCACATATCTCAGTCATATCTTCACTTGCTCCACTAGAGTGTACTCCCACCCCTTCCACACACACACAAACACACACTAGGGGGTACATGGGAGTTCTATTAAGAAGTGATGTGGCCCATTCCCTTCCCTTCCTGTAAGAGACAGTGTGGCATCGTGGAGGTCCACTGTAGCATAATTATTTTATCCTAATGCTTTTAGTCTCAACATGGGTCTGCAGGGCCGGATTAAGGGGGGGGTGACAGGGGCAGTAGTCCCGGGCCCCCCACACACAAAGGGGCCCCCACCACTATTACACACAGCCCTACGTGGCCTATGGCGCTGTTCATATGGCAGGTGCAGTGCAGCTGCTTGCCGGGCAGTCATTAAGGCTGTGGCTGACCCAGACAGGGGATTGGAGCACGGTAGTGTCTAAATTCGCTTCGCGGAGAGGACCCTGACATCATAAACTACTGTCCAACGTCATTCCCTACCATCCACGTGGGCATAGAGGGGGAATATAATGTTGTGGCGAGCCACCGAGTCCGAAGCATGGCGAGCGCACAGCTTTCTTTTTTATGGCCTTAATGAGCATGGAACTGCACTTCCGCCCTCACTCACATCACTTCCAGGTCCCTAGCACGAAGGGGAAATAAGCTCTACCATTGGAGCACAGTGCAGTCAGTCTCAACACTGCAGTGCACTACTGGGTAATAATAACTCCCAGTAGTCTCTGCAGTGGGGTCAGAGGTGCATGTGCTGAGCTCTGATTGGAGGAGCCCATCACATGCGCCTCTGACCCAGCAGCAGCGCAGCCTCATGGGTGTGACAGTGTGACTCATTGTGAGGCTGTGACTGCTGCTCTAACTGTTGCTTGAGGCTGCTGCTGGTGAGTACACTGTGGGCACTACAGGTGGCATAATGTGGGGGCTCTACAGGTGGTATAATGTGTGGGCATTAAAGGTGTCATAATGTGTGGTCACTATAGGTGGCATAATGTGGGGGTTCTTAAGGTAGCATAATGTGTGGGCACTACAGGTGGCATAATGTGTGGGCACTACAGGTGGAATAATGTGGGGGCTCTACAGGTGGCATAATGTGTGGAGACTACAGTGTGGCATAATGTATGGGCACTACAGGTGGCATAATGTGTGGGCACTACAGTGTGACATAATGGGGCACTACAGTGTGGCATTATGTGGGGGGGAATTACAGTGTGACATAATGTGGAGGGCATTATAAATAATGTGGTATAATGTAGATGCACTACACTCAGGCATAATGTGTGGGCACTACAGGTGGCATAATGTGTGGGCATTTCAGGTGGCATAATGTGTAGGCACTACAGTGTGACATAATGGCGGCACTACAGTGTGATATAATGAGAGGGGCATTACAGTGTGACATAATGTAGATGCACTACATTGTGGCATAATATGGGGGGCACTACAGTATGGCATAATGTTAGTACATGTGTAGTGGTCTCATTTACCCACAACTGACCAGTATTGCAAAGGTGACTGGGTGGCTCAACACTACCCCCCTGACCCATCCATACTCACCACTACCTCCCTGACCCCTCCATACTCACCACTACCTATCTGCACTACCTCCCTGACCCCTCCATACTCACCACTACCTATCTGCACTACCTCCCTGACCCCTCCATACTCACCACTACCTATCTGCATTACCTCCCTGACCCCTCCATACTCACCACTACCTATCTGCACTACCTCCCTGACCCCTCCATACTCACCACTACCTATCTCCACTACCTCCCTGACCCCTCCATACTCACCACTACCTATCTGCACTACCTCCCTGACCCCTCCATACTCACCACTACCTATCTGCACTACCTCCCTGACCCCTCCATACTCACCACTACCTATCTGCACTACTTCCCTGACCCCTCCATACTCACCACTACCTATCTGCACTACTTCCCTGAACCCTCCATACTCACCATTACCTATCTGCATTACCCCCTGATCCCTCTATACTCACCACTACCTATCTGCACTACCTCCCTGACCCCTCCATACTCACCACTACCTATCTGCACTACCTCCCTGACCCCTCCATACTCACCACTACCTATCTCCACTACCTCCCTGACCCCTCCATACTCACCACTACCTATCTACACTACCTCCCTGACCCCTCCATACTCACCACTACCTATCTGCACTACCTCCCTGACCCCTCCATACTCACCACTACCTATCTGCACTACCTCCCTGACCCCTCCATACTCACCACTACCTATCTCCACTACCTCCCTGACCCCTCTATACTCACCACTACCTATCTGCGCTACCTCCCTGATCCCTCCATACTCACCACTACCTATCTGCGCTACCTCCCTGATCCCTCCATACTCACCACTACCTATCTGCACTATCTCCCTGATCCCTCCATACTCACCACTACCTATCTGCTCTACCTCCCTGACCCCTCCATACTCACCACTACCTATCTGCACTACCCCCCTGACCCCTCCATACTCACCACTACCTATCTGCACTACCTCCCTGACCCCTCCATACTCACCACTACCTATCTGCACTACCTCCCTGACCCCTCCATACTCACCACTACCTATCTGCACTACTTCCCTGACCCCTCCATACTCACCACTACCTATCTGCACTACCTCCCTGACCCCTCCATACTCACCACTACCTATCTGCACTACCTCCCTGACCCCTCCATACTCACCACTACCTATCTCCACTACCTCCCTGACCCCTCCATACTCACCACTACCTATCTGCACTACCTCCCTGACCCCTCCATACTCACCACTACCTATCTGCACTACCTCCCTGACCCCTCCATACTCACCACTACCTATCTGCACTACCTCCCTGACCCCTCCATACTCACCACTACCTATCTGCACTACTTCCCTGAACCCTCCATACTCACCATTACCTATCTGCATTACCCCCTGATCCCTCTATACTCACCACTACCTATCTGCACTACCTCCCTGACCCCTCCATACTCACCACTACCTATCTGCACTACCTCCCTGACCCCTCCATACTCACCACTACCTATCTCCACTACCTCCCTGACCCCTCCATACTCACCACTACCTATCTACACTACCTCCCTGACCCCTCCATACTCACCACTACCTATCTGCACTACCTCCCTGACCCCTCCATACTCACCACTACCTATCTGCACTACCTCCCTGACTCCTCCATACTCACCACTACCTATCTCCACTACCTCCCTGACCCCTCTATACTCACCACTACCTATCTGCGCTACCTCCCTGATCCCTCCATACTCACCACTACCTATCTGCGCTACCTCCCTGATCCCTCCATACTCACCACTACCTATCTGCACTATCTCCCTGATCCCTCCATACTCACCACTACCTATCTGCACTACCTCCCTGACCCCTCCATACTCACCACTACCTATCTGCACTACCCCCCTGACCCCTCCATACTCACCACTACCTATCTGCACTACCTCCCTGACCCCTCCATACTCACCACTACCTATCTGCACTACCTCCCTGACCCCTCCATACTCACCACTACCTATCTGCACTACTTCCCTGACCCCTCCATACTCACCACTACCTATCTGCACTACCTCCCTGACCCCTCCATACTCACCACTACCTATCTGCACTACCTCCCAACCCCTCCATACTCACCACTACCTATCTGCACTACCTCCCTGATCCCTCCATACTCACCACTACCTCTCTGTACTACCCCCAACCCCTCCATACTCACCACTATCTATCTGCACTACCCCCTGACCCATCCATACTCACCACTACCTATCTGTACTACCTCCCTGACCCCTCAATACTCACCACTACCTATCTGCACTACCTCCCTGAGCCCTCCATACTCACCACTACCTATCTGCACTACCCCCCAGGGGTTAGCCTCCCTGTGACAGCCAGGGAGGGGGGGGGCACAACTTAGTTGCCCCTGGACCCCCACAAGCCTTAATTCAGCCCTATGGGTCTGTATCTTCAGAAGTAAATTCTGTCCACCAACAAATTGTGTAAAATGCTCAATACGTTTGCTTTTTATTAGTTCCTGTTTCTTTGTCTGTTAAAAGACAATCTTGTTTTATTAATGTGTTTGCCCCCCATTGTAAAGCACTCTGGAATATGCTAGCAGTATATAAATAAATGTTAAGACATAAATTAACCTAATAACAATATGGTACTGTCCTTGTTTCATTATAGATAAGGGATTCATTGACATGAACACTTCAAGCAATAAATATGACATTGACAGAATGGAAGATCTTTGTTTTGTTGTAGAGTTTAAGGCGTACCCGGCAGTCAGGTGTGCGTGGATCCACCAGTCTAACGCCTTCCCATGTACTATTCTGACAAATGAAAAGGGAGAGAGGTACCTTTATCATTGCTATTATGGTAACTTTTCATGTGATTGTGTGTGTATGTGTGGTTTATTTTTAACAGGTATTTTACCCACATGGAATGTGGGTTTCTAGTCATCGCAATTACAGATGTGTCCTGCTACATCTTAGCCGATCGTGCTACAAACGTGCGCATGCATTGCGTCATGCGATCATCTGCAGCAGCATTCACTATGGCGCGCACTGCGATCGCACCATGCGTTCCTATGGCGATGCGGGTGCAAATGCAGATCGCGTATCTGCTCGGGGGCACACGCCTCGTGCCATGCATGGCGCGATTTCCTGCGTATTCAGCAAAGATGGAGCAGGACACATCTGGACCACCTTGCTGCTTTGAGATTAGCTAAATAATTTGTCAATATTTGGCAACAAGGAGGTAAAGGAAACAGCTGGCAATGAGCCATTATTCCTTTTTGTTAGCGCCTCAGTTTCCCGGTATTACATATGTCAGTAGGCGTTCATGGCATAATGATATTGCTAAACATTGCAAACATCAAGCTTGGTATATATGTTAAACATTCACAATGTCGACAATTATTATATCGACATTAGAATGTCTACATGGAACATTGACCATGTTGACATTCAGCATGCCGACACAGATGTTATGTTGACATTGTTAGAATTTCGACATACTGTGTATATTGCCATTCTGTCCCTAGCCCTAATGGTAACTCTGACGGCAACCCTAACCTTAGTGGAAACCCCAAACCAACTGTAACCCTAGCTCTTAGCCTCATAAAACCGCCCACATTTCCGATGTTGATATTCTTTCAATGCTGACATCATGAATGTTGACCTTTTGTCAACACTCAACACTGTGATTGTCGACATAGTGAATGAAGACATGGTGACTGCATACTATAAATATCTATGTGACGTTCTCTACTGACCACTGACTTGTAGAAGAGTTTTACTACTGTGCACCCCATACTTGTATTTCTTGGGATGCAACCCCTGAAGGTCTTACTTGTGGGTGCTCTTCCCACACCTGCTCTTCATATTGTCATCTTAAATTCTTTAAAGGGAATGTTTCTTCCTTCTTAAACAGCACATCCAAGTACTGCAACCATAAACATGTACCGGGAGAGTATTTATTCTACATAGCAAATAATGACGTCCAGCTCAACAAAACCTTCATCTTGAATATACTTTGTGAGTTATTTTCTATGGGGGCTATTGGTAAAATATTATTAGAAACTGGAGTAGAGCTTATTTGGTAACAAAATGCAACTAATTCTTAAAGGACTATGGGCCTGATTCAGACCCGTTCGCTAGATGCGGCCGCTTGCTCCCTGCGTATGCAAATTCAGTGTCGTCAAGGCAGGCGAACGCACGGCAAGGCATAAGCACGCCCACTATGTCTTGGCGAGCGATTACTTTGTGTTTACAGACGCCCACCAGCCTGTCTTTAGCCACCCACTAGCGCATTTCATCTCCAGGAAGTATATACAACCATCGGTACATCGGGTTCCATCGTATCTGACCGCAGCACTTGCGGTTGCCTTTACCCTACCGTAAGCACTGCGAGCATTCCAGTGTAAAAACCAACCAGGTGACATGTACAATGATGCTGCCTGTTAATTATGCACGCCTCTGAAACAGCGTTGAGACACTCAGGCACGCCTGCGTTCGCACCTCCACACCCCCGTTACTACTGGCCTGCCCCTGTTACCACCAACAGACGGCCTCTCCTGTCACTCATTCCACTGGGCTGTCTTTGTTGGGTGAACGAGCACTTCCCAATCGCTCGAACTAGTTCACGCACTCGCACTGTGATGCATGCGCAAATGCATAACATCGGCCGCGTACGAGCGAGCGCCCGCTTGTGAGGGGGTCTAAATTAGCTCCTATATCAGTTAATTGGTTCTTTTCTGTTGTAAAATTCTAGTTTTTTTGTTTCTAAAATAAGTTGTGCATAGTTTACGTAATATAGTATACTTAAAGTACAATTAAACACTATTTTTGTATTGCAGCACAAAATAATTTTTATCTTCCATATGTAATTGGATCCGGTGTCCTGTGTTTTGCAATTTTATTTGTATTTGTTCTGGCTCGGTACAAAAAGGTAACGTAACACCTATTCCTCCGTTATGTTATTTAGCACACCTTATTAACGCATTCTGCATTTCAGTTTATCATATGCATTACTTGTCTTGTCTGTTTTACATTTTATAAAGCAATACAAGTATGAAAGTCAGTTACAAATGATACAGTACATCGGGCCCTCGGATAATGAATACATCTATATTGATTTCAGCGTTTTGGAGTATGACTTAAAAAAATGGGAGTTCCCAAGAGAGAATCTGGAGTTTGGTGAGACAATGATGATTATTCTGCGAGATACAGTCAGGTCCATAAATATTGGGACATTGACAGAATTTTCATATTTTGGCCTCTATTCACCACAATGGCTTTGAAATGAAACACACAAGATGTGATTTAACTGCAGACTTTAAGATTTAATTTGAGGGTAATTACATCCAAATCAGGTGAACGGTGTAGGAATTACAACGGTTTCTATATGTGCCTCCCACTTTTTAAGGGGCCAAAAGTAATGGGACAAACTAAACAATCCTAAATCTAACTTTCACTTTTTAATACTAGGTTGCAAATCCTTTGCAGGCAATTACAGCCTGAAGTCTGGAATGCATAGACATCACCAGACGCTGGGTTTCATCCCTGGTGATGCTCTGCCAGACCTCTACTGCAAATGTCTTCAGTTCCTGCTTGTTCTTGGGGCATTTTCCCTTCAGTTTTGCCTTCATCAAGTGAAATGCATGCTCAATAGGTTTCCGGTCAGGGGATTGACTTGGCCATTGCATAACATTCCACTTTTTAGCCTTAAAAAACTCTTTGGTTGATTTTGCAGTATGCTTCGGGTCATTGTCCATCTGCACTGTGAAGTGCCGTCCAATGAGTTTTGAAGCATTTGACTGAATATGAGCATATAATATTGCCCGAAACACTTCAGAATTCATTCTGCTGCTTTTGTCAGCAGTCACATCATCAATAAATACAAGGGAACCAGTTCCATTGGCAGCCATACATGCCCACGCCATGACACTACCACCACCATGCTTCAATGATGAGGTGGTATGTTTTGGATCATGAGCAGTTCCTTTCCTTCTCCTTACTCTTCTCTTCCCATCACTCTGGTACAAGTTGATCTTTGTCTCATCTGTCCATATGATGTTGTTCCAGAACTGTAATGGCTTTTTTAGATGTTGTTTGGCAAACTCTAATCTGGTCTTCCTGTTTTTGTGGCTCACCAATGGTTTGCATCTTGTGGTGAACCCTCTATATTCACTCTTGTGAAGTCTTCTCTTGATTGTTGACTTTGACACATATACATCTACCTCCTGGAGAGTGTTCTTGATTTGGCCAACTGTTGTGAAGGGGTTTTTCTTCACCAGGGAAATAATTATTTTGTCATCCACCACAGTTGTTTTCTGTGGTGTTCCGGGTCTTTTGGTGTTGCTGAGCTCTCCAGTACGTTCTTTCTTTTTAAGAATGTTCCAAACAGTTGATTTGGCCACACCTAATGTTTTTGCTATCTCTCTGATGGGTTTGTTTTGATTTTTCAGCCTAATGATGGCTTGCTTCACTGATAGTGACAGCTCTTTGGATCTCATATTGAGAGTTGACAGCAAGTGATTCCAAATGCAAATGTCACACCTAGAATCAACTCCAGACCTTTTACCTGCTTAATTCATAATGAAATAACGAGGGAATAGCCCACACCTGTCCATGAAATAGCTTTTGAGTTGATAGTCCCATTACTTTTGGCCCCTTAAAAAGTTGGAGGCACATATTGAAACTGTTGTAATTCCTACACCGTTCACCCGATTTGGATGTAATTACCCTCAAATTAAACCTGAAAGTCTGCAGTTAAAGCACATCTTGTTTGTTTCATTTCAAAACCATTGTGGTGGTGAATAGGGGCCAAAATCTGAAAATTCTGTAAATGTCCCAATATTTATGGACCTGACTGTAGGTACATGGAGAACACCCAGGAATTAATCTTATACTCTGTAAACTTTAGGAGATGCTATCGGTTCCGGTGCATTTGGAAACGTGGTCACTGCTACTGCATATGGTATTAGCAAATCAGGGGTGTCTCTACAGGTAGCTGTCAAGATGCTCAAAGGTAGGTGGACAATAGAAGAATGTGTCCAGGTATGACATTGAGTTTCAATGAATTATCAAACCGAAGCGTACAGTAAATTATATTATATAATACACACACACATAGCGAAGGGGCAGGGCTCATTGCTACCACTTGTCTCTCCTGCCTCTAAACCCGTGACATAGTGTGAGGGGGCGGGGCGGATGACAGTAGAGAGTGGAGAGCTGTCTGGACACTCCGGGTGGCTCTCACACTGCGGGGTGCGTACCTGCAGTGAAGCAGCCCTTCTGCCATTGCAGACACCCTGCTAGCCAGGTGCAGGAGCTGTGGGGCAGTGCCAGTGCCGCCCCCAGGACCATGGGAAATAGAATTTACAAACTCATTAATTTATTTGTCTGCAGATTTTTTAATTTTTTTTAATAAATAAAAACTGAAAGATGCTGCTTGCTCTAGCACGCTGTAGCTCCTCTAAAATTATAGTTGGCTTCTCTGGCTTCCCTCACAAGTCTCCTTCTTGCTCTGATGCTGAGTTTTGTGGGACGCCTGAGTAGTATGATGCAGCTTCCAGTTCCTCACCAGTCCATCAGTGCTAACTGGGATATACAATATTATTTTGCAGCCATTTCCTACTGTATCTTGTGCATGTCTACAACTTTATTGTTCATTTTCTTAGAATGCTCTTTGGTCTTCATTGGCAGATTTACAGTATTTAAATAAAATTTTTGTCCATACAAGTTAACATTTTTTAATGCTTCACAGTTAGAGGCTATTTGAAAGTCAATTTGATAGGGCAATATCTTTCCTCCATGCAGTGGCATCATGAGGGGGGTGCGGGCCGCACCCGGGTGTCACTCTCAGACGGGGTGATACCAAAATGCTGGCTCCTCTGCAGTGACAGGAGCTGGGTGCTGCAGTGTGACATTCTCCTTCAGCACGCGGCTCCCGTCATAGAACAGAAGCCGACGGTGCAGACTGCCCAGTCTCCGGGGGCAGCCCAACATCTCCTGGGATGCTGGGCTGCCCCCGGATTGATGTTATCGCGATCTCCCCTGAGGCCACGCCCCTTTATTTTGGCCATACCCCCTTTTCATCCAGACGTGCATCCAGCGCGTGGGAGGTATCCAGAGTGCGCACCGGGTGTCACCAGAGCTGGTGACTCCTCTGCTTCATGTAAACCTGAAGTTTCCACACACAGGGATTGAATACTAATGCAAACAACTATTTACAGAGGGTTTTCTTTTTCAACAATAAATTATGAGTTTTAAAATTGACTTTATAATAGATTGAATAATTATGCAAACAACAATTTTCAGTTTAAAAAGAGAAAACAAAAAATTATGAGTTTTAAAATGGACTTTTTGAGGGGTATTCATATCGGAGTTTGTTCCTGCGTTAAAGTATGGTGCGCGCTCCCGCTTATCCCCGTATTCAATATAAAATTAACAAAAACGGGAAACTCCGAAGTTGGATTTGCGCAAAGTTACGAATTTTTCCTTAAAATAATTGTAAGACCCCCATAAAGTTGTAAAAACATGGGGGAACACTATGGGTACCCCCGTTTTAGCCTTTAATTGAAAGTCGGGGATTTAAATAGCCGCAGCAGGTGTTTTTTGCCCGACATTGAAGAAGTGATGCAGAAGAGCACTTAGGTTATTTTTTTCGTTTTTTTAAGTGGTCCCATCAAATTTGGGGTACATGAAAATGGGTACTAGCATATTTTGATGTCCCTAAAGTAAGTTTTTTAAAATTCTGCATTGGTGCACCTGCTGCTATAATTCTATTCTAGAAAACACCTGCCGCATACATGCAGAATAGCCCTGAACCTATTTCCCTATTGTATAATTTTTTCCCATTTTTTTTTTTCACCCCAATTTTTAAATTCATTTTTTGGGGTGTCCCTATTTTTTATTCAAACTTTTTTTGACACAGTTCTTTTTTAAATGTCAGTCCCAGGGGTGCAGGCTATTTTTTTAAGCCTGCACCCCTAAACCCCAATTCTGCACTTTTTTTCGACACCTATTCAATGGTGAAAAGTATCCCCGTTTTTTATCAAAGACTTTTCAAAACTGCGACAAGTCTTTGATATTGAATACAGTGTTAAACTAAAACCTGCGATAATGACGTCATAGCTCCGATATTAACGCAAAAACGATGTTATCGCACCCATATTCAATACCCCTGTAGGAGTTTTAAAATGGAGCCTACTGCTTCACAATACAAATACTGTCTGGAACAAACTGTGTGTCATTTGTAATACAGTAAATGTGTTGACTTTTTGGGAGTTGAATACTTTTGCAAGAAACTGTATATATCCAGTATAAATATAGAAGGTCAGTGGCAGAACTATGGGAGTCAATGAAGGCGCCTTCTGCCGGGTACCAGCGCTGAAGGGGCACCTCCTCCATTGCCCACAATATATTCATCTCACTTAGGGCTGTAACTATGTACCCGGAGTGTACCGTCACGGCCACCCAATACATCTTCCTGGCACCTGAGAAGCCACTATACACTAGTGGAGAGCTCTGTGTCAGACCGTCAGCTGCCGCCTCCGTCTATATATAGCCTGTCCCTACTCATTGGTGTCGCTGCTCCTCAGATTATGTCAGTGTGACACGTCTGGCATTCCAATGGCTGTGACAGGGGGCACCAAATTTTAATTTGTCTTCGGGCGTCTGGGATGAACTTACGCCACTGGGTCAGGTCTTTAAGTTTCAAATAATGAGAGACCTGACTGTGTGACATCAGATTTCAGATAGAGCTCACAATGCTTATAAATATCCTTGCATTACAGAAAACCCTGACGTTTCAGAAAAAGATGCCTTAATGTCAGAGCTAAAGATGATGACTCAGATTGGACACCATGATAATATAGTCAATCTGCTGGGAGCATGTACTACGTCAGGTGAATAACCCTCTTTGTACCTTATGTGTATATATATTCCTATGTTTTGTTATGACAGTAACCCAGACTGAGCTCAGGCTTGTAGATAGCAGGGATGATCCCTACCTATGGTGACACCCACAAACCCCAATAATATCAGAAGTGCAGAAGGGTCAATACCAACCAAATTAATTTTGCACACTTGCCTATTATATGATACAATAGGGGAAGAAAGTCACTTTGAACATATCACTATACTGTTTGCAGTCTGTTAATAACACAGTCTCCTCATGGGTGAGCTCACTACCAGACTGTGCCAAAGTAAGCAGGAAATGTTGGGGCATTATACGATGGCATGGAAAAATCGGCAAAAGATTGTAGTTTTGGTTCCTTAAACCGAGGACAGTCTGATTAATGTCTCTGTGTTCTGAAATCGAGCACACTACTTTTATATTACCAATTAATAGCAGATTACAGTGGTGATTAAGGGGTCTAGTTACTAAGCCGTGTTAGGAGACAGAGTGAAAAGTGATAACAAAGTGATAAGGTGCCAGCCAATCAGCTCCCAACTGTCATCTCACAGGCTGTGTTTGAAAAATGACAGTTGGGAGCTGATTGGCTGGCACCTTATCACTTTCTTATCACTATTCACTCTGTCTCCCAACACTGCTTAGTAAATAGACCCCTAAATGGTGCACGTCGTCACTGGATCAGTGTACGCTGACAGTTACCAACAAGTAGGATATAACAAGAGACTATTCTAGCTGTAGCCAATTGGTAATTCACAACTTGGTGTGAATCCAGGACCCCTCTGCAGGTAGTATGTTATGGTCCTCTCTAAGGGATGATGTATTCATTCTTCTAAAGAGGACAAGTGGAGAAGTTCTATGCAACGGTAGTAACTGCGCTACACAGGTATTGGTGTGTGTGATGGCGTTGTATGGGGGGGAGGTGCAGCTCTGCACTGTAGGAGTACCACCAGGGGTAGGTTGGCAAATTTTAGCCTGGGGGGCAAATGCATGCAGGTGGCCCTGGCAGAGGAGTAGCGTGTAGCCAGGGTGCCCGAAGAATGTGCGTGCTACGGCGCTCCCCCCCCACCCTCAAGTTTTCCAGGGAGGAGGCGGGTCAATATGGGATTAATGGAAATTAAATATAAAGATAAGGTGCAGCCCCCTGTCGTGGTGCCCATATGCAGTGTCCCCCTGTGCCCCAGGAGAGGACTTATGCAGGCCTCCAGAAGTGCCCCCAGTAGTGATCCCCCTATGCAGTGCCCCTTATACAGTTCCCCCAATAGTGGTTCCCCCTGTGCAGTGCCCCTTGTGCCGCCAGTAGTAAGCCTCTTAGCCTCTTATATAGTGCCCCCAGTAGTGGTCCCCCCTGTGCAGTGCCCCTTGTGCCCCCAGTAGTAAGCCCCTTATGCAGTGCCCCCTATAGTGGTACCCCCTATGCAGTGCCCCTTATATAGTGCCCCCAGTAGCTGTCCACCCCCATGGAGTGCCCCCAATAGTGGTAACCCTCATGCAGTGCCCCTTAAATAGTGGCCCCAGTTGTAGTCTCCCCCCTTTGCAGTACCCCCAGTATTGCCCTTTATATAGAGCCCACAGCAGTGGTCCCTCAATGCAGTGCCCCCAGTGGTAGTCCCCTCCCCCCTATGTAGTGCCCATAGTAGTAGTCCCCTCCCCCCTATGCAGTGCCCCTAGTAGTAGTCCCCTCCCCTTGTAGTGCCCCTAGCAGTAGTGCCCCACTTGTAGTGCCCCCAGTAGTAGTAGTCCCCCCTCGTAGTGCCCCCAGTAGTAGTAGTAGTGCCCCCCTTGTATTGCCCCCAGTAGTAGTAGTCCCCAGTAGTAGTAGTCCCCCCCCTTGTAGTGCCCCCAGTAGTAGTAGTCCCCCCTTGTAGTGCCCCCAGTAGTAGTAGTCCCCCCCTTGTAGTGCCCCCAGTAGTAGTAGTCCCCTCCTTGTAGTGCCCCCAGTAGTAGTAGTCCCCCCCTTGTATTGCCCCCAGTAGTAGTAGTCCCCCCCTTGCAGTGCCCCCCAGTAGTGGTCTCCCCCTTGTAGTGCCAGCACCTTCCCAGAAGACACACATAATAAAAAAAAAACACTTACCTGAATCCCCGCTCCCGCCCCCGCCATCCGCTCCTCCGTCTGACCTCCCGGGCCGGCCCGCTCTGCATTATGGGAGAGACGTCATGGCGCCTCTCCCATTACCCACTGCGGGAGCCGGAAGATGGAGTGGCTCCCGCAGTGGGCGCAGCAGCAGCTAATGAAAGTCTGTCAGTCTCTCAGACTCTCATTGGCTGCTGATCAAAACAAACACACAGCTGCCGGACCCGGGGGCTGTGTGTTAGTCAGTGTAGCGCTGACCGAACTCCGGGCCTGATTCAGAGCCGCTTGCTCTGACAGAGCGCTCGCTCTGAATCAGGGCCGGGCTTTTTTTTTTTTGGAGCGGCCTCTTGGCTCGTATAGCTATAGTCAAGACCATCGTGACCATCGACGAGACCCTTGTGGTAGGGTCTCGTTCCTCGCAAGCCCCAGAGATCTTTCGGCTCTAACAGAGCCGGAAGCTCTCCACTGACATCACTTGTGATGTCAATGGGGCCGCCCCCAAACGGCAGGCGTTCTCATGGGAATGCCTCCGTTTGGGTAGCCACCCCCCGGCCCGCCCACCAAAGGGGGCGAGCTGTCACTCAACAGGCCCATCGCTAGCCGGGTCTCGCGCATGCGCACGACGGAGCCGGCTCCGTCATGCACATGTGCTGTGGGCCACCATCGGCCCGGTTGCGAGCGCTCACCGCTTGCGACCGGGTCTGAATCAGGCCCCCCGTCCGGTCAGCGCTACACACGCGGTGCAGCCTGTGTCACAGAGACACACCCTGCCCCCCGGCCCAGCCCGCCTCTGAGTACCACGCTTCTACTATATAGGATATGTAATAAAAGGTACAGAGCACTAGCCCTATGGTGCTGGTGCAAGGGTGAAGGTGTGGGGTTGTTATGTTGTGAGTCATGGGTGTGTGCTGTGTAGTGTGTGAGTAGTATGATTATATATGTGGTATTCTGTGCTCGTGTGTATGGATTTTTTTCATTTCTATAAATACATCTGTGTTACATTGCACATGTCTTTAGCGGCTGTAACAAGTATTGAGCAATATTTTATTTTATTCCCATTATTATTACAGGTCCAACATACCTTATTTTTGAATACTGTCGCCATGGTGATCTCCTCAATTATTTGAAAAGAAACAGAGAGATGTTCCACAAAACCTGGTCTGATGTTATTAAAGATAATAATTTCACTTTTTACCATAATTTGAACCAGGAGGAAAAATTCAGGTATGATACAGCTGTTTTACCATTCTTTGTACTCATTCCTTCCTATACAAGCCTAAACCAATTCATTGTGATATTTCTATAATGTACTGCTCGGAAAGCTTTTATACTGTGGGTGTAACTGTAGAGGTCATGCCTGTGATAAAGGGAATTTATGTTCTTTTAAGCTATAAGCATTTGTCAGAGGTGGTAGATCTATTATAGTCATAATTTACGACTCCTTTCCCCATACACAGGGTGTCTGGATTGTAGTTCAATATAGGTAAATGAAAGAACTCTCTCTCATGCCTAATTGCCAATGTCCAGGGACACATTGCTGTTAAGTCACTGTATCTAGGCTTGTTATAAGGGGGCCTGATTCAGATGTGAACACTAAGGGGCAGATGTACTAAGCTCTGGAAAGTGATAAATTGGAGAGCGATAAACTACTAACCAATCAGCTCCTATCTCTCATTTTTCAAACAGCCTGTAACATGACAGTTAGGAGCTGAGTGGCTGGTAGTTGATCACTTTGTAATTTATCACTTTCCAGTGCTTAGTATATCTCCCCCTGCAGCTGCAATTTTGTACGTAGCTACAGCCGCCTGGATATGTATTGTGATGCCCACCGGCAGCCTCGCAGATCCAGGCAACAAGCTAAGAGACATGTGCCGTCCACCAATAATCGCTCAACTGAAATAGTTTGAAATGCATTGAAATAGTGTACATAGATGAATCAGGCCCCTCATACATTCTGGGAGTAATGCAAAAAAATGCTAGTGGTACAAGTACATTTATTATTTTTGCATGCAGGGTAAATACTGGCTGCTTTTGCATATAGCCCACAAACGTTGGACAGATTTATGTTTACACTGCAAGTTAGATTTGCGCCCCTCCCAAATCTAAGGGCCTCATTCAGAGGCGGTCGGAGGATGCCAGCGGTCGCTCAGAAACTGGGCGACCGCTTGCATCCTGACCGCCTGCCTCTGTTTCGGTCGTTAGGCTGTGGGTTTACACCCACAGTTCTAACGACCGCTAGGGTGATGGTCGCGATGGTCAGAGACCATCGCGACCATCGGGGCTTACGACGAGACCCTAGGGTAGGGTCTCACTTGTCGTAAGCCCCGGAGAGCTTCTGTGATGTCAGTGATGTGATGTCAGTGATGTCAGTGGGGCCTCCCCCAAACGGTAGGTGTTCCCATGGGAACGCCTCCGTTTGGGCTGCCACCCCCCCGGCCCGCCTTCCAAACGGGGCGAGCTGTCAATCAACATCGACAGCTCGCCTCCTTTGTAAAGAGACCCACTACGACCGGCGCTGTCGGTCGTAGCGGGTCTCACGCATGCACACGAAGGAGCCGGCTCCCTCGTGCGCATGCGCACTTGACAAACATCGAGGCGGACGTGCGGTCGTAGACCGTACGGCCGCCTCTGAATGAAGGCCTAAATCTCTAAAGGCACATTTCCACTAAACAATTAAATATAGCGATTGAATGATAATGTTATTGTTATCGGTTGATCGTTTGAAAATCGTTTGCAAATTGTGTAAAAAAAAAAAAAGTCTAAAATGACCAGCGATGCGCGCTCCAGCTGGTCGTTTAGACATCTATCAAATATGTTGTACAACCTGACGATATTGTCAGGTTCAACATGTTTGCAGATGATTGATGTGCCTTCACTGAACGACTGCTCGTTCAGTTTAGGCACATCACAGGCAGACAAATAACTGCACGGTTACAATGTCGTAATCATGAAGTCTTTTGCCTGTCATCTAGTGGATGTGTGCTTTTAGGCACATTTTATATCTGCCCCACCTGCAGTGCAGCATAGATTTACCAAGGTGCACAGTTATTTGCTCTTTTTTCTATACTCCCATCTCAAAATCAGGCCCTGTATCTGCAGGACCACTGCAATCCCCATCATATTATAATTATATACAGTATACTAGATTGTGTTATTATAAAATACTTTTTTGTACTTTAAATGCTGCCATGACATTTTAAGTCTTGAGAATAAGAACGGTGTAAGAATTACATCTAACATGAACCAAAATAAAAATGTACAACTGGCAGTTGGTATGTGCTGGAGAATTGGAACAGTCCCAGGGGCAAGTCTTAAAAAGTTAAGTTTATCAAATTAGGGACAGCAGGCAGCTGTCATGCTCAGGGCTGCTGGGAGATCTATCAGGGCCGGGTAATAGAGGATACCAACAACCATTTTGGAGTATGACCATGCCCTATTGTCAATAACAGGCCCCAGATTGGCTGGCCCAGATACACACTTTCAGCGTTCTATTCTTCATGAGGGGAGGAGGGGGCTGGCCCTGGACATATCACAAACTCTCCAGATTGTCTTTTAAAGCCCATAGCCAAACAATTGTCTAAGACGTTCTGTAAAAAAACAGTGAAATATTTTTTCATTTTAAATTGTAATAAAAAAGTTGTGTATATTCCATTTCCATATATCACCAGATATCAATATGGAATAGGAGTGAGAAAATGATCCCAGCTAGTAAAAAATACTACATACTGTACAGGATTTTGTCAAGGCACATAAAATATAGGATTATCTTAAAAAAAAAAGAAAAAAGTATTCATATTAGTTGTAATATTTACATACGTTGTTTTTTACAAAAACAGAAAAAAGTATTCATATTAGTTGTAATATTTACATACGTTGTTTTTTACAAATGTGTTTGGCTTCCCCTTGGTTTTGACATCCAAAGTGAACTTGTTTATTTTACCCCTCAATAGACCTAGAACTGTGACATCAATAAGCAACTGCTCCTATACCTGGATAAACACTGACCAGGAACGTGAGAAAAATCAGCATAACCGGGACCTGACTTCTGGATGCACTGAGACCCTGCAAATCAAAGGTATAAAATATGTAAATCAAGAAAACAGATTTTTTTTTTGTTGAAAATAACTTTTTATTCTGTATATTAAACTTAAAATGTGTGTCTTCAATCTCACCTCTTCATAAGAACACCTCATAAACTCAATTCTCTACCATTCTGACCTACTACTTACTGTCTCTCTCTTCTAGTTCACCCTTCAAGTTACTCTCCTCACATTAGCATGGGGCCCCTCGGAATCTAAGGGCCCGGTACAAGGGTTGCCCTTGTACTCTCTTGTCACTGGGCTTGCCCTTTAGACTGTAAGCCGTCACGGGCAGGGTCTTTGGAATGTAGTTATTATCCTGGCTGTCAGAATGCCAGCGCCAGAATCCCAACACCAGTAAGAATCCTGGTGCCGGGGGGTGGCCTGGCAGCCATCAGGAACAGACATGTCTGCTTCGGCTCCTGGCTGGGACTCCATAAGGGAGAGAAATGAGCCCAACAGGACCTTATTAGAGACTACACTCTACCTGCCTCTCATCCACTGTCAACGGGGGACACTGCTGCGGAATTGGGAGACGGCTCCTCTGTCTCCGTGGATTGCGGCCTGTCCGTCCCCTGGGATCCCCGGCCTTGAGTACTGATGCGACCGGGCGAGCCTGCATGGATTAAGCTACCCCCCGGTGGCCCAACTCGACTTGAAGAGTCCCCATCACCGCATATTAAACAACCCGACTGCAGTGAGGCGGCTCCATCCACAGGCGCGGAAGCGGTGTACACGGCTCCCTACAGCTCGTCCTCCGTCTGCCTCCTGGCTTCTCTAGTGGGGAAGGCTGATGCTCCCGCATGCCTAACGGTGCTGTCTACGGCCGCAGCATTTCCTGAACAGTTAGTGCCAGTGCTGCTGAGCAGGAGTAGTGAAGAGACCACATAGCAGCCGCCCTGATATGCAGCCTAGTCTCCCCATACATCCCGGGCCTTGATTTCTCACAGGACCCGGCGGCACCTCACGGCCCATGTGACACAATACACGTGTCACCACAAGCACCTCTCTAGACACGGGTGCCCCATATCAGCCAGCCCTACAGCCTTTTCATCCAGCACCCAGCTACTGACTCTGCTCTGGACTGTAGGCAGATGTTCCCCAGAGACTTCACAGACAACCACCTACATCAACGCACTTTATAGCAACAGGAGGATATATTGAATTTCTGGAAGTTCCCAGATAGAAGTCACTTCCCAGAGTTTACCTGGTTGTTTCACTGTTGCGTAGGTCAGCTGGGAGACTACATAGCTGCTCTCTGATTTGCTACTCGATGTGACTTAATGTCGGTGTGATGCCAGGCAACAGGGAGTCACCGTAAGAGGGATCCTTACCTATGTAACATGTCTGCAACCTGATGTCGCTTACTGTGACCTATGCTACTATTTACTGATCTTCGTTTCATGCTACATTATGGTCAAAAATAAAAAAACATCTCAAAAAGGCAACACACCTCTACCGAAAGGGCCCCATTCTCAGGCAGATCTGAGACCATTTCTTCATACTACTCCGGTCAGGGTCAAGGTAGATCCAGCGACGTCCAGCCCCCTTTCCTCCTCATCAACCCCTACAATGTCCCTATTCCAGGAAGACCAACCCCAGACGTCCTCTGAGAAGGACACAGATCTCCAGGACATTATGTCTTTCATGAAGACCTTACCCACAAAACAAGATCTCCAAGATACCATTTGGCAGGAACTTGCTATTGTTCGGAAAGACATATCGCAGATTTCGGACCAAGTCACATCTCTAGAAAACTTTCAAGAATCCACAGATGCCTACTTGAAATCCTTGAAAGATGTCATTTCTGCCCAAACAAAAGAAATTCATGCTATCAATCTCAGGATGACAGATCTCGATAATAGGGAATGGAGAAACAGCGTTGGTATTAGAGGTCTCCTAGAAGAAGTCCCCCAACATGGTCAGATAGATGCACTCACCAAGATATTCAACAAAATTTTGGGGAATGATCCGAATGAGCTTATTACTTTTGATAGAGCTCATCGAGCCTTAAAACCAAGATCTCTCCAAGCTGACCGCCCTCGTGATGCCATATGTCGTCTACACTACTACTCACAGAAAGATGAACTTATGCGCAAAGCACAACAATTAGACGGAATTGACTTCAATGGTGCAGTGATCCAAATATTCCAAGATCTATCCTGGCATACGCTTCAGCAGCGTAAATTCCTTAAACCTATCACGGATGAACTCCGCAAGCACCAACTGAAATACAGATGGGGCTTCCCCTTTAACCTCCAAGTATCTTTGGCTGGAAAAACACATTCTTTAACCTTGTATGTTGATCTGCCTTGATTTTGTTCTGGACTTGGAATACCAAAGCTTAATGTCCCTAATTGGGAATTCGATCTGCCTGATTTGCAACTACCTCAAAGACCTGAGAATAACCCTCCTTGGCAAGAAGTTCGTGGCTCCAGGAGGAGGCCACACACTTCGTCACCTTCACTGTCTGAAGAAGCCACCTGACTGAACTTATATACTCTCGGTCTCGATTTCTCCTCCGTCAAGAGCGGGTGAGATCCACCTAATTGTAGATTTTATTGCCTGCCAAATGTTTGCCTTATCTACTAGTTTGGTCTTTTGAATATTTAAAGTAATGGATAGTTTAAAATGAATATTCTTTTTTTTCTCTGATGATCCATTACGATACCATTCTGGATATTTTTGACAAACTAGGTGTGTTTTTTCTTATAAATCAATAACTAATGTTAGACATCTATATGTTATGTCTTATTGTGACATTATTGTTTGATTATCTATTATACCCCGCGTGGTGACTCCCTAACCCCACACCCGCCCTCGGCTCAAATGCCTATTGGGTCTGTGGCTCCCCAGAGTGCCAGTTTCTCCACTGCGGGTTTAACCCTGTTTTTGCAATTTCTTTCTCTCTCATGTTTCACTTTACGTTCCTTTTCAGATGTAACTGTTTTTATTTGTTTTTTCTTCTTTTGACCATTTTGAGGACTGATGTATGTTTTGTATCTTCACAAATTACATGACCTCCCCAAGTACAATTAAAATACACTCGAGTAATGCCCGAGGCCTCAACACACCTGAGAAAAGATCTACTCTACTGAGATCCCTCTGGGCTGAGAGTTTAGATGTTACACTGATACAAGAGACTCATTTTAAAGTTTTGGCTCGCAGCCCATCCCTAACCAATTATCGATACCCACTCGCATATTATTGTAACACCCAAGGTAGCAAAACCAAGGGAGTAGCGATCTTCAAATTTCTATAACCTCGGTCCACAAACCAGTCCCGGGTAGGATACTTCTAATAAATTGTAAAATATATAACCAACCCTATATAACCAACCCTATACTTTCATTGTGGTTTTCGCCCCTAATCAGGACCAAACCTCTTTTTTTCAATCTCACCTTCCGAAGCTTGAATCTCTATGTTCCGGGATTACAGTTTTGGGGGTAGACCTTAATTGGATTCTTGACCCAACTCTCGATATCTCGACTAAAGCCCCCAGATATTCCCAACAGAAATATAGCAGGGTCAGGAAACTGTTCCACGACCTTCAGCTGGCTGATACATGGAGGATCTCTCACAATTTAGGCCGTGACTATTCGTTTTATTCCTATCCCCACAAAACATACACACAACTAGATTATTTGTTTCTAAGTCACAAACACCTCCCACTCCTTTAGATGCCTCGATTGGCTCAATTACTTGGTCGGACCATGCCCACATATCAATAACCCTGTCAGCTCAGCATCAATCTCCTAGTCAGTGGACCTGGCGTCTAAATGAATCTTTACTGCAGGATATTACTTGTAGAGATGAAATCAACAAAACCCTTATTGATTTTTTTTCCACTAACGACACTGATGATGTCTCTAAAATTACCTTATGGGAAGCTCATAAGTGTGTATTGCAAGGCAAGATTATCCAGCTTGGCTCCCATATGAAAAAACAAAAATTGCAATGTATAGCGAGTCTATTGCAGCTGATTCATTCTTTAGAATCCTTGCATAAATCTACACTGTCCGGGCCAAAGTATGCCGAGCTGACAGATGCCAGAACTCAGCTGAAGAGACTACTCTCTGACAGCGCCCAACTCTCTCTCCGTAGATGTAACTGCAGATACTATCAGTGGGGAAACAAACTGGGAGGGCTTCCTTGCTCATGCGCTCAGGTCTCAGAGGGCGAATTCATTTATTAGCTCCATGAAAGATGAAACTGGTTCTCTTCATTTTAAGACCTCTGAAATAGCATCTTGTTTTAAAAAAATATTACACAACCTTATATAATCTGAATAAAGCCCCTAATGCAGCAGACCCTGCTTCCTGCTTATTAAGTGCTAAAGATTATCTGGCAAATGTAACATACCCCATTTTTCGCTTCATGATCGCGATGCACTTGAAAAGCCCTTTACTCTTCAAGAACTAGAACATGCCATCTCATCTATGCCATCGGGCAAGAGCCCTGGTCCAGATGGATACACCATAATTTATTATAAAACATTCAAAGATATTGTGGCTCCCAGACTTCTGCAAGCTTTCAATTGTATATCAGCAGAAACTCACTTTTCGGTATACAATCGGGAAGCCGGCTGCCTTAACACCGGCAGCCGGCTTCCCGACTGTCAATACGCGGCGGGGATGAAATGCCGGGCGTCTAGATGTAGAGAGCGGTGCCCGGCATCCCGATCGAAGGGATGCCAGGCGCCGCGAGCGGACAGCAGCTGGGGGGGGAGGGTTAGGTTTAGGGCACCTGGGGGGAACTTAGGGTTAGGCACCCCCGGGAGGGTTAGGGTTAGGCTAGGGGGAGGGAGGGTTAGGGTTAGGCACCCCCTCAGTGGACTTAGGTTTAGGCAGCGGGGAAGGGAGGGGTTAGGGTTAGGCACTTAGAGGGGGGATTAGGGTTAGGCACTTGGGGGGAGGTTAGGGATAGGCACCCCTAAGGAGGGTTAGGGGGTTAGGTTAGGTTAGTTAGTACTTACCTATCCACAATCGGGATTTCCACCGCTGTTGGGCTTCCACTGCCGGGAACTCTGCTGTTGTCGGCCAGGAGCTGCCGGCGGTATTTCATACCGATTCCCACTTTCCCCCCCAGTCCTTGGAAGCTCACATAACTGTGATCCCTAAGCAGGGTAAGGATCCCTCGGTATGCTCCAGCTACAGACCTATTTCCCTCTTAAACGTGGATTTAAAATTATTTGCAAAACTAATGGCAAATAGACTGAATGGCCTTCTCCCCTCACATAGCGACCAGGTGGGATTTGTCCTTGGCCGAGAGGCCAAGGATAACACCACTAAAGTACTAAATCTAATCCACTTAGCTTCCAGTAGTCAGATTCCTACTATTATGCTTTCCACTGACGCCGAGAAGGCATTTGATAGGGTGAGTTGGCATTTTATGAGGTCTGTGTTGGAGCATATCGGGCTTGGTCCTCAAGCATTGCACAGGATCTTGGCTCTATATAGTATGCCCACTGCTAGGGTTCGTATCAACGGCTCTCTTTCTGATCCATTTTCAATAAGTAATGGGACGAGACAGGGTTGCCCAGTGTCCCCACTGATTTTTGTTCTTTGTATAGAAGCGCTAGCTAGAGCAATCAGGACAATAAACAAATTTCCGGCCTATGGATGGGCGACGTAGAGTACAAATTAGCTATGTTCGCAGATGATATCTTGGCATTGGTCTCATATCCTGAGGCATCCCTTCCACACCTGATGTGGGAATTTGACTTATATAGTACACTTTCAGATTTTAAAATTAATATGTCCAAGTCTTGCGCCCTTAATATATCAACTCCTTCCTTACAAATGGTAGGGTTAAAACGCTCTTTCCCCTTTCAGTGGCAGAACTCACATATCACTTATTTGGGTATCAAACTGTCTCAAAATTTATCTTTATTAGTCTCGCTAAATTATGTCCTTAAAGTATTGCGAGCAGACTTTAGCAGATGGCACTTTAAACAACTTTCGTGGCTGGGAAGGATGGGAGTCGTCAAAATGAACACCCTCCGTAAGTTATTATATGTCCTCCAGACATTGCCGATAGCCGTTCCTGGTTCCTGGTTCGGCTCCATACTGCTTTTGATTCAACAATTTATCTGGTCCCGTAAGAGACCCAGGATCAAATGATTATTTCTAACGAGATCCACTCGCAGAGGAGGGTTTCAACTACCTGACATTAAAAATTATCATCATGCAATTCATTTAAATAGGGTGTTGGATTGGACCAGGGGCCGGGAGGTTAAGCAGTGGGTGGAATTGGAGGGGATATACATTCAACCAGGGCCATCTCTTCCATTGGGCTTGATGGGCAGTTGCCCAAGGGCCCGAAGCTTGTAGGGGCCCGCCAACTGCAGCCGCAGCCAGTTTGTAAATTTGTGATATTTTTATAAGCCGGCCGCTGCTGCGCTGTATTCCGATCTTTTGGTTGCTAACTCATTCTCCCATTCCGTTGTAAAAAAATCACTGCTACGCCATCTAGGTAATGCGGCCCGAGCGTCGATACCCATTCTTTGGAGATCATCTGTCCCCCCTACTTGCAAGATATGGTTCTTGGTTCTCTAGATTAGAGTATTATATGTTAATGGAAGACCTTTTTCTATCTTGGTTTGAATATAACTCAACAAGTACATATACCAATTATATCTCTACATGTGTTGATGCAAACTGATTTATTATGTAATAAAATATACAGTTTTTCTTTCTTTATAAGGGTGTCCTCTAAGGTCAAATAACCACCTTTTATTTTTTCTCTCACCCAGTCTTTTTTGTTCTGCAGTTCAGAAATTTGATGTGAATATTATCTTGAATGTCTCCTCATTTACATATTGTTGTGTATAGCAATGTTAATTATTCTTGCTATGTCGAGACTTGATATAATGCTGTGTAAACAGATTGTTTTTTCATCAAGATTGAATGGACACTGTACTGTTTTATTATTCTAATAAAAACGGAATTTAAAAAAAAAAAAGAAAAAGAATCCTGGTGCCAACATCCCGACTGCCGGCATCTCAATGATAAGTATTGGGGTTAGGGGGAAGGTTAGGGATTAGGGTTAGGCACAAGGGGGAGGGTTAGGGTTAGGCTGCAGAGGGTTAGGTTTAGTCTGCGGGGGGAGGGTTAGGCTGCGGGGGGGAGTGTTGGGTTTAGGCTACAGAGAGGTAGGGTTAGGGGTAGGGAAAGAGTAGTAGACTTACCTCCTTCTGTTAGGATTGTGATCGCTGGGATCCTGAGCGCCGGCATCCTGTACCCAACCTGGGCCTTCTTCCCCTGTTTTCTTCTCCTAGCACTAGGGTGGCTACCTCCCACCCTAGTGCAAAGATGGTGAACATCTGCTTCAGCAGTCCGATGGAGGTCGCGGCATGAGCAACTGGCGTCCATCGATGGTTAAACTATCACTGTTTTACATTGATTGTTTAAAACCATTGGCTATCGATGGTTATGCTGCCGATGACCCCCCCCCACCAAGCACTTTCCCTGTCACCAGTGCGCCTCTGTTGCCCTATCTCCCATCTCTCACCAGAAACTTGGATCCTGTTCATCCACCCACTTGTTGGGTACAGGATCACTGAAAGGTGATTTACTTATTATTGTAAGCTCTCACGAGCAGGGCCCTCTTTCCCCTTTTCCTTCTCTCACTTATACTGTCCCATCCTCTCTATTAACATCAACAGCACCGAGCCTCTTGGTTCAGCCGTTACTGCTATTGTGGGTATTATTACTACATTATATGCCGCAGTGGTTATATAGCTTGTATCCTATGTTCTGTCATTTTTTGTACTGTAAGTATTTTGAACTTTTTTCTTATTTTTGTTTGCGCTGCTTAACATATTACACAGCCCTGGCTTTGTTGTGATCACAGTCAACAAATAGATTATGAAAATACAAAGATTGTCAATTAAAAATTCCCTAACCCAATAGGGTGGTTTGATGAAATTAAACTGGTGGTCCTCCACTTTCACCACTGTGAGAGAGAAATTTTAAAAACCAATGATGTTACCTAGAGAGTGACAAAGTTCCAACTTTTTGCATGAGATGTATATTCGCGAGCTGTTCTTTCATGTGACATCTTAAAATAAATTTTTTGAATTATCCTTTGCCAAAGAAATGAAATACCAAAACATCAGGAAGTATGACGAGGAGGACCTGAACATTCTCACCTTTGAAGATTTGCTCTATTTCTCGTACGAAGTTGGGAAAGGAATGGAATTTCTTGAAACAAAGATGGTGAGTTTACCAAGACTCTTGATAGACGGGATTGTTCTTGAACTTGTGACCCAATGAATTGTTATTAGAACAGTCTCTGCCTTTAATAATAGTTGCGGCTTTGCTTTTTATAGTTTTGCTTTAAATAGATAAGCCTGGTACTATGGTGTAATTTATTATGAAGCCAGAGAACTTGGAAATGCTGGAAATGAGATGATCACCCTCCATGTGACACTGACACCAGCTCCCAGTGATGAGAATTACAAATTAAAGCTGCCTCATTACTTGATCAGAGAAAAGAGATGTTTCACAGACTATATTGCAACACCGACATTTGATAAATACTGTTATCCTAAAAATAATAAAACCGGGGAAAGGTACAAGAATCTAGGGTCAAATAATTGCATATGCCACAGAATAAGGGGGAGATTTATCAAACTTTCTAAGGAGCAGTGGTGTCACTAGGGGGGTACGGGGTGCAGTGTGACACCATCTGAGGTGGAGACATCAAATTAGCAGAGCTGCTCTGCTATTTTAGTGTCACCCCCTAGGATGGTGTCACAGAGCAGCAGAGTTGGATGACGTATGCATACCCCCCTGTGTCTGGAGAGGTTGGGGGCTTTCCAGCAGATACGTCCCACAAAAAGGGCATGCGCAAGGGGAACAGAGGTGCCGCACTAGGTGTCACCACACGATGTGACGCCTGTTCTAAAGAGGGCAATTGGAGGTGTTACTCACTGCAACCAATCAGAATGTAGCTGTAATTTTATAGAATATACTAGATAAATGATAGCTAGAAGCTGATTGGTTGCTATTGGCACCACCTGAACTTGTCCTCTTTAGAAGGTTTGATAAATCTCCCCTTAAAACTTTAGCAGCATCCAATGAATGGGGTGCATACAATGTTCTCTTACCAGAAATGGAATAGTGTGGGGATTTTGATTACACAGGACATATCCTGGGAGAGATTACATAGGGTAGAAATCCTGGCATGTCCTGGGAGAGATTGCATAGGGTAGAAGTCCTGGCATGTCATGGGAGAGATTACATAGGGTAGAAGTCCTGACATGTAATGAGAGAGATTGCATAGGGTAGTAGACCTGTCATGTCGTGGGAGAGATTACATAGGGTAGAAGTCCTGTCATGTCCTGGGAGAGATTACATAGGGTAGAAGTCCTGGCATTTCCTCAGAAATATTACATAGGGTAGCAGTCCTGTCATGTCCTGGGAGATATTACATAGGGTAGCAGTCCTGTCATGTCCTGGGAGAGATTACATAGGGTAGCAGTCCTGTCATGTCCTGGGAGAGATTACATAGGGTAGAAATCCTGTCATGTCCTGGAAGAGATTACATAGGGTAGAAATCCTGTCATGTCCTGGAAGAGATTACATAGGGTAGAAATCCTGTCATGTCCTGGAAGAGATTACATAGGGTAGAAGTCCTGGATTGTCCTGGGAGAGATTACATAGGGTAGAAGTCGTGGCATGTCCTGGGAGAGATTGCATAGGGTAGGTCTCATCATGTCCTGGAAGCGACTGCATAGGGAAGAAGTCCTGGCATGCCCTGGGAGAGATTACATAGGGTAGAAGTCCTGTCATGTCCTGGGAGAGATTACATAGGGAAGAAGTCCTAGCATGTCCTGGGAGAGATTACATAGGGTAGAAGTCCTAGCATGTCATGGGAGAGATTACATACGGTAGAAGTCCTATCATGTTACGGAAGAGATTACATAGGGTAGAATTCCTGGCATGTCCTGGAAGGGATTGCATAGGCTAGAAGTCCTGACATGTCGTGGGAGAGATTACATAGGGTAGAAGTCCTAGCATGTCCTGGGAGAGATTACATAGGGTAGCAGTCCTGACATGTCCTGGGAGAGATTACATAGGGTAGGACCTGGCATGTCCTGGGAGAGATTGCATAGGGTAGAAGTCCTGTCATGTCGTGGGAGAGATTACATAGGGTAGAAGTCCTAGCATGTCCTGGGAGAGATTACATAGCGTAGAAGTCATCGCATGTCCTGGGAGAGATTACATAGGGTAGCAGTCCTGACATGTCCTGGGAGAGATTACATAGGGTAGGACCTGGCATGTCCTGGGAGAGATTGCATAGGGTAGAAGTTCTGTCATGTCCTGGTAGAGATTACATAGAGTAGAAGTCCTGGCATGTCCTCGGAGAGATTACATAGGGTAGAAGTCCTGGGAAAGATTACATAGGGTAGAAGTCCTGTCATGTCGTGGGAGAGATTACATAGGGTAGAAATCCTAGCATATCCTGGGAGAGATTGCATAGTGTGGAAGTCCTAGCATGTCCTGGGAGAGATTACATAGGGTAGAAGTCCTGTCATGTCATGGGAGAAGTTACATAACGTAGAAGTCCTGGCATGTCGTCGGAAAGATTACATAGGGTAGAAGTCCTCGCATGTCCTGTGAGAGATTACATAGGGTAGAAGTCCTAGCATGTCCTGGTAGAGATTGCATAGGGTACAAGTCCTAGCATGTCCTGGTAGAGATTGCATAGGGTACAAGTCCTAGCATGTCCTCAGAGAGATTGCATAGGGTAGAAGTCCTGGCATGTCCTCAGAGAGATTACATAGGGTGGAAGTACTGGCATGTCGTGGGAGAGATTACATAGGGTAGAAGTCCTGGCATGTCCTGGGAGAAATTACATAGGGTAGAAATCCTGTCATGTCCTGGGAGAGATTGCATAGGGTAGAAGTTCTGGCATGCCCTGGAGAGATTACATAGGGTAGAAGTCCTGGCATGTCCTGGGAGAGATTACATAGGGCAGAAATCCTGTTATGTCCTTAGAGAGATTACATAGGGTAGAAGTCCTGGCATGTCCTCGGTGAGATTACATAGGGTTGAAATCCTGTCATGTCGTGGGAGAGATGGCATAGGCTAGAAATCTTGTCATGTCGTGGGAGAGATTGCATAGGGTAGAGTCCTGTTATGTTCTTAGAGAAATTGCATAGGGTAGAAGTCCTGTTATGTCCTGAAAGAGATTACATAGGGTAGAAGTCCTAGCATGTCACGGGAGAGATTACATAGGGTAGAAGTCCTAGCATGTCCTGGGAGAGATTACATAGGTTAGAAGTCCTGGCATGTCCTGAAAGTTTGCATAGGTTAGAAGTCCTGACATGGCGTGGGAGAGATTGCATAGGGTAGAAGTCCTTTCATGTCCTCGGAGAGATTACATAGCATAGAAGTCCTAGCATGTCCTGGGAGAGATTACATAGGGTAGAAGTCCTGTCATGTCCTGGGAGAGATTGCATAGGGTATAAATTCTGACATGTCGTGGGAGAGATTACATAGGGTAGAAGTCTTGACATGTCCTGGAAGAGATTACATAGGGAAGATGTCCTGTCATGTCGTGGGAGAGATTACATAGGGTAGAAGTCCTGGCATGTCCTCAGAGAGATTACATAGGGTAGAAGTACTGGCATGTCGTGGGAGAGATTACATAGGGTAGAAGTCCTAGCATGTCCTGGGAGAGATTACATAGGGTAGAAGTCATCGCATGTCCTGGGAGAGATTACATAGGGTAGAAGTCTTGATATGTTCTGGGAGAGATTGCATAGGGTAGAAGTCCTGGCATGTCCTCGGAGAGATTACATAGGGTAGAAGTACTGGGAAAGATTACATAGGGTAGAAGTCCTGTCATGTCCTGGGAGAGATTACATAGGGTAGAAATCCTAGCATATCCTGGGAGAGATTGCATAGTGTGGAAGTCCTAGCATGTCCTGGGAGAGATTACATAGGGTAGAAGTCCTGTCATGTCATGGGAGAAGTTACATAACGTAGAAGTCCTGGCATGTCGTGGGAAAGATTACATAGGGTAGAAGTCCTCGCATGTCCAGGGAGAGATTACATAGAGTAGAAGTCTTAGCATGTCCTGGTAGAGATTGCATAGGGTACAAGTCCTAGCATGTCCTCGGAGAGATTGCATAGGGTAGGTCCTGGCATGTCCTGGGAGAGATTGCATAGGGTAGAAGTCCTGGCATGTCCTCAGAGAGATTACATAGGGTAGAAGTACTGGCATGTCGTGGGAGAGATTACATAGGGTAGAAGTCCTGGCATGTCCTGGTAGATATTACATAGGGTAGAAATCCTGTCATGTCCTGGGAGAGATTGCATAGGGTAGAAGTTCTGGCATGCCCTGGAGAGATTACATAGGGTAGAAGTCCTGGCATGTCCTGGGAGAGATTACATAGGGCAGAAATCCTGTTATGTCCTTAGAGAGATTACATAGGGTAGAATTCCAGGCATGTCCTCGGTGAGATTACATAGGGTTGAAATCCTGTCATGTCCTGGGAGAGATGGCATAGGGTAGAAATCTTGTCATGTCGTGGGAGAGATTGCATAGGGTAGAGTCCTGTTATGTCCTTAGAGAGATTGCATAGGGTAGAAGTCCTGTTATGTCCTGAAAGAGATTACATAGGGTAGAAGTCCTAGCATGTCACGGGAGAGATTACATAGGGTAGAAGTCCTAGCATGTCCTGGGAGAGATTACATAGGTTAGAAGTCCTGGCATGTCCTGAAAGATTGCATATGGTAGAAGTCCTGACATGTCGTGGGAGAGATTGCATAGGGTAGAAGTCCTGGCATGTCCTGGGAGAGATTACATAGGGTAGAAGTCCTAGCATGTCCTCGGAGAGATTACAAAGGGTAGAAGTCCTAGCATGTCCTGGGAGAGATTACATAGGGTAGAAGTCCTGTCATATCCTGGGAGAGATTGCATAGGGTATGAATTCTGACATGTCGTGGGAGAGATTACATAGGGTAGAAGTCTTGACATGTCCTGGAAGAGATTCCATAGGGTAGAAGTCCTGTCATGTCGTGGGAGAGATTACATAGGGTAGAAGTCCTGGCATGTCCTGTGAGAGATTGCATTGGGTAGAAATTCTGGCATGTCCTGGGAGAGATTGCAAAGGGTGGAAGTCCTAGCATGTCCTGTGAGAGATTACATAGGGTAGAATTCCTGTCATGTAGTGGGAGAGATTACATAGGGTAGAAGTCCTGGCATGTCCTGGGAGAGAATGCATAGGTAGAAGTCATGGCATGTCCTGGGAGAGATTACATGGGGTAGAAGTCCTAGTATGTCCTGGGAGAGATTACATAGGGTTGAAGTCGTAGCATGTCCTGGGAGAGATTACATAGGGTAGAAGTCCTGACATGTCCTGGGATAGATTGCATAGGGTAGAAGTCCTGTCATGTCGTGGGAGAGATTGCATAGGGTAGAAGCCCTAGCATGTCCTGGGAGAGATTACATAGGGTAGAATTCCTGTCATGTCCAGAGAGAGATTGCATAGGGTATAAATTCTGACATGTCTTGGGAGAGATTACATAGGGTAGAAGTCCTGGCATGTCCTGGGAGAGATTGCACTGGGTAGAAGTCCTGGCATGTCCTGGGAGTGATTGCATAAGGTAGAAGTTCTGGCATGCCCTGGAGAGATTACATAGGGTAGAAGTCCTGGCATGTCCTGGGAGAGATTACATAGGGTAGAAGTCCTGTTATGTCCTTAGAGAGATTACATAGGGTAGAAGTCCTGGCATGTCCTCGGTGAGATTACATAGGGGAGAAATCCTGTCATGTCGTGGGAGAGATTGCATAGGGTAGAAATCCTGTCATGTCCTGGGAGAGATTGCATAGGGTAGAGTCCTGTTATGTCCTTAGAGACATTGCATAGGGTAGAAGTCCTGTTATGTCCTGGGAGAGATTACATAGGGTAGAAGTCCAGTCATGTCGTGGGAGAGAATGCATAGGTAGAAATCCTGGCATGTCCTGGGAGAGATTGCATAAGGTAGAAGTCCTGGCATGTCCTAGGAGAGAATGCATAGAGTAGAAATCCTGGCATGTCCTGGGAGAGATTGAATAGGGTAGAAGTCCTGGCATGTCCTGGGAGAGATTACCTAGGGCGGAAATCCTGTCATGTCGTGGGAGAGATTGCATAGGGTAGAAGTCCTGGCATGTCCTGGGAGACATTAAATAGGGTAGAAATCCTGTCATGTCCTGGGAGAGATTGCATATGATAGAAGTTCTGGCATGCCCTGGAGAGATTACATAGGGTAGAAGTCCTGGCATGTCCTGGGAGAGATTACATAGGCTAGAAGTCCTGGTATGTCCTTAGAGAGATTACATAGGGTAGAAGTCCTGTCATGTTGTGGGAGAGCTTACATAGGGTAGAAGTCCTGGCATGTCCTGGTAGTGATTGCATAAGGTAGAAGTCCTGGCATGTCCTGGGAGAGAATTCATAGGGTAGAAGTACTGGCATGTCGTGGGAGAGATTGCATAGGGTAGGTCCTGGCATGTCCTGGGAGAGATTACATAGAGTAGAAATCCTGTCATGTCCTGGGAGAGATTGCATAGGGTAGAAGTTCTGGCATGCCCTGGAGAGATTACATAGGGTAGAAGTCCTGGCATGTCCTGGGAGAGATTACATAGGGTAGAAGTCCTGTTATGTCCTAAGAGAGATTACATAGTGTAGAAGTCCTGGCATGTCCTCGGTGAGATTACATAGGGTAGAAATACTGTCATGTCGTGGGAGAGATTGCATAGGGTAGAAATCCTGTCATGTCGTGGGAGAGATTGCATAGGGTAGAAGTCCTCTCATGTCGTGGGAGAGATTGCATAGGGTAGAAGTCCTAGCATGTCCTGGGAAAGATTACATAGGGTAGAATTCCTGTCATGTCCGGAGAGAGATTGCATAGGGTATAAATTCTGACATGTCTTGGGAGAGATTACATAGGGTAGAAGTCCTGGCATGTCCTGGGAGAGATTGCATTGGGTAGAAGACCTGTTATGTCTTGGGAGAGATTACATAGGGTAGAAGTCCTGGCATGTCCTGGGAGAGATGACATAGGGTAGAAGTCCTGTTATTTCCTTAGAGAGTTTACATAGGGTTGAAATCCTGTCATGTCGTGGGAGAGATTGCATAGGGTAGAAGTCCTGGCATATCCTGGGAGAGATTACATAGGGTAGAAATCATGTCATGTCCTGGGAGAGATTGCATAGGGTAGAAGTTCTGGCATGCCCTGGAGAGATTACACAGGGTAGAAGTCCTGGCATGTCCTGGGAGAGATTACATAGGGTAGAAGTCCTGTTTTGTCCTTAGAGAGATTACAAAGGGTAGAAGTCCTGTCATGTCGTTGGAGAGATTACATAGGGTAGAAGTCCTGTTATGTCCTTAGAGAGATTACAAAGGGTAGAAGTCCTGTCATGTCGTTGTAGAGATTACATAGGGTAGAAGTCCTGTTATGTCCTTTGAGAGATTACAAAGGGTAGAAGTCCTGTCATGTCGTTGGAAAGGTTACAAATGGTAGAAGTCCTGGCATGTCCTGGGAGAGATTGCATTGGGTAGAAGTCCTGGGAAAGATTACTAAGGTAGAAGTCCTGTCATGTGCTGGGAGAGATTACATAGGGTAGAAATCCTAGCATATCCTGGGAGAGATTGCATAGTGTGGAAGTCCTAGCATGTCCTGGGAGAGATTACATAGGGTAGAAGTCCTGTCATGTCATGGGAGAAGTTACATAAAGTAGAAGTCCTGGCATGTCGTGGTAAAGAATACATAGGGTGGAAGTCCTCGCATGTCCTGGGAGAGATTACATAGGGTAGAAGTCCTAGCATATCCTGGTAGAGATTGCATAGGGTACAAATCCTAGCATGTCCTCGGAGAGATTGCATAGGGTACAAATCCTAACATGTCCTCGGAGAGATTGCATAGGGTAGAAGTCCTGGCATGTCCTCAGAGAGATTACATAGGGTAGAAGTACTGGCATGTCGTGGGAGAGATTACATAGGGTAGAAGTCCTGGCTTGTCCTGGGAGAAATTACATAGGGTAGAAATCCTGTCATGTCCTGGGAGAGATTGCATAGGGTCGAAGTTCTGGCATGCCCTGGAGAGATTACATAGGGTAGAAGTCCTGGCATGTCCTCGGTGAGATTACATAGGGTAGAAGTCCTGTCATGTCCTGGGAGAGATTGCATAGGGTATAAATTCTGACATGTCGTGGGAGAGATTACATAGGGTAGAAGTCTTGACATGTCCTGGAAGAGATTGCAAAGGGAAGAAGTCCTGTCATGTCGTGGGAGAGATTACATAGGGTAGAAGTCCTGGCATGTCCTCAGAGAGATTACATAGGGTAGAAGTACTGGCATGTCGTGGGAGAGATTACATAGGGTAGAAGTCCTAGCATGTCCTGGGAGAGATTACATAGGGTTGAAGTCCTAGCATGTCCTGGGAGAGTTTACATAGGGTAGAAGTCCTGACATGTCCTGGGAGAGATTGCATAGGGTAGAAGTCCTGTCATGTCGTGGGAGAGATTGCATAGGGTAGAAATCCTGGCATGTCCTGGGAGAGATTGCATAAGGTAGAAGTCCTGGCATGTCCTGGGAGAGAATGCATAGGGTAGAAATCCTGGCATGTCCTTGGAGAGATTGAATAGGGTAGAAGTCCTGGCATGTCCTGGGAGAGATTACATGGGGTAGAAATCCTAGCATATCCTGGGAGAGATTGCATAGTGTGGAAGTCCTAGCATGTCCTGGGAGAGATTACATAGGTTAGAAGTCCTGTCATGTCATGGGAGAAGTTACATAACGTAGAAGTCCTGTCATGTCGTGGGAAAGATTACATAGGGTGGAAGTCCTTGCATGTCCTGGGAGAGATTACATAGGGTAGAAGTCCAAGCATGTCCTGGTAGAGATTGCATAGGGTACAAATCCTAGCCTGTCCTCGGATAGATTGCATAGGGTACAAGTCCGAGCATGTCCTCGGAGAGATTGCATAGGGTAGAAGTCCTGGCATGTCCTCAGAGAGATTACATAGGGTAGAAGTACTGGCATGTCGTGGGAGAGATTACATAGGGTAGAAGTCCTGGCATGTCCTGGGAGAAATTACATAGGGTAGAAATCCTGTCATGTCCTGGGAGAGATTGCATAGGGTAGAAATCTTGTCATGTCGTGGGAGAGATTGCATAGGGTAGAGTCCTGTTATGTCCTTAGAGAGATTGCATAGGGTAGAAGTCCTGTTATGTCCTGAAAGAGATTACATAGGGTAGAAGTCCTAGCATGTCACGGGAGAGATTACATAGGGTAGAAGTCCTAGCATGTCCTGGGAGAGATTACATAGGTTAGAAGTCCTGGCATGTCCTGAAAGATTGCATAGGGTAGAAGTCCTGACATGTCGTGGGAGAGATTGCATAGGGTAGAAGTCCTGGCATGTCCTGGGAGAGATTACATAGGGTAGAAGTCCTAGCATGTCCTGGGAGAGATTACATAGGGTTGAAGTCCTAGCATGTCCTGGGAGAGATTACATAGGGTAGAAGTCCTGTCATGTCCTGGGAGAGATTGCATAGGGTATAAATTCTGACATGTCGTGGGAGAGATTACATAGGGTAGAAGTCTTGACATGTCCTGGAAGAGATTACATAGGGAAGAAGTCCTGTCATGTCGTGGGAGAGATTACATAGGGTAGAAGTCCTGGCATGTCCTCAGAGAGATTACATAGGGTAGAAGTACTGGCATGTCGTGGGAGAAATTACATAGGGTAGAAGTCCTAGCATGTCCAGGGAGAGATTACATAGGGTAGAAGTCATCGCATGTCCTGGGAGAGATTACATAGGGTAGAAGTCTTGATATGTTCTGGGAGAGATTGCATAGGGTAGAAGTTCTGTCATGTCCTGGTAGAGATTACATAGAGTAGAAGTCCTGGCATGTCCTCGGAGAGATTACATAGGGTAGAAGTCCTGGGAAAGATTACATAGGGTAGAAGTCCTGTCATGTCCTGGGAGAGATTACATAGGGTAGAAATCCTAGCATATCCTGGGAGAGATTGCATAGTGTGGAAGTCCTAGCATGTCCTGGGAGAGATTACATAGGGTAGAAGTCCTGTCATGTCATGAGAGAAGTTACATAACGTAGATGTCCTGGCATGTCGTGGGAAAGATTACATAGGGTAGAAGTCCTCGCATGTCCTGGGAGAGATTACATAGGGTAGAAGTCCTAGCATGTCCTGGTAGAGATTGCGTAGGGTACAAGTCCTAGCATGTCCTCGGAGAGATTGCATAGGGTAGAAGTCCTGGCATGTCCTGGGAGAGACTGCAAAGGGTAGAAGTCCTGGCATGTCCTCAGAGAGATTACATAGGGTAGAAGTACTGGCATGTCGTGGGAGAGATTACATAGGGTAGAAGTCCTGGCATGTCCTTGGAGAGATTACATAGGATAGAAATCCTGTCATGTCCTGGGAGAGATTGCATAGGGTAGAAGTTCTGGCATGCCCTGGAGAGATTACATAGGGTAGAATTCCTGGCATGTCCTCGGTGAGATAACATAGCGTTGAAATCCTGTCATGTCGTGGGAGAGATGGCATAGGGTAGAAATCTTGTCATGTCGTGGGAGAGATTGCATAGGGTAGAGTCCTGTTATGTCCTTAGAGAGATTGCATAGGGTAGAAGTCCTGTTATGTCCTGGAAGAGATTACATAGGGTAGAAGTCCTAGCATGTCACGGGAGAGATTACATTGGGTAGAAGTCCTAGCATGTCCTGGGAGAGTTTACATAGGTTAGAAGTCCTGGCATGTCCTGAAAGATTGCATAGGGTAGAAGTCCTGACATGTCATGGGAGAGATTGCATAGGGTAGAAGTCCTGGCATGTCCTGGGAGAGATTACATAGGGTAGAAGTCCTAGCATGTCCTCGGAGAGATTACATAGGGTAGAAGTCCTAGCATGTCCTGGGAGAGATTACATGAGGGTAGAAGTCCTGTCATGTCCTGGGAGAGATTGCATAGGGTATAAATTCTGACATGTCGTGGGAGAGATTACATAGGGTAGAAGTCTTGACATGTCCTGGAAGAGATTACATAGGGTAGAAGTCCTGTCATGTCGTGGGAGAGATTACATAGGGTAGAAGTCCCGGCATGTCCTGTGAGAGATTGCATTGGTTAGAAATCCTGGCATGTCCTGGGAGAGATTGCAAAGGGTGGAAGTCCTAGCATGTCCTGAGAGAGATTACATAGGGTAGAATTCCTGTCATGTAGTGGGAGAGATTACATAGGGTAGAAGTCCTGGCATGTCCTGGGAGAGAATGCATAGGTAGAAGTCATGGCATGTCCTGGGAGAGATTACATAGGGTAGAAGTCCTAGCATGTCCTGGGAGATATTACATAGGGTTGAAGTCGTAGCATGTCCTGGGAGAGATTACATAGGGTAGAAGTCCTGACATGTCCTGGGATAGATTGCATAGGGTTGAAGTCCTGTCATGTTGTGGGAGAGATTGCATAGGGTAGACGTCCTAGCATGTCCTGGGAGAGATTACATAGGGTAGAATTCCTGTCATGTCCTGAGCGAGATTGCATAGGGTATAAATTCTGACATGTCTTGGGAGAGATTACATAGGGTAGAAGCCCTGGCATGTCCTGGGAGAGATTAAATAGGGTAGAAATCCTGTCATGTCCTGGGAGAGATTACATAGGGTAGAAGTCCTGGCATGTCCTGGGAGAGATTACATAGGGTAGAAGTCCTGTTATGTCCTAAGAGAGATTACATAGTGTAGAAGTCCTGGCATGTCCTCGGTGAGATTACATGGGGTAGAAATCCTGTCATGTCGTGGGAGAGATTGCATAGGGTAGAAATCCGGTCATGTCGTGGGAGAGATTGCATAGGGTAGAGTCCTGTTATGTCCTTAGAGAGATTGCATAGGGTAGAAGTCCTGTTATGTCTTGGGAGAGATTACATAGGGTAGAAGTCCTGGCATGTCCAGGGAGAGATTACATAGGGTAGAAGTCCTGTTATTTCCTTAGAGAGATTACATAGGGTAGAAATCCTGTCATGTCGTGGGAGAGATTGCATAGGGTAGAAGTCCTGGCATGTCCTGGGAGAGATTACATAGGGTAGAAATCCTGTCATGTCCTAGGAGAGATTGCATAGGGTAGAAGTCCTGTTATGTCCTGAAAGAGATTACATAGGGTAGAAGTCCTAGCATGTCACGGGAGAGATTACATAGAGTAGAAGTCCTAGCATGTCCTGGGAGAGATTACATAGGTTAGAAGTCCTGGCATGTCATGAAAGATTGCATAAGGTACAAGTCCTGACATGTTGTGGGAGAGATTGTATAGGGTAGAAGTCCTGGCATGTCCTGGGAGAGATTACATAGGGTAGAAGTCCTAGCATGTCCTCGGAGAGATTACATAGGGTAGAAGTCCTAGCATGTCCTGGGAGAGATTACATAGGGTAGAAGTCCTGTCATGTCCTGGGAGAGATTGCATAGGGTATAAATTCTGACATGTCGTGGGGGAGATTACATAGGGTAGAAGTCCTGTCATGTCGTGGGAGAGATTACATAGGGTAGAAGTCCTGGCATGTCCTGTGAGAGATTGCATTGGGTAGAAATCCTGGCATGTCCTGGGAGAGATTGCAAAGGGTGGAAGTCCTAGCATGTCCTGTGAGAGATTACATAGGGTAGAATTCCTGTCATGTAGTGGGAGAGATTACATAGGGTAGAAGTCCTGGCATGTCCTGGGAGAGAATGCATAGGTAGAAGTCATGGCATGTCCTGGGAGAGATTACATGGGGTAGAAGTCCTAGTATGTCCTGGGAGAGATTACATAGGGTTGAAGTCGTAGCATGTCCTGGGAGAGATTACATAGGGTAGAAGTCCTGACATGTCCTGGGATAGATTGCATAGGGTAGAAGTCCTGTCATGTCGTGGGAGAGATTGCATAGGGTAGAAGCCCTAGCATGTCCTGGGAGAGATTACATAGGGTAGAATTCCTGTCATGTCCAGAGAGAGATTGCATAGGGTATAAATTCTGACATGTCTTGGGAGAGATTACATAGGGTAGAAGTCCTGGCATGTCCTGGGAGAGATTGCACTTGGTAGAAGTCCTGGCATGTCCTGGGAGTGATTGCATAAGGTAGAAGTTCTGGCATGCCCTGGAGAGATTACATAGGGTAGAAGTCCTGGCATGTCCTGGGAGAGATTACATAGGGTAGAAGTCCTGTTATGTCCTTAGAGAGATTACATAGGGTAGAAGTCCTGGCATGTCCTCGGTGAGATTACATAGGGGAGAAATCCTGTCATGTCGTGGGAGAGATTGCATAGGGTAGAAATCCTGTCATGTCCTGGGAGAGATTGCATAGGGTAGAGTCCTGTTATGTCCTTAGAGACATTGCATAGGGTAGAAGTCCTGTTATGTCCTGGGAGAGATTACATAGGGTAGAAGTCCAGTCATGTCGTGGGAGAGAATGCATAGGTAGAAATCCTGGCATGTCCTGGGAGAGATTGCATAAGGTAGAAGTCCTGGCATGTCCTAGGAGAGAATGCATAGAGTAGAAATCCTGGCATGTCCTGGGAGAGATTGAATAGGGTAGAAGTCCTGGCATGTCCTGGGAGAGATTACATAGGGCGGAAATCCTGTCATGTCGTGGGAGAGATTGCATAGGGTAGAAGTCCTGGCATGTCCTGGGAGACATTAAATAGGGTAGAAATCCTGTCATGTCCTGGGAGAGATTGCATATGATAGAAGTTCTGGCATGCCCTGGAGAGATTACATAGGGTAGAAGTCCTGGCATGTCCTGGGAGAGATTACATAGGCTAGAAGTCCTGGTATGTCCTTAGAGAGATTACATAGGGTAGAAGTCCTGTCATGTTGTGGGAGAGCTTACATAGGGTAGAAGTCCTGGCATGTCCTGGGAGTGATTGCATAAGGTAGAAGTCCTGGCATGTCCTGGGAGAGAATTCATAGGGTAGAAGTACTGGCATGTCGTGGGAGAGATTGCATAGGGTAGGTCCTGGCATGTCCTGGGAGAGATTACATAGAGTAGAAATCCTGTCATGTCCTGGGAGAGATTGCATAGGGTAGAAGTTCTGGCATGCCCTGGAGAGATTACATAGGGTAGAAGTCCTGGCATGTCCTGGGAGAGATTACATAGGGTAGAAGTCCTGTTATGTCCTAAGAGAGATTACATAGTGTAGAAGTCCTGGCATGTCCTCGGTGAGATTACATAGGGTAGAAATACTGTCATGTCGTGGGAGAGATTGCATAGGGTAGAAATCCTGTCATGTCGTGGGAGAGATTGCATAGGGTAGAAGTCCTCTCATGTCGTGGGAGAGATTGCATAGGGTAGAAGTCCTAGCATGTCCTGGGAAAGATTACATAGGGTAGAATTCCTGCCATGTCCGGAGAGAGATTGTATAGGGTATAAATTCTGACATGTCTTGGGAGAGATTACATAGGGTAGAAGTCCTGGCATGTCCTGGGAGAGATTGCATTGGGTAGAAGACCTGTTATGTCTTGGGAGAGATTACATAGGGTAGAAGTCCTGGCATGTCCTGGGAGAGATGACATAGGGTAGAAGTCCTGTTATTTCCTTAGAGAGTTTACATAGGGTTGAAATCCTGTCATGTCGTGGGAGAGATTGCATAGGGTAGAAGTCCTGGCATATCCTGGGAGAGATTACATAGGGTAGAAATCATGTCATGTCCTGGGAGAGATTGCATAGGGTAGAAGTTCTGGCATGCCCTGGAGAGATTACACAGGGTAGAAGTCCTGGCATGTCCTGGGAGAGATTACATAGGGTAGAAGTCCTGTTATGTCCTTAGAGAGATTACAAAGGGTAGAAGTCCTGTCATGTCGTTGGAGAGATTACATAGGGTAGAAGTCCTGTTATGTCCTTAGAGAGATTACAAAGGGTAGAAGTCCTGTCATGTCGTTGTAGAGATTACATAGGGTAGAAGTCCTGTTATGTCCTTTGAGAGATTACAAAGTGTAGAAGTCCTGTCATGTCGTTGGAAAGGTTACAAATGGTAGAAGTCCTGGCATGTCCTGGGAGAGATTGCATTGGGTAGAAGTCCTGGGAAAGATTACTAAGGTAGAAGTCCTGTCATGTGCTGGGAGAGATTACATAGGGTAGAAATCCTAGCATATCCTGGGAGAGATTGCATAGTGTGGAAGTCCTAGCATGTCCTGGGAGAGATTACATAGGGTAGAAGTCCTGTCATGTCATGGGAGAAGTTACATAAAGTAGAAGTCCTGGCATGTCGTGGTAAAGAATACATAGGGTGGAAGTCCTCGCATGTCCTGGGAGAGATTACATAGGGTAGAAGTCCTAGCATGTCCTGGTAGAGATTGCATAGGGTACAAATCCTAGCATGTCCTCGGAGAGATTGCATAGGGTACAAGTCCTAACATGTCCTCGGAGAGATTGCATAGGGTAGAAGTCCTGGCATGTCCTCAGAGAGATTACATAGGGTAGAAGTACTGGCATGTCGTGGGAGAGATTACATAGGGTAGAAGTCCTGGCTTGTCCTGGGAGAAATTACATAGGGTAGAAATCCTGTCATGTCCTGGGAGAGATTGCATAGGGTCGAAGTTCTGGCATGCCCTGGAGAGATTACATAGGGTAGAAGTCCTGGCATGTCCTCGGTGAGATTACATAGGGTAGAAGTCCTGTCATGTCCTGGGAGAGATTGCATAGGGTATAAATTCTGACATGTCGTGGGAGAGATTACATAGGGTAGAAGTCTTGACATGTCCTGGAAGAGATTGCAAAGGGAAGAAGTCCTGTCATGTCGTGGGAGAGATTACATAGGGTAGAAGTCCTGGCTTGTCCTCAGAGAGATTACATAGGGTAGAAGTACTGGCATGTCGTGGGAGAGATTACATAGGGTAGAAGTCCTAGCATGTCCTGGGAGAGATTACATAGGGTTGAAGTCCTAGCATGTCCTGGGAGAGTTTACATAGGGTAGAAGTCCTGACATGTCCTGGGAGAGATTGAATAGGTTAGAAGTCCTGTCATGTCGTGGGAGAGATTGCATAGGGTAGAAATCCTGGCATGTCCTGGGAGAGATTGCATAAGGTAGAAGTCCTGGCATGTCCTGGGAGAGAATGCATAGGGTAGAAATCCTGGCATGTCCTTGGAGAGATTGAATAGGGTAGAAGTCCTGGCATGTCCTGGGAGAGATTACATGGGGTAGAAATCCTAGCATATCCTGGGAGAGATTGCATAGTGTGGAAGTCCTAGCATGTCCTGGGAGAGATTACATAGGTTAGAAGTCCTGTCATGTCATGGGAGAAGTTACATAACGTAGAAGTCCTGTCATGTCGTGGGAAAGATTACATAGGGTGGAAGTCCTTGCATGTCCTGGGAGAGATTACATAGGGTAGAAGTCCAAGCATGTCCTGGTAGAGATTGCATAGGGTACAAATCCTAGCCTGTCCTCGGATAGATTGCATAGGGTACAAGTCCGAGCATGTCCTCGGAGAGATTGCATAGGGTAGAAGTCCTGGCATGTCCTCAGAGAGATTACATAGGGTAGAAGTACTGGCATGTCGTGGGAGAGATTACATAGGGTAGAAGTCCTGGCATGTCCTGGGAGAAATTACATAGGGTAGAAATCCTGTCATGTCCTGGGAGAGATTGCATAGGGTAGAAATCTTGTCATGTCGTGGGAGAGATTGCATAGGGTAGAGTCCTGTTATGTCCTTAGAGAGATTGCATAGGGTAGAAGTCCTGTTATGTCCTGAAAGAGATTACATAGGGTAGAAGTCCTAGCATGTCACGGGAGAGATTACATAGGGTAGAAGTCCTAGCATGTCCTGGGAGAGATTACATAGGTTAGAAGTCCTGGCATGTCCTGAAAGATTGCATAGGGTAGAAGTCCTGACATGTCGTGGGAGAGATTGCATAGGGTAGAAGTCCTGGCATGTCCTGGGAGAGATTACATAGGGTAGAAGTCCTAGCATGTCCTGGGAGAGATTACATAGGGTTGAAGTCCTAGCATGTCCTGGGAGAGATTACATAGGGTAGAAGTCCTGTCATGTCCTGGGAGAGATTGCATAGGGTATGAATTCTGACATGTCGTGGGAGAGATTACATAGGGTAGAAGTCTTGACATGTCCTGGAAGAGATTACATAGGGAAGAAGTCCTGTCATGTCGTGGGAGAGATTACATAGGGTAGAAGTCCTGGTATGTCCTCAGAGAGATTACATAGGGTAGAAGTACTGGCATGTCGTGGGAGAAATTACATAGGGTAGAAGTCCTAGCATGTCCAGGGAGAGATTACATAGGGTAGAAGTCATCGCATGTCCTGGGAGAGATTACATAGGGTAGAAGTCTTGATATGTTCTGGGAGAGATTGCATAGGGTAGAAGTTCTGTCATGTCCTGGTAGAGATTACATAGAGTAGAAGTCCTGGCATGTCCTCGGAGAGATTACATAGGGTAGAAGTCCTGGGAAAGATTACATAGGGTAGAAGTCCTGTCATGTCCTGGGAGAGATTACATAGGGTAGAAATCCTAGCATATCCTGGGAGAGATTGCATAGTGTGGAAGTCCTAGCATGTCCTGGGAGAGATTACATAGGGTAGAAGTCCTGTCATGTCATGAGAGAAGTTACATAACGTAGATGTCCTGGCATGTCGTGGGAAAGATTACATAGGGTAGAAGTCCTCGCATGTCCTGGGAGAGATTACATAGGGTAGAAGTCCTAGCATGTCCTGGTAGAGATTGCGTAGGGTACAAGTCCTAGCATGTCCTCGGAGAGATTGCATAGGGTAGAAGTCCTGGCATGTCCTGGGAGAGACTGCAAAGGGTAGAAGTCCTGGCATGTCCTCAGAGAGATTACATAGGGTAGAAGTACTGGCATGTCGTGGGAGAGATTACATAGGGTAGAAGTCCTGGCATGTCCTTGGAGAGATTACATAGGATAGAAATCCTGTCATGTCCTGGGAGAGATTGCATAGGGTAGAAGTTCTGGCATGCCCTGGAGAGATTACATAGGGTAGAATTCCTGGCATGTCCTCGGTGAGATAACATAGCGTTGAAATCCTGTCATGTCGTGGGAGAGATGGCATAGGGTAGAAATCTTGTCATGTCGTGGGAGAGATTGCATAGGGTAGAGTCCTGTTATGTCCTTAGAGAGATTGCATAGGGTAGAAGTCCTGTTATGTCCTGAAAGAGATTACATAGGGTAGAAGTCCTAGCATGTCACGGGAGAGATTACATAGGGTAGAAGTCCTAGCATGTCCTGGGAGAGTTTACATAGGTTAGAAGTCCTGGCATGTCCTGAAAGATTGCATAGGGTAGAAGTCCTGACATGTCATGGGAGAGATTGCATAGGGTAGAAGTCCTGGCATGTCCTGGGAGAGATTACATAGGGTAGAAGTCCTAGCATGTCCTCGGAGAGATTACATAGGGTAGAAGTCCTAGCATGTCCTGGGAGAGATTACATAAGGGTAGAAGTCCTGTCATGTCCTGGGAGAGATTGCATAGGGTATAAATTCTGACATGTCGTGGGAGAGATTACATAGGGTAGAAGTCTTGACATGTCCTGGAAGAGATTACATAGGGTAGAAGTCCTGTCATGTCGTGGGAGAGATTACATAGGGTAGAAGTCCCGGCATGTCCTGTGAGAGATTGCATTGGTTAGAAATCCTGGCATGTAGTGGGAGAGATTACATAGGGTAGAAGTCCTGGCATGTCCTGGGAGAGAATGCATAGGTAGAAGTCATGGCATGTCCTGGGAGAGATTACATAGGGTAGAAGTCCTAGCATGTCCTGGGAGATATTACATAGGGTTGAAGTCGTAGCATGTCCTGGGAGAGATTACATAGGGTAGAAGTCCTGACATGTCCTGGGATAGATTGCATAGGGTTGAAGTCCTGTCATGTTGTGGGAGAGATTGCATAGGGTAGAAGTCCTAGCATGTCCTGGGAGAGATTACATAGGGTAGAATTCCTGTCATGTCCTGAGCGAGATTGCATAGGGTATAAATTCTGACATGTCTTGGGAGAGATTACATAGGGTAGAAGCCCTGGCATGTCCTGGGAGAGATTAAATAGGGTAGAAATCCTGTCATGTCCTGGGAGAGATTACATAGGGTACAAGTCCTGGCATGTCCTGGGAGAGATTACATAGGGTAGAAGTCCTGTTATGTCCTAAGAGAGATTACATAGTGTAGATGTCCTGGCATGTCCTCGGTGAGATTACATGGGGTAGAAATCCTGTCATGTCGTGGGAGAGATTGCATAGGGTAGAAATCCGGTCATGTCGTGGGAGAGATTGCATAGGGTAGAGTCCTGTTATGTCCTTAGAGAGATTGCATAGGGTAGAAGTCCTGTTATGTCTTGGGAGAGATTACATAGGGTAGAAGTCCTGGCATGTCCAGGGAGAGATTACATAGGGTAGAAGTCCTGTTATTTCCTTAGAGAGATTACATAGGGTAGAAATCCTGTCATGTCGTGGGAGAGATTGCATAGGGTAGAAGTCCTGGCATGTCCTGGGAGAGATTACATAGGGTAGAAATCCTGTCATGTCCTGGGAGAGATTGCATAGGGTAGAAGTCCTGTTATGTCCTGAAAGAGATTACATAGGGTAGAAGTCCTAGCATGTCACGGGAGAGATTACATAGAGTAGAAGTCCTAGCATGTCCTGGGAGAGATTACATAGGTTAGAAGTCCTGGCATGTCATGAAAGATTGCATAAGGTACAAGTCCTGACATGTTGTGGGAGAGATTGCATAGGGTAGAAGTCCTGGCATGTCCTGGGAGAGATTACATAGGGTAGAAGTCCTAGCATGTCCTCGGAGAGATTACATAGGGTAGAAGTCCTAGCATGTCCTGGGAGAGATTACATAGGGTAGAAGTCCTGTCATGTCCTGGGAGAGATTGCATAGGGTATAAATTCTGACATGTCGTGGGGGAGATTACATAGGGTAGAAGTCCTGTCATGTCGTGGGAGAGATTACATAGGTTAGAAGTCCTGGCATGTCCTGTGAGAGATTGCATTGGGTAGAAATCCTGGCATGTCCTGGGAGAGATTGCAAAGGGTGGAAGTCCTAGCATGTCCTGTGAGAGATTACATAGGGTAGAATTCCTGTCATGTAGTGGGAGAGATTACATAGGGTAGAAGTCCTGGCATGTCCTGGGAGAGAATGCATAGGTAGAAATCCTGGCATGTCCTGGGAGAGATTACATAGGGTAGAAGTCCTAGCATGTCCTGGGAGATATTACATAGGGTTGAAGTCGTAGCATGTCCTGGGAGAGATTACATAGGGTAGAAGTCCTGACATGTCCTGGGATAGATTGCATAGGGTAGAAGTCCTGTCATGTCGTGGGAGAGATTGCATAGGGTAGAAGTCCTAGCATGTCCTGGGAGAAATTACATAGGGTAGAATTCCTGTCATGTCCTGAGAGAGATTGCATAGGGTATAAATTCTGACATGTCTTGGGAGAGATTACATAGGGTAGAAGTCCTGGCATGTCCTGGGAGAGATTGCATTGGGTAGAAGTCATGGCATGTCCTGGGAGTGATTGCATAAGGTAGAAGTTCTGGTATGCCCTGGAGAGATTACAGAGGGTAGAAGTCCTGGCATGTCCTGGGAGAGATTACATAGGGTAGAAGTCCTGTTATATCCTTAGAGAGATTACATAGGGTACAAGTCCTGGCATGTCCTCGGTGAGATTACATAGGGTAGAAATCCTGTCATGTAGTGGGAGAGATTGCATAGGGTAGAAGTCCTGGCATGTCCTGGGAGAGAATGCATAGGGTAGAAATCCTGGCATGTCCTGGGAGAGATTGAATAGGGTAGAAGTCCTGGCATGTCCTGGGAGAGATTACATAGGGCGGAAATCCTGTCATGTCGTGGGAGAGATTGCATAGGGTAGAAGTCCTGGCATGTCCTGGGAGAGATTACATAGGGTAGAAGTCCTGGCATGTCCTGGGAGAGATTACATAGGGTAGAAGTCCTGTTATGTCCTAAGAGAGATTACATAGTGTAGAAGTCCTGGCATGTCCTCGGTGAGATTACATGGGGTAGAAATCCTGTCATGTCGTGGGAGAGATTGCATAGGGTAGAAATCCGGTCATGTCGTGGGAGAGATTGCATAGGGTAGAGTCCTGTTATGTCCTTAGAGAGATTGCATAGGGTAGAAGTCCTGTTATGTCTTGGGAGAGATTACATAGGGTAGAAGTCCTGGCATGTCCAGGGAGAGATTACATAGGGTAGAAGTCCTGTTATTTCCTTAGAGAGATTACATAGGGTAGAAATCCTGTCATGTCGTGGGAGAGATTGCATAGGGTAGAAGTCCTGGCATGTCCTGGGAGAGATTACATAGGGTAGAAATCCTGTCATGTCCTGGGAGAGATTGCACAGGGTAGAAGTCCTGTTATGTCCTGAAAGAGATTACATAGGGTAGAAGTCCTAGCATGTCACGGGAGAGATTACATAGAGTAGAAGTCCTAGCATGTCCTGGGAGAGATTACATAGGTTAGAAGTCCTGGCATGTCATGAAAGATTGCATAAGGTACAAGTCCTGACATGTTGTGGGAGAGATTGCATAGGGTAGAAGTCCTGGCATGTCCTGGGAGAGATTACATAGGGTAGAAGTCCTAGCATGTCCTCTGAGAGATTACATAGGGTAGAAGTCCTAGCATGTCCTGGGAGAGATTACATAGGGTAGAAGTCCTGTCATGTCCTGGGAGAGATTGCATAGGGTATAAATTCTGACATGTCGTGGGGGAGATTACATAGGGTAGAAGTCCTGTCATGTCGTGGGAGAGATTACATAGGTTAGAAGTCCTGGCATGTCCTGTGAGAGATTGCATTGGGTAGAAATCCTGGCATGTCCTGGGAGAGATTGCAAAGGGTGGAAGTCCTAGCATGTCCTGTGAGAGATTACATAGGGTAGAATTCCTGTCATGTAGTGGGAGAGATTACATAGGGTAGAAGTCCTGGCATGTCCTGGGAGAGAATGCATAGGTAGAAATCCTGGCATGTCCTGGGAGAGATTACATAGGGTAGAAGTCCTAGCATGTCCTGGGAGATATTACATAGGGTTGAAGTCGTAGCATGTCCTGGGAGAGATTACATAGGGTAGAAGTCCTGACATGTCCTGGGATAGATTGCATAGGGTAGAAGTCCTGTCATGTCGTGGGAGAGATTGCATAGGGTAGAAGTCCTAGCATGTCCTGGGAGAAATTACATAGGGTAGAATTCCTGTCATGTCCTGAGAGAGATTGCATAGGGTATAAATTCTGACATGTCTTGTGAGAGATTACATAGGGTAGAAGTCCTGGCATGTCCTGGGAGAGATTGCATTGGGTAGAAGTCATGGCATGTCCTGGGAGTGATTGCATAAGGTAGAAGTTCTGGTATGCCCTGGAGAGATTACAGAGGGTAGAAGTCCTGGCATGTCCTGGGAGAGATTACATAGGGTAGAAGTCCTGTTATATCCTTAGAGAGATTACATAGGGTACAAGTCCTGGCATGTCCTCGGTGAGATTACATAGGGTAGAAATCCTGTCATGTAGTGGGAGAGATTGCATAGGGTAGAAGTCCTGGCATGTCCTGGGAGAGAATGCATAGGGTAGAAATCCTGGCATGTCCTGGGAGAGATTGAATAGGGTAGAAGTCCTGGCATGTCCTGGGAGAGATTACATAGGGCGGAAATCCTGTCATGTCGTGGGAGAGATTGCATAGGGTAGAAGTCCTGGCATGTCATGGGAGAGATTAAATAGGGTAGAAATCCTGTCATGTCCTGGGAGAGATTGCATAGGGTAGAAGTCCTGGCATGTCCTGGGAGAGATTACATAGGGTAGAAGTCCTGTTATGTTCTTAGAGAGATTATAAAGGGTAGAAGTCCTGTCATGTCTTTGGAGAGATTACATAGGGTAGAAGTCCTGTTATGTCCTTAGAGAGATTACAAAGGGTAGAAGTCCTGTCATGTCGTTGGAGAGATTACATAGGGTAGAAGTCCTGTTATGTCCTTAGAGAGATTACAAAGGGTAGAAGTCCTGTCATGTCGTTGGAAAGGTTACAAAGGGTAGAAGTCCTGGCATGTCCTGGGAGAGATTGCATTGGGCAGAAGTCCTGGCATGTCCTCGGAGAGATTACATAGGGTAGAAGTCCTGTGAAAGATTACATAGGGTAGAAGTCCTGTCATGTCCTGGGAGAGATTACATAGGGTAGAAATCCTAGCATATCCTGGGAGAGATTGCAAAGTGTGGAAGTCCTAGCATGTCCTGGGAGAGATTACATAGGGTAGAAGTCCTGTCATGTCATGGGAGAAGTTACATAACGTAGAAGTCCTGGCATGTCGTGGGAAAGATTACATAGGGTAGAAGTCCTCGCATGTCCTGGGAGAGATTACATAGGGTAGAAGTCCTAGCATGTCCTGGTAGAGATTGCATAGGGTACAAGTCCTAGCATGTCCTCGGAGAGATTGCATAGGGTAGAAGTCCTGGCAAGTCCTGGGAGAGATTGCATAGGGTAGAAGTCCTGGCATGTCCTCGGAGAGATTACATCGGGTAGAAGTACTGGCATGTCGTGGGAGAGATTACATAGGGTAGAAGTCCTGGCATGTCCTGGGAGAGATTACATAGGGTAGAAATCCTGTCATGTCCTGGGAGAGATTGCATAGGGTAGAAGTTCTGGCATGCCCTGGAGAGATTACATAGGGTAGAATTCCTGTCATGTCCTGAGAGAGATTGCATAGGGTATACATTCTGACATGTCTTGGGAGAGATTACATAGGGTAGAAATCCTGTCATGTCGTGGGAGAGATTGCATAGGGTAGAAATCCTGTCATGTCGTGGGAGAGATTGCATAGGGTAGAGTCCTTTTATGTCCTTAGAGAGATTGCATAGGGTAGAAGTCCTGTTATGTCTTGGGAGAGATTACATAGGGTAGAAGTCCTGGCATGTCCTGGGAGAGATTACATAGGGTAGAAGTCCTGTTATTTCCTTAGAGAGATTGCATAGGGTAGAAATCCTGTCATGTCGTGGGAGAGATTGCATAGGGTAGAAGTCCTGGCATGTCCTGGGAGAGATTGCATTGGGTAGAAGTCCTGGCATGTCCTGGGAGTGATTGCATAAGGTAGAAGTTCTGGCATGCCCAGGAGAGAATACATAGGGTAGAAGTCCTGGCATGTCCTGGGAGAGATTACATAGGGTAGAAGTCCTGTTATGTCCTTAGAGAGATTACATAGGGTAGAAGTCCTGGCATGTCCTCGGTGAGATTACATAGGGTAGAAATACTGTCATGTAGTGGGAGAGATTGCATAGTGTAGAAATCCTGTCATGTCCTGGGAGAGATTGCATAGGGTAGAGTCCTGTTATGTCCTTAGAGAGATTGCATAGGGTAGAAGTCCTGTTATGTCCTGGGAGAGATTACATAGGGTAGAAGTCCTGGCATGTCCTGGGAGAGAATGCATAGGTAGAAGTCCTGGCATGTGTTGGGAGAGATTACATAGAGAAGAAGTCCTAGCATGTCCTGGGAGATATTACATAGGGTTGAAGTCCTAGCATGTCCTGGGAGAGATTACATAGGGTAGAAGTCCTGACATGTCCTGGGAGAGATTGCATAGGGTAGAAGTCCTGTCATGTCGTGGGAGAGATTGCATAGGGTAGAAATCCTGGCATGTCCTGGGAGAGATTGCATAAGGTAGAAGTCCTGGCATGTCCTGGGAGAGAATGCATAGGGTAGAAATCCTGGCATGTCCTGGGAGAGATTGAATAGGGTAGAAGTCCTGGCATGTCCTGGGAGAGATTACATAGGGTAGAAATCCTGTCATGTCCTGGGAGAGATTGCATAGGGTAGAAGTTCTGGCATGCCCTCGAGAGATTACATAGGGTAGAAGTCCTGGCATGTCCTGGGAGAGATTACATAGGGTAGAAGTCCTGTTATGTCCTTAGAGAGATTACAAAGGGTAGAAGTCCTGTCATATCGTTGGAGAGATTACATAGGGTAGAAGTCCTGTTATGTCCTTAGAGAGATTACAAAGTGTAGAAGTCCTGTTATGTCCTTAGAGAGATTACAAAGGGTAGAAGTCCTGTCATATCGTTGGAGAGATTACAAAGGGTAGAAGTCCTGTCATGTCGTTGGAAAGGTTACAAAGGGTAGAAGTCCTGGCATGTCCTGGGAGAGATTGCATTGGGCAGAAGTCCTGGCATGTCCTCGGAGAGATTACATAGGGTAGAAGTCCTGGGAAAGATTACATAGGGTAGAAGTTCTGGCATGCCCTGGAGAGATTACATAGGGTAGAAGTCCTGGCATGTCCTGGGAGAGATTACATAGGGTAGAAGTCCTGTTATGTCCTTAGAGAGATTACAAAGGGTAGAAGTCCTGTCATATCGTTGGAGAGATTACATAGGGTAGAAGTCCTGTTATGTCCTTAGAGAGATTACAAAGGGTAGAAGTCCTGTCATGTCGTTGGAGAGATTACATAGGGTAGAAGTCCTGTTATGTCCTTAGAGAGATTACAAAGGGTAGAAGTCCTGTCATGTCGTTGGAAAGGTTACAAAGGGTAGAAGTCCTGGCATGTCCTGGGAGAGATTGCATTGGGCAGAAGTCCTGGCATATCCTCGGAGAGATTACATAGGGTAGAAATCCTGGGAAAGATTACATAGGGTAGAAGTCCTGTCATGTCCTGGGAGAGATTACATAGGGTAGAAATCCTAGCATATCCTGGGAGATATTGCATAGTGTGGAAGTCCTAGCATGTCCTGGGAGAGATTACATAGGGTAGAAGTCCTGTCATGTCATGGGAGAAGTTACATAACGTAGAAGTCCTGGCATGTCGTGGGAAAGATTACATATGGTAGAAGTCCTCGCATGTCCTTGGAGAGATTACATAGGGTAGAAGTCCTAGCATGTCCTGGTAAAGATTGCATAGGGTACAAGTCCTAGCATGTCCTCGGAGAGATTGCATAGGGTAGAAGTCCTGGCATGTCCTGGGAGAGATTGCATAGGGTAGAAGTCCTGGCATGTCCCCGGAGAGATTACATAGGGTAGAATTCCTGGCATGTCCTCGGTGAGATTACATAGCGTTGAAATCCTGTCATGTCGTGGGAGAGATGGCATAGGGTAGAAATCTTGTCATGTCGTGGGAGAGATTGCATAGGGTAGAGTCCTGTTATGTCCTTAGAGAGATTGCATAGGGTAGAAGTCCTGTTATGTCCTGAAAGAGATTACATAGGGTAGAAGTCCTAGCATGTCACGGGAGAGATTACATAGGGTAGAAGTCCTAGCATGTCCTGGGAGAGTTTACATAGGTTAGAAGTCCTGCCATGTCCTGAAAGATTGCATAGGGTAGAAGTCCTGACATGTCATGGGAGAGATTGCATAGGGTAGAAGTCCTGGCATGTCCTGGGAGAGATTACATAGGGTAGAAGTCCTAGCATGTCCTCGGAGAGATTACATAGGGTAGAAGTCCTAGCATGTCCTGGGAGAGATTACATAAGGGTAGAATTCCTGTCATGTCCTGGGAAAGATTGCATAGGGTATAAATTCTGACATGTCGTGGGAGAGATTACATAGGGTAGAAGTCTTGACATGTCCTGGAAGAGATTACATAGGGTAGAAGTCCTGTCATGTCGTGGGAGAGATTACATAGGGTAGAAGTCCTGGCATGTCCTGTGAGAGATTGCATTGGGTAGAAATCCTGGCATGTCCTGGGAGAGATTGCAAAGGGTGGAAGTCCTAGCATGTCCTGAGAGAGATTACATAGGGTAGAATTCCTGTCATGTAGTGGGAGAGATTACATAGCGTAGAAGTCCTGGCATGTCCTGGGAGAGAATGCATAGGTAGAAGTCATGGCATGTCCTGGGAGAGATTACATAGGGTAGAAGTCCTAGCATGTCCTGGGAGATATTACATAGGGTTGAAGTCGTAGCATGTCCTGGGAGAGATTACATAGGGTAGAAGTCCTGACATGTCCTGGGATAGATTGCATAGGGTTGAAGTCCTGTCATGTCGTGGGAGAGATTGCATAGGGTAGAAGTCCTAGCATGTCCTGGGAGAGATTACATAGGGTAGAATTCCTGTCATGTCCTGAGCGAGATTGCATAGGGTATAAATTCTGACATGTCGTGGGAGAGATTGCATAGGGTAGAAGTCCTCGCATGTCCTGGGAGAGATTACATAGGGTAGAAGTCCTAGCATGTCCTGGTAGAGATTGCATAGGGTACAAGTCCTAGCATGTCCTCGGAGAGATTGCATAGGGTAGAAGTCCTGGCATGTCCTGGGAGAGATTGCATAGGGTAGAAGTCCTGGCATGTCCCCGGAGAGATTACATAGGGTAGAAGTACTGGCATGTCGTGGGAGAGATTACATAGGGTAGAAGTCCTGGCATGTCCTGGGAGAGATTACATAGGGTAGAAATCCTGTCATGTCCTGGGAGAGATTGCATAGGGTAGAAGTTCTGGCATGCCCTGGAGAGATTACATAGGGTAGAATTCCTGTCATGTCCTGAGAGAGATTGCATAGGGTATAAATTCTGACATGTCTTGGGAGAGATTACATAGGGTAGAAGTCCTGGCATGTCCTGGGAGAGATTGCATTGGGTAGAAGTCCTGGCATGTCCTGGGAGTGATTGCATAAGGTAGAAGTTCTGGCATGCCCTGGAGAGATTACATAGGGTAGAAGTCCTGGCTTGTCCTGGGAGAGATTACATAGGGTAGAAGTCCTGTTATGTCCTTAGAGAGATTACACAGGGTAGAAGTCCTGGCATGTCCTCGGTAAGATTACATAGGGTAGAAATCCTGTCATGTCGTGGGAGAGATTGCATAGGGTAGAAATCCTGTCATGTCCTGGGATAGATTGCATAGGGTAGAGTCCTGTTATGTCCTTCAAGAGATTGCATAGGGTAGAAGTCCTGTTATGTCCTGGGAGAGCTTACATAGGGTAGAAGTCCTGGCATGTCCTGGGAGTGATTGCATAAGGTAGAAGTCCTGGCATGTCCTGGGAGAGAATTCATAGGGTAGAAGTACTGGCATGTCATGGGAGAGATTGCATAGGGTAGGTCCTGGCATGTCCTGGGAGAGATAACATAGAGTAGAAATCCTGTCATGTCCTGGGAGAGATTGCATAGGGTAGAAGTTCTGGCATGCCCTGGAGAGATTACATAGGGTAGAAGTCCTGGCATGTCCTGGGAGAGATTACATAGGGTAGAAGTCCTGTTATGTCCTTAGAGAGATTACATAGTGTAGAAGTCCTGGCATGTCCTCGGTGAGATTACATAGGGTAGAAATCCTGTCATGTCATGGGAGAGATTGCATAGGGTAGAAATCCTGTTATGTCGTGGGAGAGATTGCATAAGGTAGAGTCCTGTTATGTCCTTAGAGAGATTGCATAGGGTAGAAGTCCTGTTATGTCTTCGGACAGATTACATAGGGTAGAAGTCGTGGCATGTCCTGGGAGAGATTACATAGGGTAGAAGTCCTGTTATGTCCTTAGAGAGATTACATAGTGTAGAAGTCCTGGCATGTCCTCGGAGAGATTACATAGGGTAGAAATCCTGTCATGTCGTGGGAGAGATTGCATAGGGTAGAAATCCTGTCATGTCCTTAGAGAGATTGCATAGGGTAGAAGTCCTGGCATGTGTTGGGAGAGATTACATAGAGTAGAAGTTCTAGCATGTCCTGGGAGATATTACATAGGGTTGAAGTCCTAGCATGTCCTGGGAGAGATTACATAGGGAAGAAGTCCTGACATGTCCTGGGAGAGATTGCATGAGGTAGAAGTCCTGGCATGTCCTAGGAGAGAATGCATAGAGTAGAAATCCTTGCATGTCCTGGGAGAGATTAAATAGGGTAGAAATCCTGTCATGTCCTGGGAGAGATTGCATATGATAGAAGTTCTGGCATGCCCTGGAGAGATTACATAGGGTAGAAGTCCTGGCATGTCCTGGGAGAGATTACATAGGCTAGAAGTCCTGGTATGTCCTTAAAGAGATTACATAGGGTAGAAGTCTTGACATGTCCTGGAAGAGATTACATAGGGAAGAAGTCCTGTCATGTCCTCGGAGAGATTGCATAGGGTAGAAGTCCTGGCATGTCCTCAGAGAGATTACATAGGGTAGAAGTACTGGCATGTCGTGGGAGAGATTACATAGGGTAGAAGTCCTGGCTTGTCCTGGGAGAAATTACATAGGGTAGAAATCCTGTCATGTCCTGGGAGAGATTGCATAGGGTAGAAGTTCTGGCATGCCCTGGAGAGATTACATAGGGTAGAAGTCCTGGCATGTCCTCGGTGAGATTACATAAGGTAGAAGTCCTGTCATGTCCTGGGAGAGATTGCATAGGGTATAAATTCTGACATGTCGTGGGAGAGATTACATAGGGTAGAAGTCTTGACATGTCCTGGAAGAGATTACATAGGGAAGAAGTCCTGTCATGTCGTGGGAGAGATTATATAGGGTAGATGTCCTGGCATGTCCTCAGAGAGATTACATAGGGTAGAAGTACTGTCATGTCATGGGAGAGATTACATAGGGTAGAAGTCCTAGCATGTCCAGGGAGAGATTACATAGGGTTGAAGTCCTAGCATGTCCTGGGAGAGATTACATAGGGTAGAAGTCCTGACATGTCCTGGGAGAGATTGCATAGGGTAGAAGTCCTGTCATGTCGTGGGAGAGATTGCATAGGGTAGAAATCCTGGCATGTCCTGGGAGAGATTGCATAAGGTAGAAGTCCTGGCATGTCCTGGGAGAGAATGCATAGGGTAGAAATCCTGGCATGTCCTGGGAGAGATTGAATAGGGTAGAAGTCCTGGCATGTCCTGGGAGAGATTACATAGGGTAGAAATCCTAGCATATCCTGGGAGAGATTGCATAGTGTGGAAGTCCTAGCATGTCCTGGGAGAGATTACATAGGGTAGAAGTCCTGTCATGTCATGGGAGAAGTTACATAACGTAGAAGTCCTGTCATGTCGTGGGAAAGATTACATAGGGTGGAAGTCCTCGCATGTCCTGGGAGAGATTACATAGGGTAGAAGTCCTAGCATGTCCTGGTAGAGATTGCATAGGGTACAAATCCTAGCCTGTCCTCGGAGAGATTGCATAGGGTACAAGTCCGAGCATGTCCTCGGAGAGATTGCATAGGGTAGAAGTCCTAGCATGTCCTGGTAGAGATTGCATAGGGTACAAGTCCTAGCATGTCCTCGGAGAGATTACATAGGGTAGAAGTACTGGCATGTCGTGGGAGAGATTACATAGGGTAGAAGTCCTGGCATGTCCTTGGAGAAATTACATAGGGTAGAAATCCTGTCATGTCCAGGGAGAGATTGCATAGGGTAGAAATCTTGTCATGTCGTGGGAGAGATTGCTTAGGGTAGAGTCCTGTTATGTCCTTAGAGAGATTGCATAGGGTAGAAGTCCTGTTATGTCCTGAAAGAGATTACATAGGGTAGAAGTCCTAGCATGTCACGGGAGAGATTACATAGGGTAGAAGTCCTAGCATGTCCTGGGAGAGATTACATAGTTTAGAAGTCCTGGCATGTCCTAAAAGATTGCATAGGGTAGAAGTCCTGACATGTCGTGGGAGAGATTGCATAGGGTAGAAGTCCTGGCATGTCCTGGGAGAGATTACATAGGGTAGAAGTCCTAGCATGTCCTGGGAGAGATTACATAGGGTAGAAGTCCTAGCATGTCCTGGGAGAGATTACATAGGGTAGAAGTCCTGTCATGTCCTCGGAGAGATTACATAGGGTAGAAGTCCTGGGAAAGATTACATAGGGTAGAAGTTCTGGCATGCCCTGGAGAGATTACATAGGGTAGAAGTCCTGGCATGTCCTGGGAGAGATTACATAGGGTAGAAGTCCTGTTATGTCCTTAGAGAGATTACAAAGGGTAGAAGTCCTGTCATATCGTTGGAGAGATTACATAGGGTAGAAGTCCTGTTATGTCCTTAGATAGATTACAAAGGGTAGAAGTCCTGTCATGTCGTTGGAGAGATTACATAGGGTAGAAGTCCTGTTATGTCCTTAGAGAGATTACAAAGGGTAGAAGTCCTGTCATGTCGTTGGAAAGGTTACAAAAGGGTAGAAGTCCTGGCATGTCCTGGGAGAGATTGCATTGGGCAGAAGTCCTGGCATGTCCTCGGAGAGATTACATAGGGTAGAAGTCCTGGGAAAGATTACATAGGGTAGAAGTCCTGTCATGTCCTGGGAGAGATTACATAGGGTAGAAATCCTAGCATATCCTGGGAGATATTGCATAGTGTGGAAGTCCTAGCATGTCCTGGGAGAGATTACATAGGGTAGAAGTCCTGTCATGTCATGGGAGAAGTTACATAACGTAGGAGTCCTGGCATGTCGTGGGAAAGATTACATATGGTAGAAGTCCTCGCATGTCCTGGGAGAGATTACATAGGGTAGAAGTCCTAGCATGTCCTGGTAGAGATTGCATAGGGTACAAGTCCTAGCATGTCCTCGGAGAGATTGCATAGGGTAGAAGTCCTGGCATGTCCTGGGAGAGATTGCATAGGGTAGAAGTCCTGGCATGTCCCCGGAGAGATTACATAAGGTAGAAGTACTGGCATGTCGTGGGAGAGATTACATAGGGTAGAAGTCCTGGCAAGTCCTGGGAGAGATTACATAGGGTAGAAATCCTGTCATGTCCTTGGAGAGATTGCATACGGTATAAATTCTGACATGTCTTGGGAGAGATTACATAGGGTAGAAGTCCTGGCATGTCCTGGGAGAGATTGCATTGGGTAGAAGTCCTGGCATGTCCTGGGAGTGATTGCATAAGGTAGAAGTTCTGGCATGCCCTGGAGAGATTACATAGGGTAGAAGTCCTGGCATGTCCTGGGAGAGATTACATAGGGTAGAAGTCCTGTTATGTCCTTAGAGAGATTACACAGGGTAGAAGTCCTGGCATGTCCTCGGTAAGATTACATAGGGTAGAAATCCTGTCATGTCGTGGGAGAGATTGCATAGGGTAGAAATCCTGTCATGTCCTGGGATAGATTGCATAGGGTAGAGTCCTGTTATGTCCTTAGAGAGATTGCATAGGGTAGAAGTCCTGTTATGTCCTGGGAGAGCTTACATAGGGTAGAAGTCCTGGCATGTCCTGGGAGTGATTGCATAAGGTAGAAGTCCTGGCATGTCCTGGGAGAGAATTCATAGGGTAGAAGTACTGGCATGTCGTGGGAGAGATTGCATAGGGTAGAAATCCTGGCATGTCCTGGGAGAGATTACATAGGGTAGAAATCCTGTCATGTCGTGGGAGAGATTGCATAGGGTAGAGTCCTGTTATGTCCTTAGAGAGATTGCATAGGGTAGAAGTCCTGTTATGTCTTGGGAGAGATTACATAGGGTAGAAGTCCTGGCATGTCCTGGGAGAGATTACATAGGGTAGAAGTCCTGTTATGTCCTTAGAGAGATTACATAGTGTAGAAGTCCTGGCATGTCCTCGGTGAGATTACATAGGGTAGAAATCCTGTCATGTCGTGGGAGAGACTGCATAGGGTAGAAATCCTGTCATGTCCTTAGAGAGATTGCATAGGGTAGAAGTCCTGGCATGTGTTGGGAGAGATTACATAGAGTAGAAGTTCTAGCATGTCCTGGGAGATATTACATAGGGTTGAAGTCCTAGCATGTCCTGGGAGAGATTACATAGGGTAGAAGTCCTGACATGTCCTGGGAGAGATTGCGTAGGGTAGAAGTCCTGTCATGTCGTGGGAGAGATTGCATAGGGTAGAAATCCTGGCATGTCCTGGGAGAGATTGCATGAGGTAGAAGTCCTGGCATGTCCTAGGAGAGAATGCATAGAGTAGAAATCCTGGCATGTCCTGGGAGAGATTGAATAGGGTAGAAGTCCTGGCATGTCCTGGGAGAGATTACATAGGGCGGAAATCCTGTCAGGTCGTGGGAGATATTGCATAGGGTAGAAGTCCTGGCATGTCCTGGGAGAGATTAAATAGGGTAGAAATCCTGTCATGTCCTGGGAAAGATTGCATATGATAGAAGTTCTGGCATGCCCTGGAGAGATTACATAGGGTAGAAGTCCTGGCATGTCCTGGGAGAGATTACATAGGCTAGAAGTCCTGGTATGTCCTTAGAGAGATTACATAGGGTAGAAGTCTTGACATGTCCTGGAAGAGATTACATAGGGAAGAAGTCCTGTCATGTCCTCGGAGAGATTGCATAGGGTAGAAGTCCTGGCATGTCCTCAGAGAGATTACATAGGGTAGAAGTCCTGGCATGTCCTCGGTGAGATTACATAGGGTAGAAGTCCTGTCATGTCCTGGGAGAGATTGCATAGGGTATAAATTCTGACATGTCGTGGGAGAGATTACATAGGGTAGAAGTCTTGACATGTCCTGGAAGAGATTACATAGGGAAGAAGTCCTGTCATGTCGTGGGAGAGATTACATAGGGTAGAAGTCCTGGCATGTCCTCAGAGAGATTACATAGGGTAGAAGTACTGTCATGTTGTGGGAGCGATTACATAGGGTAGAAGTCCTAGCATGTCCAGGGAGAGATTACATAGGGTTGAAGTCCTAGCATGTCCTGGGAGAGATTACATAGGGTAGAAGTCCTGACATGTCCTGGGAGAGATTGCAAAGGGTAGAAGTCCTGTCATGTCGTGGGAGAGATTGCATAGGGTAGAAGTCCTGGCATGTCCTGGGAGAGATTGCATAAGGTAGATGTCCTGGCATGTCCTGGGAGAGAATGCATAGGGTAGAAATCCTGGCATGTCCTGGGAGAGATTGAATAGGGTAGAAGTCCTGGCATGTCCTGGGCGAGATTACATAGGGTAGAAATACTAGCATATCCTGGGAGAGATTGCATAGTGTGGATGTCCTAGCATGTCCTGGGAGAGATTACATAGGGTAGAAGTCCTGTCATGTCATGGGAGAAGTTACATAACGTAGAAGTCCTGTCATGTCGTGGGAAAGATTACATAGGGTGGAAGTCCTCGCATGTCCTGGGAGAGATTACATAGGGTAGAAGTTCTAGCATGTCCTGGTAGAGATTGCATAGGGTACAAATCCTAGCCTGTCCTCGGAGAGATTGCATAGGGTACAAGTCCGAGCATGTCCTCGGAGAGATTGCATAGGGTAGAAGTCCTAGCATGTCCTGGTAGAGATTGCATAGGGTACAAGTCCTAGCATGTCCTCGGAGAGATTACATAGGGTAGAAGTACTGGCATGTCGTGGGAGAGATTACATAGGGTAGAAGTCCTGGCATGTCCTGGGAGAAATTACATAGGGTAGAAATCATGTCATGTCCTGGGAGAGATTGCATAGGGTAGAAATCTTGTCATGTCGTGGGAGAGATTGCTTAGGGTAGAGTCCTGTTATGTCCTTAGAGAGATTGCATAGGGTAGAAGTCCTGTTATGTCCTGAAAGAGATTACATAGGGTAGAAGTCCTAGCATGTCATGGGAGAGATTACATAGGGTAGAAGTCCTAACATGTCCTGGGAGAGATTACATAGGTTAGAAGTCCTGGCATGTCCTAAAAGATTGCATAGGGAAGAAGTCCTGACATGTCGTGGGAGAGATTGCATAGGGTAGAAGTCCTGGCATGTCCTGGGAGAGATTACATAGGGTAGAAGTCCTAGCATGTCCTGGGAGAGATTACATAGGGTAGAAGTCCTAGCATGTCCTTGGAGAGATTACATAGGGTAGAAGTCCTGTCATGTCCTGGGAGAGATTGTATAGGGTATAAATTCTGACATGTCGTGGGAGAGATTACATAGGGTAGAAGTCGTGATATGTCCTGGAAGAGATTACATAGGGAAGAAGTCCTGTCATGTCGTGGGAGAGATTACATAGGGTAGAAGTCCTGGCATGTCCTCAGAGAGATTACATAGGGTAGAAGTACTGGCATGTCGTGGGAGAGATTACATAGGGTAGAAGTCCTAGCATGTCCAGGGAGAGATTACATAGGGTAGAAGTCATCGCATGTCCTGGGAGAGATTACATAGGGTAGAAGTCTTGATATGTTCTGGGAGAGATTGCATAGGGTAGAAGTTCTGTCGTGTCCTGGTAGAGATTACATAGAGTAGAAGTCCTGGCATGTCCTCGGAGAGATTACATAGGGTAGAAGTCCTGGGAAAGATTACATAGGGTAGAAGTCCTGTCATGTCCTGGGAGAGATTACATAGGGTAGAAATCCTAGCGTATTCTGGGATAGATTGCATAGTGTGGAAGTCCTAGCATGTCCTGGGAGAGATTACATAGGGTAGAAGTCCTTGCATGTCCTGGGAGAGATTACATAGGGTAGAAGTCCTAGCATGTCCTGGTAGAGATTGAATAGGGTACAAGTCCTAGCATGTCCTCGGAGAGATTGCATAGGGTAGAAGTCCTGGCATGTCCTGGGAGAGATTGCAAAGGGTAGAAGTCCTGGCATGTTCTCAGAGAGATTACATAGGATAGAAATCCTGTCACGTCCTGGGAGAGATTGCATAGGGTAGAAGTTCTGGCATGCCCTGGAGAGATTACATAGGGTAGAATTCCTGGCATGTCCTCGGTGAGATTACATAGCGTTGAAATCCTGTCATGTCGTGGGAGAGATGGCATAGGGTAGAATTCTTGTCATGTCGTGGGAGAGATTGCATAGGGTAGAGTCCTGTTATGTCCTTAGAGAGATTGCATAGGGTAGAAGTCCTGTTATGTCCTGAAAGAGATTACATAGGGTAGAAGTCCTAGCATGTCATGGGAGAGATTACATAGGGTAGAAGTCCTAGCATGTCCTGGGAGAGATTACATAGGTTAGAAGTCCTGGCATGTCCTGAAAGATTGCATAGTGTAGAAGTCCTGACATGTCATGGGAGAGATTGCATAGGGTAGAAGTCCTGGCATTTCCTGGGAGAGATTACATAGGGTAGAAGTCCTAGCATGTCCTCGGAGAGATTACATAGGGTAGAAGTCCTGGCATGTCCTGGGAGAGATTACATAAGGGTAGAAGTCCTGTCATGTCCTGGGAGAGATTGCATAGGGTATAAATTCTGACATGTCGTGGGAGAGATTACATAGGGTAGAAGTCTTGACATGTCCTGGAAGAGATTACATAGGGTAGAAGTCCTGTCATGTCGTGGGAGAGATTACATAGAGTAGAAGTCCTGGCATGTCATGTGAGAGATTGCATTGGGTAGAAATCCTGGCATGTCCTGGGAGAGATTGCAAAGGGTGGAAGTCCTAGCATGTCCTGTGAGAGATTACATAGGGTAGAATTCCTGTGATGTAGTGTGAGAGATTACATAGGGCGGAAATCCTGTCAGGTCGTGGGAGATATTGCATAGGGTAGAAGTCCTGGCATGTCCTGGGAGAGATTAAATAGGGTAGAAATCCTGTCATGTCCTGGGAGAGATTGCATATGATAGAAGTTCTGGCATGCCCTGGAGAGATTACATAGGGTAGAAATCCTGGCATGTCCTGGGAGAGATTACATAGGCTAGAAGTCCTGGTATGTCCTTAGAGAGATTACATAGGGTAGAAGTCTTGACATGTCCTGGAAGAGATTACATAGGGAAGAAGTCCTGTCATGTCCTCGGAGAGATTGCATAGGGTAGAAGTCCTGGCATGTCCTCAGAGAGATTACATAGGGTAGAAGTCCTGGCATGTCCTCGGTGAGATTACATAGGGTAGAAGTCCTGTCATGTCCTGGGAGAGATTGCATAGGGTATAAATTCTGACATGTCGTGGGAGAGATTACATAGGGTAGAAGTCTTGACATGTCCTGGAAGAGATTACATAGGGAAGAAGTCCTGTCATGTCATGGGAGAGATTACATAGGGTAGAAGTCCTGGCATGTCCTCAGAGAGATTACATAGGGTAGAAGTACTGTCATGTTGTGGGAGCGATTACATAGGGTAGAAGTCCTAGCATGTCCAGGGAGAGATTACATAGGGTTGAAGTCCTAGCATGTCCTGGGAGAGATTACATAGGGTAGAAGTCCTGACATGTCCTGGGAGAGATTGCAAAGGGTAGAAGTCCTGTCATGTCGTGGGAGAGATTGCATAGGGTAGAAATCCTGGCATGTCCTGGGAGAGATTGCATAAGGTAGACGTCTTGGCATGTCCTGGGAGAGAATGCATAGGGTAGAAATCCTGGCATGTCCTGGGAGAGATTGAATAGGGTAGAAGTCCTGGCATGTCCTGGGCGAGATTACATAGGGTAGAAATCCTAGCATATCCTGGGAGAGATTGCATAGTGTGGATGTCCTAGCATGTCCTGGGAGAGATTACATAGGGTAGAAGTCCTGTCATGTCATGGGAGAAGTTACATAACGTAGAAGTCCTGTCATGTCGTGGGAAAGATTACATAGGGTGGAAGTCCTCGCATGTCCTGGGAGAGATTACATAGGGTAGAAGTCCTAGCATGTCCTGGTAGAGATTGCATAGGGTACAAATCCTAGCCTGTCCTCGGAGAGATTGCATAGGGTACAAGTCCGAGCATGTCCTCGGAGAGATTGCATAGGGTAGAAGTCCTAGCATGTCCTGGTAGAGATTGCATAGGGTACAAGTCCTAGCATGTCCTCGGAGAGATTACATAGGGTAGAAGTACTGGCATGTCGTGGGAGAGATTACATAGGGTAGAAGTCCTGGCATGTCCTGGGAGAAATTACATAGGGTAGAAATCATGTCATGTCCTGGGAGAGATTGCATAGGGTAGAAATCTTGTCATGTCGTGGGAGAGATTGCTTAGGGTAGAGTCCTGTTATGTCCTTAGAGAGATTGCATAGGGTAGAAGTCCTGTTATGTCCTGAAAGAGATTACATAGGGTAGAAGTCCTAGCATGTCACGGGAGAGATTACATAGGGTAGAAGTCCTAGCATGTCCTGGGAGAGATTACATAGGTTAGAAGTCCTGGCATGTCCTAAAAGATTGCATAGGGAAGAAGTCCTGACATGTCGTGGGAGAGATTGCATAGGGTAGAAGTCCTGGCATGTCCTGGGAGAGATTACATAGGGTAGAAGTCCTAGCATGTCCTGGGAGAGATTACATAGGGTAGAAGTCCTAGCATGTCCTTGGAGAGATTACATAGGGTAGAAGTCCTGTCATGTCCTGGGAGAGATTGCATAGGGTATAAATTCTGACATGTCGTGGGAGAGATTACATAGGGTAGAAGTCGTGACATGTCCTGGAAGAGATTACATAGGGAAGAAGTCCTGTCATGTCGTGGGAGAGATTACATAGGGTAGAAGTCCTGGCATGTCCTCAGAGAGATTACATAGGGTAGAAGTACTGGCATGTCGTGGGAGAGATTACATAGGGTAGAAGTCCTAGCATGTCCAGGGAGAGATTACATAGGGTAGAAGTCATCGCATGTCCTGGGAGAGATTACATAGGGTAGAAGTCTTGATATGTTCTGGGAGAGATTGCATAGGGTAGAAGTTCTGTCGTGTCCTGGTAGAGATTACATAGAGTAGAAGTCCTGGCATGTCCTCGGAGAGATTACATAGGGTAGAAGTCCTGGGAAAGATTACATAGGGTAGAAGTCCTGTCATGTCCTGGGAGAGATTACATAGGGTAGAAATCCTAGCGTATTCTGGGATAGATTGCATAGTGTGGAAGTCCTAGCATGTCCTGGGAGAGATTACATAGGGTAGAAGTCCTTGCATGTCCTGGGAGAGATTACATAGGGTAGAAGTCCTAGCATGTCCTGGTAGAGATTGAATAGGGTACAAGTCCTAGCATGTCCTCGGAGAGATTGCATAGGGTAGAAGTCCTGGCATGTCCTGGGAGAGATTGCAAAGGGTAGAAGTCCTGGCATGTTCTCAGAGAGATTACATAGGATAGAAATCCTGTCACGTCCTGGGAGAGATTGCATAGGGTAGAAGTTCTGGCATGCCCTGGAGAGATTACATAGGGTAGAATTCCTGGCATGTCCTCGGTGAGATTACATAGCGTTGAAATCCTGTCATGTCGTGGGAGAGATGGCATAGGGTAGAATTCTTGTCATGTCGTGGGAGAGATTGCATAGGGTAGAGTCCTGTTATGTCCTTAGAGAGATTGCATAGGGTAGAAGTCCTGTTATGTCCTGAAAGAGATTACATAGGGTAGAAGTCCTAGCATGTCATGGGAGAGATTACATAGGGTAGAAGTCCTAGCATGTCCTGGGAGAGATTACATAGGTTAGAAGTCCTGGCATGTCCTGAAAGATTGCATAGTGTAGAAGTCCTGACATGTCATGGGAGAGATTGCATAGGGTAGAAGTCCTGGCATTTCCTGGGAGAGATTACATAGGGTAGAAGTCCTAGCATGTCCTCGGAGAGATTACATAGGGTAGAAGTCCTGGCATGTCCTGGGAGAGATTACATAAGGGTAGAAGTCCTGTCATGTCCTGGGAGAGATTGCATAGGGTATAAATTCTGACATGTCGTGGGAGAGATTACATAGGGTAGAAGTCTTGACATGTCCTGGAAGAGATTACATAGGGTAGAAGTCCTGTCATGTCGTGGGAGAGATTACATAGAGTAGAAGTCCTGGCATGTCATGTGAGAGATTGCATTGGGTAGAAATCCTGGCATGTCCTGGGAGAGATTGCAAAGGGTGGAAGTCCTAGCATGTCCTGTGAGAGATTACATAGGGTAGAATTCCTGTGATGTAGTGGGAGAGATTACATAGGGTAGAAGTCCAGGCATGTCCTGGGAGAGAATGCATAGGTAGAAGTCATGGCATGTCCTGGGAGAGATTACATAGGGTAGAAGTCCTAGCATGTCCTGGGAGATATTACATAGGGTTGAAGTCGTAGCATGTCCTGGGAGAGATTACATAGGGTAGAAGTCCTGTCATGTCCTGGGATAGATTGCATAGGGTAGAAGTCCTGTCATGTCATGGGAGAGATTGCATAGGGTAGAAGTCCTAGCATGTCCTGGGAGAGATTACATAGGGTAGAATTCCTGTCATGTCCTGAGCGAGATTGCATAGGGTATAAATTCTGACATGTCTAGGGAGAGATTACATAGGGTAGATGTCCTGGCATGTCCTGGGAGAGATTGCATTGGGTAGAAGTCCTGGCATGTCCTGGGAGTGATTGCATAAGGTAGAAGTTCTGGCATGCCCTGGAGAGATTACATAGGGTAGAAGTCCTGGCATGTCCTGGGAGAGATTACATAGGGTAGAAGTCCTGTTATGTCCTTAGAGAGATTACATAGGGTAGAAGTCCTGGCATGTCCTCGGTGAGATTACATAGGGTAGAAGTCCTGTCATGTCGTGGGAGAGATTGCATAGGGTAGAAATCCTGTCATGCCCTGGGAGAGATTGCATAGGGTAGAGTCCTGTTATGTCCTTAGAGAGATTGCATAGGGTAGAAGTCCTGTTATGTCCTGGGAAATATTACATAGGGTTGAAGTCCTAGCATGTCCTGGGAGAGATTACATAAGGGTAGAAGTCCTGTCATGTCCTGGGAGAGATTGCATAGGGTATAAATTCTGACATGTCGTGGGAGAGATTACATAGGGTAGAAGTCCTGTCATGTCGTGGGAGAGATTACATAGGGTAGAAGTCCTGGCATGTCCTGTGAGAGATTGCATTGGGTAGAAATCCTGGCATGTCCTGGGAGAGATTGCAAAGGGTGGAAGTCCTAGCATGTCCTGTGAGAGATTACATAGGGTAGAATTCCTGTCATGTAGTGGGAGAGTTTACATAGGGTAGAAGTCCTGGCATGTCCTGGGAGAGAATGCATAGGTAGAAGTCATGGCATGTCCTGGGAGAGATTACATAGGGTAGAAGTCCTAGCATGTCCTGGGAGATATTACATAGGGTTGAAGTCGTAGCATGTCCTGGGAGAGATTACATAGGGTAGAAGTCCTGGCATGCCCTGGGATAGATTGCATAGGGTAGAAGTCCTGACATGTCGTGGGAGAGATTGCATAGGGTAGAAGTCCTAGCATGTCCTGGGAGAGATTACATAGGGTAGAATTCCTGTCATGTCCTGAGCGAGATTGCATAGGGTTTAAATTCTGACATGTCTTGGGAGAGATTACATAGGGTAGATGTCCTGGCATGTCCTGGGAGAGATTGCATTGGGTAGAAGTCCTGGCATGTCCTGGGAGTGATTGCATAAGGTAGAAGTTCTGGCATGCCCTGGAGATATTACATAGGGTAGAAGTCCTGGCATGTCCTGGGAGAGATTACATAGGGTAGAAGTCCTGTTATGTCCTTAGAGAGATTACATAGGGTAGAAGTCCTGGCATGTCCTCAGTGAGATTACATAGGGTAGAAGTCCTGTCATGTCGTGTGAGAGATTATATAGGGTAGAAATCCTGTCATGCCCTGGGAGAGATTGCATAGGGTAGAGTCCTGTTATGTCCTTAGAGAGATTGCATAGGGTAGAAGTCCTGTTATGTCCTGGGAGATATTACATAGGGTTGAAGTCCTAGCATGTCCTGGGAGAGATTACATAGGGTAGAAGTCCTGACATGTCCTGGGAGAGATTGCATAGGGTAGAAGTCCTGTCATGTCGTGGGAGAGATTGCATAGGGTAGAAATCCTGGCATGTCCTGGGAGAGATTGCATAAGGTAGAAGTCCTGGCATGTCCTGGGAGAGAATGCATAGGGTAGAAATCCTGGCATGTCCAGGGAGAGATTGAATAGGGTAGAAGTCCTGGCATGTCCTGGGAGAGATTACATAGGGCGGAAATCCTGTCATGTCGTGGGAGAGATTGCATAGGGTAGAAGTCCTGGCATGTCCTGGGAGAGATTAAATAGGGTAGAAATCCTGTCATGTCCTGGGAGAGATTGCATAGGGTAGAAGTTCTGGCATGCCCTGGAGAGATTACATAGGGTAGAAGTCCTGGCATGTCCTGGGAGAGATTACATAGGGTAGAAGTCCTGTTATGTCCTAAGAGAGATTACATAGTGTAGAAGTCCTGGCATGTCCTCGGTGGGATTACATAGGGTTGAAATCCTGTCATGTCGTGGGAGAGATTGCATAGGGTAGAAATCCTGTCATGTCGTGGGAGAGATTGCATAGGGTAGAGTCCTGTTATGTCCTTAGAGAGATTGCATAGGGTAGAAGTCCTGTTATGTCTTGGGAGAGATTACATAGGGTAGAATTCCTGTCATGTCCTGAGCGAGATTGCATAGGGTATAAATTCTGACATGTCTTGGGAGAGATTACATAGGGTAGATGTCCTGGCATGTCCTGGGAGAGATTGCATTGGGTAGAAGTCCTGGCATGTCCTGGGAGTGATTGCATAAGGTAGAAGTTCTGGCATGCCCTGGAGATATTACATAGGGTAGAAGTCCTGGCATGTCCTGGGAGAGATTACATAGGGTAGAAGTCCTGTTATGTCCTTAGAGAGATTACATAGGGTAGAAGTCCTGGCATGTCCTCAGTGAGATTACATAGGGTAGAAGTCCTGTCATGTCGTGTGAGAGATTATATAGGGTAGAAATCCTGTCATGCCCTGGGAGAGATTGCATAGGGTAGAGTCCTGTTATGTCCTTAGAGAGATTGCATAGGGTAGAAGTCCTGTTATGTCCTGGGAGATATTACATAGGGTTGAAGTCCTAGCATGTCCTGGGAGAGATTACATAGGGTAGAAGTCCTGACATGTCCTGGGAGAGATTGCATAGGGTAGAAGTCCTGTCATGTCGTGGGAGAGATTGCAAAGGGTGGAAGTCCTAGCATGTCCTGTGAGAGATTACATAGGGTAGAATTCCTGTCATGTAGTGGGAGAGTTTACATAGGGTAGAAGTCCTGGCATGTCCTGGGAGAGAATGCATAGGTAGAAGTCATGGCATGTCCTGAGAGAGATTACATAGGGTAGAAGTCCTAGCATGTCCTGGGAGATATTACATAGGGTTGAAGTCGTAGCATGTCCTGGGAGAGATTACATAGGGTAGAAGTCCTGGCATGCCCTGGGATAGATTGCATAGGGTAGAAGTCCTGACATGTCGTGGGAGAGATTGCATAGGGTAGAAGTCCTAGCATGTCCTGGGAGAGATTACATAGGGTAGAATTCCTGTCATGTCCTGAGCGAGATTGCATAGGGTATAAATTCTGACATGTCTTGGGAGAGATTACATAGGGTAGATGTCCTGGCATGTCCTGGGAGAGATTGCATTGGGTAGAAGTCCTGGCATGTCCTGGGAGTGATTGCATAAGGTAGAAGTTCTGGCATGCCCTGGAGATATTACATAGGGTAGAAGTCCTGGCATGTCCTGGGAGAGATTACATAGGGTAGAAGTCCTGTTATGTCCTTAGAGAGATTACATAGGGTAGAAGTCCTGGCATGTCCTCAGTGAGATTACATAGGGTAGAAGTCCTGTCATGTCGTGTGAGAGATTATATAGGGTAGAAATCCTGTCATGCCCTGGGAGAGATTGCATAGGGTAGAGTCCTGTTATGTCCTTAGAGAGATTGCATAGGGTAGAAGTCCTGTTATGTCCTGGGAGATATTACATAGGGTTGAAGTCCTAGCATGTCCTGGGAGAGATTACATAGGGTAGAAGTCCTGACATGTCCTGGGAGAGATTGCATAGGGTAGAAGTCCTGTCATGTCGTGGGAGAGATTGCATAGGGTAGAAATCCTGGCATGTCCTGGGAGAGATTGCATAAGGTAGAAGTCCTGGCATGTCCTGGGAGAGAATGCATAGGGTAGAAATCCTGGCATGTCCAGGGAGAGATTGAATAGGGTAGAAGTCCTGGCATGTCCTGGGAGAGATTACATAGGGCGGAAATCCTGTCATGTCGTGGGAGAGATTGCATAGGGTAGAAGTCCTGGCATGTCCTGGGAGAGATTAAATAGGGTAGAAATCCTGTCATGTCCTGGGAGAGATTGCATAGGGTAGAAGTTCTGGCATGCCCTGGAGAGATTACATAGGGTAGAAGTCCTGGCATGTCCTGGGAGAGATTACATAGGGTAGAAGTCCTGTTATGTCCTAAGAGAGATTACATAGTGTAGAAGTCCTGGCATGTCCTCGGTGGGATTACATAGGGTTGAAATCCTGTCATGTCGTGGGAGAGATTGCATAGGGTAGAAATCCTGTCATGTCGTGGGAGAGATTGCATAGGGTAGAGTCCTGTTATGTCCTTAGAGAGATTGCATAGGGTAGAAGTCCTGTTATGTCTTGGGAGAGATTACATAGGGTAGAAGTCCTGGCATGTCCTGGGAGAGATTACATAGGGTAGAAGTCCTGTTATATCCTTAGAGAGATTACATAGGGTAGAAATCATGTCATGTCGTGGGAGAGATTGCATAGGGTTGAAGTCCTGGCATGTCCTGGGAGAGATTACATAGGGTAGAAATCCTGTCATGTCCTGGGAGAGATTGCATAGGGTAGAAGTTCTGGCATGCCCTGGAGAGATTACATAGGGTAGAAGTCCTGGCATGTCCTGGGAGAGATTACATAGGGTAGAAGTCCTGTTATGTCCTTAGAGAGATTACAAAGGGTAGAAGTCCTGTCATGTCGTTGGAGAGATTACAAAGGGTAGAAGTCCTGTCATGTCGTAGGAAAGGTTACAAAGGGTAGAAGTGCTGGCATGTCCTGGGAGAGATTGCATTGGGCAGAAGTCCTGGCATGTCCTCGGAGAGATTACATGGGGTAGAAGTCCTGGGAAAGATTACATAGGGTAGATGTCCTGTCATGTCCTGGGAAAGATTACATAGGGTAGAAATCCTAGCATATCCTGGGAGAGATTGCATAGTGTGGAAGTCCTAGCATGTCCTGGGAGAGATTACATAGGGTAGAAGTCCTGTCATGTCATGGGAGAAGTTACATAACGTAGAAGTCCTGGCATGTCGTTGGAAAGATTACATAGGGTAGAAGTCCTCGCATGTCCTGGGAGAGATTACATAGGGTAGAAGTCCTAGCAGGTCATGGTAGAGATTGCATAGAGTACAAGTCCTAGCATGTCCTTGGAGAGATTGCATAGGGTAGAAGTCCTGGCATGTCCTGGGAGAGATTGCATAGGGTAGAAGTCCTGGCATGTCCTCAGAGAGATTACATAGGGTAGAAGTTCTGGCATGTCGTGGGAGAGATTACATAGGGTAGAAGTCCTGGCATGTCCTGGGAGAGATTACATAGGGTAGAAATCCTGTCATGTCCTGGGAGAGATTGCATAGGGTAGAAGTTCTGGCATGCCCTGGAGAGATTACATAGGGTAGAATTCCTAGCATGTCCTCGGTGAGATTACATAGGGTTGAAATCCTGTCATGTCGTGGGAGAGATGGCATAGGGTAGAAATCTTGTCATGTCGTGGGAGAGATTGCATAGGGTAGAGTCCTGTTATGTCCTTAGAGAGATTGCATAGGGTAGAAGTCCTGTTATGTCCTGAAAGAGATTACATAGGGTAGAAGTCCTAGCATGTCACGGGAGAGATTACATAGGGTAGAAGTCCTAGCATGTCCTGGGAGAGATTACATACTTTAGAAGTCCTGGCATGTCCTGAAAGATTGCATAGGGTACAAGTCCTGACATGTCGTGGGAGAGATTGCATAGGGTAGAAGTCCTGGCATGTCCTGGGAGAGATTACATAGGGTAGAAGTCCTAGCATGTCCTCTGAGAGATTACATAGGGTAGAAGTCCTAGCATGTCCTGGGAGAGATTACATAGGGTAGAAGTCCTGTCATGTCCTGGGAGAGATTGCATAGGGTATAAATTCTGACATGTGGGAGAGATTACATAGGGTAGAAGTCCTGTCATGTCGTGGGAGAGATTACATAGGGTAGAAGTCCTGGCATGTCCTGTGAGAGATTGCATTGGGTAGAAATCCTGGCATGTCCTGGGAGAGATTGCAAAGGGTGGAAGTCCTAGCATGTCCTGTGAGAGATTACATAGGGTAGAATTCCTGTCATGTCGTGGGAGAGATTACATAGGGTAGAAGTCCTGGCATGTCCTGGGAGAGAATGCATAGGTAGAAGTCCTGGCATGTCCTGGGAGAGATTACATAGGGTAGAAGTCCTAGCATGTCCTGGGAGATATTACATAGGGTTGAAGTCGTAGCATGTCCTGGGAGAGATTACATAGGGTAGAAGTCCTGACATGTCCTGGGATAGATTGCATAGGGTAGAAGTCCTGTCATGTCGTGGGAGAGATTACATAGGGTAGAATTCCTGTCATGTCCTGAGAGAGATTGCATAGGGTATAAATTCTGACATGTCTTGGGAGAGATTACATAGGGTAGAAGTCCTGGCATGTCCTGGGAGAGATTGCATTGGGTAGAAGTCCTGGCATGTCCTGGGAGTGATTGCATAAGGTAGAAGTTCTGGCATGCCCTGGAGAGATTACATAGGGTAGAAGTCCTGGCATGTCCTGGGAGAGATTACATAGGGTAGAAGTCCTGTTATGTCCTTAGAGAGATTACATAGGGTAGAAGTCCTGGCATGTCCTCGGTGAGATTACATAGGGTAGAAATCCTGTCATGTCGTGGGAGAGATTGCATAGTGTAGAAATTCTGTCATGTCCTGGGAGAGATTGCATAGGGTAGAGTCCTGTTATGTCCTTAGAGAGATTGCATAGGGCAGAAGTCCTGTTATGTCCTGGGAGAGATTACATAGGGTAGAAGTCCTGGCATGTCCTGGGAGAGAATGCATAGGTAGAAGTCCTGGCATGTGTTGGGAGAGATTACATAGAGAAGAAGTCCTAGAATGTCCTGGGAGATATTACATAGGGTTGAATTTCTAGCATGTCCTGGGAGAGATTACATAGGGTAGAAGTCCTGACATGTCCTGGGAGAGATTGCATAGGGTAGAAATCCTGGCATGTCCTGGGAGAGATTGAATAGGGTAGAAGTCCTGGCATGTCCTGGGAGAGATTACATAGGGCCGAAATCCTGTCATGTCGTGGGAGAGATTGCATAGGGTAGAAGTCCTGGCATGTCCTGGGAGAGATTAAATAGGGTAGAAATCCTGTCATGTCCTGGGAGAGATTGCATATGATAGAAGTTCTGGCATGCCCTGGAGAGATTACATAGGGTAGAAGTCCTGGCATGTCCTGGGAGAGATTACATAGGGTAGAAGTCCTGGCATATCCTGGGAGAGAATTCATAGGGTAGAAGAACTGGCATGTCCTTAGAGAGATTACATAGGGTAGAAGTCCTGTCATGTCATGGGAGAGCTTACATAGGGTAGAAGTTCTGGCATGTCCTGGGAGTGATTGCATAAGGTAGAAGTCCTGGCATGTCCTGGGAGAGAATTCATAGGGTAGAAGTACTGGCATGTCGTGGGAGAGATTGCATAGGGTAGGTCCTGGCATGTCCTGTGAGAGATTACATAGAGTAGAAATCCTGTCATGTCCTGGGAGAGATTGCATAGGGTTGAAGTTCTGGCATGCCCTGGAGAGATTACATAGGGTAGAAGTCCTGGCATATCCTGGGAGAGATTACATGGGGTAGAAGTCCTGTTATGTCCTAAGAGAGATTACATAGTGTAGAAGTCCTGGCATGTCCTCGGTGAGATTACATAGGGTAGAAATCCTGTCATGTCATGGGAGAGATTGCATAGGGTAGAAATCCTGTCATGTCGTGGGAGAGATTGCATAGGGTAGAGTCCTGTTATGTCCTTAGAGAGATTGCATAGGGTAGAAGTTCTGTTATGTCTTGGGAGAGATTACATAGGGTAGAAGTCCTGGCATGTCCTTGGAGAGATTACATAGGGTAGAAGTCCTGTCATGTCGTGGGAGAGATTGCATAGGGTAGAAATCCTGGCATGTCCTGGGAGAGATTGCATAAGGTAGAAGTCCTGGCATGTCCTGGGAGAGAATGCATAGGGTAGAAATCCTGGCATGTCCTGGGAGAGATTGAATAGGGTAGAAGTCCTGGCATGTCCTGGGAGAGATTACATAGGGTAGAAATCCTAGCATATCCTGGGAGAGATTGCATAGTGTGGAAGTCCTAGCATGTCCTGGGAGAGATTACATAGGGTAGAAGTCCTGTCATGTCATGGGAGAAGTTACATAACGTAGAAGTCCTGTCATGTCGTGGGAAAGATTACATAGGGTGGAAGTCCTCGCATGTCCTGGGAGAGATTACATAGGGTAGAAGTCCTAGCATGTCCTGGGAGATATTACATAGGGTTGAAGTCGTAGCATGTCCTGGGAGAGATTACATAGGGTAGAAGTCCTGACATGTCCTGGGATAGATTGCATAGGGTAGAAGTCCTGTCATGTCGTGGGAGAGATTACATAGGGTAGAATTCCTGTCATGTCCTGAGAGAGATTGCATAGGGTATAAATTCTGACATGTCTTGGGAGAGATTACATAGGGTAGAAGTCCTGGCATGTCCTGGGAGAGATTGCATTGGGTAGAAGTCCTGGCATGTCCTGGGAGTGATTGCATAAGGTAGAAGTTCTGGCATGCCCTGGAGAGATTACATAGGGTAGAAGTCCTGGCATGTCCTGGGAGAGATTACATAGGGTAGAAGTCCTGTTATGTCCTTAGAGAGATTACATAGGGTAGAAGTCCTGGCATGTCCTCGGTGAGATTACATAGGGTAGAAATCCTGTCATGTCGTGGGAGAGATTGCATAGTGTAGAAATTCTGTCATGTCCTGGGAGAGATTGCATAGGGTAGAGTCCTGTTATGTCCTTAGAGAGATTGCATAGGGCAGAAGTCCTGTTATGTCCTGGGAGAGATTACATAGGGTAGAAGTCCTGGCATGTCCTGGGAGAGAATGCATAGGTAGAAGTCCTGGCATGTGTTGGGAGAGATTACATAGAGAAGAAGTCCTAGAATGTCCTGGGAGATATTACATAGGGTTGAATTTCTAGCATGTCCTGGGAGAGATTACATAGGGTAGAAGTCCTGACATGTCCTGGGAGAGATTGCATAGGGTAGAAATCCTGGCATGTCCTGGGAGAGATTGAATAGGGTAGAAGTCCTGGCATGTCCTGGGAGAGATTACATAGGGCCGAAATCCTGTCATGTCGTGGGAGAGATTGCATAGGGTAGAAGTCCTGGCATGTCCTGGGAGAGATTAAATAGGGTAGAAATCCTGTCATGTCCTGGGAGAGATTGCATATGATAGAAGTTCTGGCATGCCCTGGAGAGATTACATAGGGTAGAAGTCCTGGCATGTCCTGGGAGAGATTACATAGGGTAGAAGTCCTGGCATATCCTGGGAGAGAATTCATAGGGTAGAAGAACTGGCATGTCCTTAGAGAGATTACATAGGGTAGAAGTCCTGTCATGTCATGGGAGAGCTTACATAGGGTAGAAGTTCTGGCATGTCCTGGGAGTGATTGCATAAGGTAGAAGTCCTGGCATGTCCTGGGAGAGAATTCATAGGGTAGAAGTACTGGCATGTCGTGGGAGAGATTGCATAGGGTAGGTCCTGGCATGTCCTGTGAGAAATTACATAGAGTAGAAATCCTGTCATGTCCTGGGAGAGATTGCATAGGGTTGAAGTTCTGGCATGCCCTGGAGAGATTACATAGGGTAGAAGTCCTGGCATATCCTGGGAGAGATTACATGGGGTAGAAGTCCTGTTATGTCCTAAGAGAGATTACATAGTGTAGAAGTCCTGGCATGTCCTCGGTGAGATTACATAGGGTAGAAATCCTGTCATGTCATGGGAGAGATTGCATAGGGTAGAAATCCTGTCATGTCGTGGGAGAGATTGCATAGGGTAGAGTCCTGTTATGTCCTTAGAGAGATTGCATAGGGTAGAAGTTCTGTTATGTCTTGGGAGAGATTACATAGGGTAGAAGTCCTGGCATGTCCTGGGAGAGATTACATAGGGTAGAAGTCCTGTTATTTCCTTAGAGACATTACATAGGGTAGAAATCCTGTCATGTCGTGGGAGAGATTGCATAGGGTAGAAGTCCTGGCATGTCCTGGGAGAGATTACATAGGGTAGAAATCCTGTCATGTCCTGGGAGAGATTGCATAGGGTAGAAGTTCTGGCATGCCCTGGAGAGATTACATAGGGTAGAAGTCCTGGCATGTCCTGGGAGAGATTACATAGGGTAGAAGTCCTGTTATGTTCTTAGAGAGATTACAAAGGGTAGAAGTCCTGTCATGTCGTTGGAGAGATTACATAGGGTAGAAGTCCTGTTATGTCCTTAGAGTGATTACAAAGTGTAGAAGTCCTGTCATGTCGTTGGAGAGATTACATAGGGTAGAAATCCTGTTATGTCCTTAGAGAGATTACAAAGGGTAGAAGTCCTGTCATGTCGTTGGAAAGGTTACAAAGGGTAGAAGTCCTGGCATGTAATGGGAGAGATTGCATTGGGCAGAAGTCCTGGCATGTCCTCGGAGAGATTACATAGGGTAGAAGTCCTGGGAAAGATTACATAGGGTAGAAGTCCTGTCATGTCCTGGGAGAGATTACATAGGGTAGAAATCCTGGCATATCCTGGGAGAGATTGCATAGTGTGGAAGTCCTAGCATGTCCTGGGAGAGATTACATAGGGTAGAAGTCCTGTCATGTCATGGGAGAAGTTACATAACGTAGAAGTCCTGGCATGTCGTGGGAAAGATTACATAGGGTAGAAGTCCTCGCATGTCCTGGGAGAGATTACATAGGGTAGAAGTCCTAGCATGTCCTGGTAGAGATTGCATAGGGTACAAGTCCTAGCATGTCCTCAGAGAGACTGCATAGGGTAGAAGTCCTGGCATGTCCTGGGAGAGATTACATAGGGTAGAAATCCTGTCATGTCCTGGGAGAGATTGCATAGGGTAGAAGTTCTGGCATGCCCTGGAGAGATTACATAGGGTAGAAGTCCTGACATGTCCTGGGAGAGATTACATAGGGTAGAAGTCCTGTTATGTCCTTAGAGAGATTACAAAGGGTAGAAGTCCTGTCATGTCGTTGGAGAGATTACAAAGGGTAGAAGTCCTGTCATGTCGTAGGAAAGGTTACAAAGGGTAGAAGTCCTGGCATGTCCTGGGAGAGATTGCATTGGGCAGAAGTCCTGGCATGTCCTCGGAGAGATTACATGGGGTAGAAGTCCTGGGAAAGATTACATAGGGTAGATGTCCTGTCATGTCCTGGGAAAGATTACATAGGGTAGAAATCCTAGCATATCCTGGGAGAGATTGCATAGTGTGGAAGTCCTAGCATGTCCTGGGAGAGATTACATAGGGTAGAAGTCCTGTCATGTCATGGGAGAAGTTACATAACGTAGAAGTCCTGGCATGTCGTTGGAAAGATTACATAGGGTAGAAGTCCTCGCATGTCCTGGGAGAGATTACATAGGGTAGAAGTCCTAGCAGGTCATGGTAGAGATTGCATAGAGTACAAGTCCTAGCATGTCCTTGGAGAGATTGCATAGGGTAGAAGTCCTGGCATGTCCTGGGAGAGATTGCATAGGGTAGAAGTCCTGGCATGTCCTCAGAGAGATTACATAGGGTAGAAGTTCTGGCATGTCGTGGGAGAGATTACATAGGGTAGAAGTCCTGGCATGTCCTGGGAGAGATTACATAGGGTAGAAATCCTGTCATGTCCTGGGAGAGATTGCATAGGGTAGAAGTTCTGGCATGCCCTGGAGAGATTACATAGGGTAGAATTCCTAGCATGTCCTCGGTGAGATTACATAGGGTTGAAATCCTGTCATGTCGTGGGAGAGATGGCATAGGGTAGAAATCTTGTCATGTCGTGGGAGAGATTGCATAGGGTAGAGTCCTGTTATGTCCTTAGAGAGATTGCATAGGGTAGAAGTCCTGTTATGTCCTGAAAGAGATTACATAGGGTAGAAGTCCTAGCATGTCACGGGAGAGATTACATAGGGTAGAAGTCCTAGCATGTCCTGGGAGAGATTACATACTTTAGAAGTCCTGGCATGTCCTGAAAGATTGCATAGGGTACAAGTCCTGACATGTCGTGGGAGAGATTGCATAGGGTAGAAGTCCTGGCATGTCCTGGGAGAGATTACATAGGGTAGAAGTCCTAGCATGTCCTCTGAGAGATTACATAGGGTAGAAGTCCTAGCATGTCCTGGGAGAGATTACATAGGGTAGAAGTCCTGTCATGTCCTGGGAGAGATTGCATAGGGTATAAATTCTGACATGTGGGAGAGATTACATAGGGTAGAAGTCCTGTCATGTCGTGGGAGAGATTACATAGGGTAGAAGTCCTGGCATGTCCTGTGAGAGATTGCATTGGGTAGAAATCCTGGCATGTCCTGGGAGAGATTGCAAAGGGTGGAAGTCCTAGCATGTCCTGTGAGAGATTACATAGGGTAGAATTCCTGTCATGTCGTGGGAGAGATTACATAGGGTAGAAGTCCTGGCATGTCCTGGGAGAGAATGCATAGGTAGAAGTCCTGGCATGTCCTGGGAGAGATTACATAGGGTAGAAGTCCTAGCATGTCCTGGGAGATATTACATAGGGTTGAAGTCGTAGCATGTCCTGGGAGAGATTACATAGGGTAGAAGTCCTGACATGTCCTGGGATAGATTGCATAGGGTAGAAGTCCTGTCATGTCGTGGGAGAGATTACATAGGGTAGAATTCCTGTCATGTCCTGAGAGAGATTGCATAGGGTATAAATTCTGACATGTCTTGGGAGAGATTACATAGGGTAGAAGTCCTGGCATGTCCTGGGAGAGATTGCATTGGGTAGAAGTCCTGGCATGTCCTGGGAGTGATTGCATAAGGTAGAAGTTCTGGCATGCCCTGGAGAGATTACATAGGGTAGAAGTCCTGGCATGTCCTGGGAGAGATTACATAGGGTAGAAGTCCTGTTATGTCCTTAGAGAGATTACATAGGGTAGAAGTCCTGGCATGTCCTCGGTGAGATTACATAGGGTAGAAATCCTGTCATGTCGTGGGAGAGATTGCATAGTGTAGAAATTCTGTCATGTCCTGGGAGAGATTGCATAGGGTAGAGTCCTGTTATGTCCTTAGAGAGATTGCATAGGGCAGAAGTCCTGTTATGTCCTGGGAGAGATTACATAGGGTAGAAGTCCTGGCATGTCCTGGGAGAGAATGCATAGGTAGAAGTCCTGGCATGTGTTGGGAGAGATTACATAGAGAAGAAGTCCTAGAATGTCCTGGGAGATATTACATAGGGTTGAATTTCTAGCATGTCCTGGGAGAGATTACATAGGGTAGAAGTCCTGACATGTCCTGGGAGAGATTGCATAGGGTAGAAATCCTGGCATGTCCTGGGAGAGATTGAATAGGGTAGAAGTCCTGGCATGTCCTGGGAGAGATTACATAGGGCCGAAATCCTGTCATGTCGTGGGAGAGATTGCATAGGGTAGAAGTCCTGGCATGTCCTGGGAGAGATTAAATAGGGTAGAAATCCTGTCATGTCCTGGGAGAGATTGCATATGATAGAAGTTCTGGCATGCCCTGGAGAGAATACATAGGGTAGAAGTCCTGGCATGTCCTGGGAGAGATTACATAGGGTAGAAGTCCTGGCATATCCTGGGAGAGAATTCATAGGGTAGAAGAACTGGCATGTCCTTAGAGAGATTACATAGGGTAGAAGTCCTGTCATGTCATGGGAGAGCTTACATAGGGTAGAAGTTCTGGCATGTCCTGGGAGTGATTGCATAAGGTAGAAGTCCTGGCATGTCCTGGGAGAGAATTCATAGGGTAGAAGTACTGGCATGTCGTGGGAGAGATTGCATAGGGTAGGTCCTGGCATGTCCTGTGAGAAATTACATAGAGTAGAAATCCTGTCATGTCCTGGGAGAGATTGCATAGGGTTGAAGTTCTGGCATGCCCTGGAGAGATTACATAGGGTAGAAGTCCTGGCATATCCTGGGAGAGATTACATGGGGTAGAAGTCCTGTTATGTCCTAAGAGAGATTACATAGTGTAGAAGTCCTGGCATGTCCTCGGTGAGATTACATAGGGTAGAAATCCTGTCATGTCATGGGAGAGATTGCATAGGGTAGAAATCCTGTCATGTCGTGGGAGAGATTGCATAGGGTAGAGTCCTGTTATGTCCTTAGAGAGATTGCATAGGGTAGAAGTTCTGTTATGTCTTGGGAGAGATTACATAGGGTAGAAGTCCTGGCATGTCCTGGGAGAGATTACATAGGGTAGAAGTCCTGTTATTTCCTTAGAGAGATTACATAGGGTAGAAATCCTGTCATGTCGTGGGAGAGATTGCATAGGGTAGAAGTCCTGGCATGTCCTGGGAGAGATTACATAGGGTAGAAATCCTGTCATGTCCTGGGAGAGATTGCATAGGGTAGAAGTTCTGGCATGCCCTGGAGAGATTACATAGGGTAGAAGTCCTGGCATGTCCTGGGAGAGATTACATAGGGTAGAAGTCCTGTTATGTTCTTAGAGAGATTACAAAGGGTATAAGTCCTGTCATGTCGTTGGAGAGATTACATAGGGTAGAAGTCCTGTTATGTCCTTAGAGAGATTACAAAGTGTAGAAGTCCTGTCATGTCGTTGGAGAGATTACATAGGGTAGAAATCCTGTTATGTCCTTAGAGAGATTACAAAGGGTAGAAGTCCTGTCATGTCGTTGGAAAGGTTACAAAGGGTAGAAGTCCTGGCATGTAATGGGAGAGATTGCATTGGGCAGAAGTCCTGGCATGTCCTCGGAGAGATTACATAGGGTAGAAGTCCTGTCATGTCATGGGAGAAGTTACATAACGTAGAAGTCCTGTCATGTCGTGGGAAAGATTACATAGGGTGGAAGTCCTCGCATGTCCTGGGAGAGATTACATAGGGTAGAAGTCCTAGCATGTCCTGGGAGATATTACATAGGGTTGAAGTCGTAGCATGTCCTCAGAGAGATTGCATAGGGTAGAAGTCCTGGCATGTCCTGGGAGAGATTACATCGGGTGGAAGTACTGGCATGTCGTGGGAGTGATTACATAGGGTAGAAGTCCTGTTATGTCCTGGGAGAGATTACATAGGGTAGAAATCCTGTCAAGTCCTGGGAGAGATTGCATAGGGTAGAAGTTCTGGCATGCCCTGGAGAGATTACATAGGGTAGAATTCCTGTCATGTCCTGAGAGAGATTGCATAGGGTATAAATTCTGACATGTCTTGGGAGAGATTACATAGGGTAGAAATCCTGTCATGTCGTGGGAGAGATTGCATAGGGTAGAAATCCTGTCATGTCATGGGAGAGATTGCATAGGGTAGAAGTTCTGGCATACCCTGGAGAGATTACATAGGGTAGAAGTCCTGGCATGTCCTGGGAGGGATTACATAGGGTAGAAGTCCTGTTATGTCCTTAGAGAGATTACAAAGGGTAGAAGTCCTGTCATGTCGTTGGAGAGATTACATAGGGTAGAAGTCCTGTTATGTCCTTAGAGAGATTACAAAGGGTAGAAATCCTGTCATGTCATTGGAGAGATTACATAGGGTAGAAGTCCTGTTATGTCCTTAGAGAGATTACAAAGGGTAGAAGTCCTGTCATGTCGTTGGAAAGGTTACAAAGGGTAGAAGTCCTGGCATGTCCTGGGAGAGATTGCATTGGGCAGAAGTCCTGGCATGTCCTCGGAGAGATTACATAGGGTAGAATTCCTGGGAAAGATTACATAGGGTAGAAGTCCTGTCATGTCCTAGGAGAGATTACATAGGGTAGAAATCCTAGCATATCCTGGGAGAGATTGCATAGTGTGGAAGTCCTAGCATGTCCTGGGAGAGATTACATAGGGTAGAAGTCCTGTCATGTCATGGGAGAAGTTACATAACGTAGAAGTCCTGGCATGTCGTGGGAAAGATTACATAGGGTAGAAGTCCTCGCATGTCCTGGGAGAGATTACATAGGGTAGAAGTCCTAGCATGTCCTGGTAGAGATTGCATATGGTACAAATCCTAGCATGTCCTCGGAGAGATTGCATAGGGTAGAAGTCCTGGCATGTCCTGGGAGAGATTGCATAGGGTAGAAGTCCTGGCATGTCCTCGGAGAGATTACATAGGGTAGAAGTACTGGCATGTCGTGGGAGAGATTACATAGGGTAGAAGTCCTGGCAAGTCCTGGGAGAGATTACATAGGGTAGAAATCCTGTCATGTCCTGGGAGAGATTGCATAGGGTAGAAGTTCTGGCATGCCCTGGAGAGATTACATAGGGTAGAATTCCTGTCATGCCCTGAGAGAGATTGCATAGGGTATAAATTCTGACATGTCTTGGGAGAGATTACATAGGGTAGAAGTCCTGGCATGTCCTGGGAGAGATTGCATTGGGTAGAAGTCCTGGCATGTCCTGGGAGTGATTGCATAAGGTAGAAGTTCTGGCATGCCCTGGAGAGATTACATAGGGTAGAAGTCCTGGCATGTCCTGGGAGAGATTACATAGGGTAGAAGTCCTGTTATGTCCTTAGAGAGATTACATAGGGTAGAAGTCTTGGCATGTCCTCGGTGAGACTACATAGGGTTGAAATCCTGTCATGTCGTGGGAGAGATTGCATAGGGTAGAAATCCTGTCATGTCCTGGGAGAGATTGCATAGGGTAGAGTCCTGTTATGTCCTTAGAGAGATTGCATAGGGTAGAAGTCCTGTTATGTCCTGGGAGAGCTTACATATGGTAGAAGTCCTGGTATGTCCTTGGAGTGATTGCATAAGGTAGAAGTCCTGGCATGTCCTGGGAGAGAATTCATAGGGTAGAAGTACTGTCATGTCGTGGGAGAGATTGCATAGGGTAGGTCCTGGCATGTCCTGGGAGTGATAACATAGAGTAGAAATCCTGTCATGTCCTGGGAGAGATTGCATAGGGTAGAAGTTCTGGCATGCCCTGGAGAGATTACATAGGGTAGAAGTCCTGGCATGTCCTGGGAGAGATTACATAGGGTAGAAGTCCTGTTATGTCCTTAGAGAGATTACATAGTGTAGAAGTCCTGGCATCTCCTCGGTGAGATTACATAGGGTAGAAATCCTGTCATGTCGTGGGAGAGATTGCATAGGGTAGAAATCCTGTCATGTCGTGGGAGAGATTGCATAGGGTAGAGTCCTCTTATGTCCTTAGAGAGATTGCATAGGGTAGAAGTCCTGTTATGTCTTGGGAGAGATTACATAGGGTAGAAGTCCTGGCATGTCCTGGGAGAGATTACATAGGGTAGAAGTCCTGTTATTTCCTTAGAGAGATTACATAGGGTAGAAATCCTGTCATGTCGTGGGAGAGATTGCATAGGGTAGAAGTCCTGGCATGTCCTGGGAGAGATTACATAGGGTAGAAATCCTGTCATGTCCTGGGAGAGATTGCATAGGGTAGAAGTTCTGGCATGCCCTGGAGAGATTACATAGGGTAGAAGTCCTGGCATGTCCTGGGAGAGATTACATAGGGTAGAAGTCCTGTTATGTCCTTAGAGAGATTACAAAGGGTAGAAGTCCTGTCATGTCCTCGGAGAGATTGCAAAGGGTAGAAGTCCTGGCATGTCCTCAGAGAGATTACATAGGGTAGAAGTCCTGGCATGTCCTCGGTGAGATTACATAGGGTAGAAGTCCTGTCATGTCCTGGGAGAGATTGCATAGGGTATAAATTCTGACATGTCGTGGGAGAGATTACATAGGGTAGAAGTCTTGACATGTCCTGGAAGAGATTACATAGGGAAGAAGTCCTGTCATGTCATGGGAGAGATTACATAGGGTAGAAGTCCTGGCATGTCCTCAGAGAGATTACATAGGGTAGAAGTACTGTCATGTTGTGGGAGCGATTACATAGGGTAGAAGTCCTAGCATGTCCAGGGAGAGATTACATAGGGTTGAAGTCCTAGCATGTCCTGGGAGAGATTACATAGGGTAGAAGTCCTGACATGTCCTGGGAGAGATTGCAAAGGGTAGAAGTCCTGTCATGTCGTGGGAGAGATTGCATAGGGTAGAAATCCTGGCATGTCCTGGGAGAGATTGCATAAGGTAGATGTCTTGGCATGTCCTGGGAGAGAATGCATAGGGTAGAAATCCTGGCATGTCCTGGGAGAGATTGAATAGGGTAGAAGTCCTGGCATGTCCTGGGCGAGATTACATAGGGTAGAAATCCTAGCATATCCTGGGAGAGATTGCATAGTGTGGATGTCCTAGCATGTCCTGGGAGAGATTACATAGGGTAGAAGTCCTGTCATGTCATGGGAGAAGTTACATAACGTAGAAGTCCTGTCATGTCGTGGGAAAGATTACATAGGGTGGAAGTCCTCGCATGTCCTGGGAGAGATTACATAGGGTAGAAGTCCTAGCATGTCCTGGTAGAGATTGCATAGGGTACAAATCCTAGCCTGTCCTCGGAGAGATTGCATAGGGTACAAGTCCGAGCATGTCCTCGGAGAGATTGCATAGGGTAGAAGTCCTAGCATGTCCTGGTAGAGATTGCATAGGGTACAAGTCCTAGCATGTCCTCGGAGAGATTACATAGGGTAGAAGTACTGGCATGTCGTGGGAGAGATTACATAGGGTAGAAGTCCTGGCATGTCCTGGGAGAAATTACATAGGGTAGAAATCATGTCATGTCCTGGGAGAGATTGCATAGGGTAGAAATCTTGTCATGTCGTGGGAGAGATTGCTTAGGGTAGAGTCCTGTTATGTCCTTAGAGAGATTGCATAGGGTAGAAGTCCTGTTATGTCCTGAAAGAGATTACATAGGGTAGAAGTCCTAGCATGTCATGGGAGAGATTACATAGGGTAGAAGTCCTAGCATGTCCTGGGAGAGATTACATAGGTTAGAAGTCCTGGCATGTCCTAAAAGATTGCATAGGGAAGAAGTCCTGACATGTCGTGGGAGAGATTGCATAGGGTAGAAGTCCTGGCATGTCCTGGGAGAGATTACATAGGGTAGAAGTCCTAGCATGTCCTGGGAGAGATTACATAGGGTAGAAGTCCTAGCATGTCCTTGGAGAGATTACATAGGGTAGAAGTCCTGTCATGTCCTGGGAGAGATTGCATAGGGTATAAATTCTGACATGTCGTGGGAGAGATTACATAGGGTAGAAGTCGTGACATGTCCTGGAAGAGATTACATAGGGAAGAAGTCCTGTCATGTCGTGGGAGAGATTACATAGGGTAGAAGTCCTGGCATGTCCTCAGAGAGATTACATAGGGTAGAAGTACTGGCATGTCGTGGGAGAGATTACATAGGGTAGAAGTCCTAGCATGTCCAGGGAGAGATTACATAGGGTAGAAGTCATCGCATGTCCTGGGAGAGATTACATAGGGTAGAAGTCTTGATATGTTCTGGGAGAGATTGCATAGGGTAGAAGTTCTGTCGTGTCCTGGTAGAGATTACATAGAGTAGAAGTCCTGGCATGTCCTCGGAGAGATTACATAGGGTAGAAGTCCTGGGAAAGATTACATAGGGTAGAAGTCCTGTCATGTCCTGGGAGAGATTACATAGGGTAGAAATCCTAGCGTATTCTGGGATAGATTGCATAGTGTGGAAGTCCTAGCATGTCCTGGGAGAGATTACATAGGGTAGAAGTCCTTGCATGTCCTGGGAGAGATTACATAGGGTAGAAGTCCTAGCATGTCCTGGTAGAGATTGAATAGGGTACAAGTCCTAGCATGTCCTCGGAGAGATTGCATAGGGTAGAAGTCCTGGCATGTCCTGGGAGAGATTGCAAAGGGTAGAAGTCCTGGCATGTTCTCAGAGAGATTACATAGGATAGAAATCCTGTCACGTCCTGGGAGAGATTGCATAGGGTAGAAGTTCTGGCATGCCCTGGAGAGATTACATAGGGTAGAATTCCTGGCATGTCCTCGGTGAGATTACATAGCGTTGAAATCCTGTCATGTCGTGGGAGAGATGGCATAGGGTAGAATTCTTGTCATGTCGTGGGAGAGATTGCATAGGGTAGAGTCCTGTTATGTCCTTAGAGAGATTGCATAGGGTAGAAGTCCTGTTATGTCCTGAAAGAGATTACATAGGGTAGAAGTCCTAGCATGTCATGGGAGAGATTACATAGGGTAGAAGTCCTAGCATGTCCTGGGAGAGATTACATAGGTTAGAAGTCCTGGCATGTCCTGAAAGATTGCATAGTGTAGAAGTCCTGACATGTCATGGGAGAGATTGCATAGGGTAGAAGTCCTGGCATTTCCTGGGAGAGATTACATAGGGTAGAAGTCCTAGCATGTCCTCGGAGAGATTACATAGGGTAGAAGTCCTGGCATGTCCTGGGAGAGATTACATAAGGGTAGAAGTCCTGTCATGTCCTGGGAGAGATTGCATAGGGTATAAATTCTGACATGTCGTGGGAGAGATTACATAGGGTAGAAGTCTTGACATGTCCTGGAAGAGATTACATAGGGTAGAAGTCCTGTCATGTCGTGGGAGAGATTACATAGAGTAGAAGTCCTGGCATGTCATGTGAGAGATTGCATTGGGTAGAAATCCTGGCATGTCCTGGGAGAGATTGCAAAGGGTGGAAGTCCTAGCATGTCCTGTGAGAGATTACATAGGGTAGAATTCCTGTGATGTAGTGGGAGAGATTACATAGGGTAGAAGTCCAGGCATGTCCTGGGAGAGAATGCATAGGTAGAAGTCATGGCATGTCCTGGGAGAGATTACATAGGGTAGAAGTCCTAGCATGTCCTGGGAGATATTACATAGGGTTGAAGTCGTAGCATGTCCTGGGAGAGATTACATAGGGTAGAAGTCCTGTCATGTCCTGGGATAGATTGCATAGGGTAGAAGTCCTGTCATGTCATGGGAGAGATTGCATAGGGTAGAAGTCCTAGCATGTCCTGGGAGAGATTACATAGGGTAGAATTCCTGTCATGTCCTGAGCGAGATTGCATAGGGTATAAATTCTGACATGTCTAGGGAGAGATTACATAGGGTAGATGTCCTGGCATGTCCTGGGAGAGATTGCATTGGGTAGAAGTCCTGGCATGTCCTGGGAGTGATTGCATAAGGTAGAAGTTCTGGCATGCCCTGGAGAGATTACATAGGGTAGAAGTCCTGGCATGTCCTGGGAGAGATTACATAGGGTAGAAGTCCTGTTATGTCCTTAGAGAGATTACATAGGGTAGAAGTCCTGGCATGTCCTCGGTGAGATTACATAGGGTAGAAGTCCTGTCATGTCGTGGGAGAGATTGCATAGGGTAGAAATCCTGTCATGCCCTGGGAGAGATTGCATAGGGTAGAGTCCTGTTATGTCCTTAGAGAGATTGCATAGGGTAGAAGTCCTGTTATGTCCTGGGAAATATTACATAGGGTTGAAGTCCTAGCATGTCCTGGGAGAGATTACATAAGGGTAGAAGTCCTGTCATGTCCTGGGAGAGATTGCATAGGGTATAAATTCTGACATGTCGTGGGAGAGATTACATAGGGTAGAAGTCCTGTCATGTCGTGGGAGAGATTACATAGGGTAGAAGTCCTGGCATGTCCTGTGAGAGATTGCATTGGGTAGAAATCCTGGCATGTCCTGGGAGAGATTGCAAAGGGTGGAAGTCCTAGCATGTCCTGTGAGAGATTACATAGGGTAGAATTCCTGTCATGTAGTCGGAGAGTTTACATAGGGTAGAAGTCCTGGCATGTCCTGGGAGAGAATGCATAGGTAGAAGTCATGGCATGTCCTGGGAGAGATTACATAGGGTAGAAGTCCTAGCATGTCCTGGGAGATATTACATAGGGTTGAAGTCGTAGCATGTCCTGGGAGAGATTACATAGGGTAGAAGTCCTGGCATGCCCTGGGATAGATTGCATAGGGTAGAAGTCCTGACATGTCGTGGGAGAGATTGCATAGGGTAGAAGTCCTAGCATGTCCTGGGAGAGATTACATAGGGTAGAATTCCTGTCATGTCCTGAGCGAGATTGCATAGGGTATAAATTCTGACATGTCTTGGGAGAGATTACATAGGGTAGATGTCCTGGCATGTCCTGGGAGAGATTGCATTGGGTAGAAGTCCTGGCATGTCCTGGGAGTGATTGCATAAGGTAGAAGTTCTGGCATGCCCTGGAGATATTACATAGGGTAGAAGTCCTGGCATGTCCTGAGAGAGATTACATAGGGTAGAAGTCCTGTTATGTCCTTAGAGAGATTACATAGGGTAGAAGTCCTGGCATGTCCTCAGTGAGATTACATAGGGTAGAAGTCCTGTCATGTCGTGTGAGAGATTATATAGGGTAGAAATCCTGTCATGCCCTGGGAGAGATTGCATAGGGTAGAGTCCTGTTATGTCCTTAGAGAGATTGCATAGGGTAGAAGTCCTGTTATGTCCTGGGAGATATTACATAGGGTTGAAGTCCTAGCATGTCCTGGGAGAGATTACATAGGGTAGAAGTCCTGACATGTCCTGGGAGAGATTGCATAGGGTAGAAGTCCTGTCATGTCGTGGGAGAGATTGCATAGGGTAGAAATCCTGGCATGTCCTGGGAGAGATTGCATAAGGTAGAAGTCCTGGCATGTCCTGGGAGAGAATGCATAGGGTAGAAATCCTGGCATGTCCAGGGAGAGATTGAATAGGGTAGAAGTCCTGGCATGTCCTGGGAGAGATTACATAGGGCGGAAATCCTGTCATGTCGTGGGAGAGATTGCATAGGGTAGAAGTCCTGGCATGTCCTGGGAGAGATTAAATAGGGTAGAAATCCTGTCATGTCCTGGGAGAGATTGCATAGGGTAGAAGTTCTGGCATGCCCTGGAGAGATTACATAGGGTAGAAGTCCTGGCATGTCCTGGGAGAGATTACATAGGGTAGAAGTCCTGTTATGTCCTAAGAGAGATTACATAGTGTAGAAGTCCTGGCATGTCCTCGTTGGGATTACATAGGGTTGAAATCCTGTCATGTCGTGGGAGAGATTGCATAGGGTAGAAATCCTGTCATGTCGTGGGAGAGATTGCATAGGGTAGAGTCCTGTTATGTCCTTAGAGAGATTGCATAGGGTAGAAGTCCTGTTATGTCTTGGGAGAGATTACATAGGGTAGAATTCCTGTCATGTCCTGAGCGAGATTGCATAGGGTATAAATTCTGACATGTCTTGGGAGAGATTACATAGGGTAGATGTCCTGGCATGTCCTGGGAGAGATTGCATTGGGTAGAAGTCCTGGCATGTCCTGGGAGTGATTGCATAAGGTAGAAGTTCTGGCATGCCCTGGAGATATTACATAGGGTAGAAGTCCTGGCATGTCCTGGGAGAGATTACATAGGGTAGAAGTCCTGTTATGTCCTTAGAGAGATTACATAGGGTAGAAGTCCTGGCATGTCCTCAGTGAGATTACATAGGGTAGAAGTCCTGTCATGTCGTGTGAGAGATTATATAGGGTAGAAATCCTGTCATGCCCTGGGAGAGATTGCATAGGGTAGAGTCCTGTTATGTCCTTAGAGAGATTGCATAGGGTAGAAGTCCTGTTATGTCCTGGGAGATATTACATAGGGTTGAAGTCCTAGCATGTCCTGGGAGAGATTACATAGGGTAGAAGTCCTGACATGTCCTGGGAGAGATTGCATAGGGTAGAAGTCCTGTCATGTCGTGGGAGAGATTGCAAAGGGTGGAAGTCCTAGCATGTCCTGTGAGAGATTACATAGGGTAGAATTCCTGTCATGTAGTGGGAGAGTTTACATAGGGTAGAAGTCCTGGCATGTCCTGGGAGAGAATGCATAGGTAGAAGTCATGGCATGTCCTGGGAGAGATTACATAGGGTAGAAGTCCTAGCATGTCCTGGGAGATATTACATAGGGTTGAAGTCGTAGCATGTCCTGGGAGAGATTACATAGGGTAGAAGTCCTGGCATGCCCTGGGATAGATTGCATAGGGTAGAAGTCCTGACATGTCGTGGGAGAGATTGCATAGGGTAGAAGTCCTAGCATGTCCTGGGAGAGATTACATAGGGTAGAATTCCTGTCATGTCCTGAGCGAGATTGCATAGGGTATAAATTCTGACATGTCTTGGGAGAGATTACATAGGGTAGATGTCCTGGCATGTCCTGGGAGAGATTGCATTGGGTAGAAGTCCTGGCATGTCCTGGGAGTGATTGCATAAGGTAGAAGTTCTGGCATGCCCTGGAGATATTACATAGGGTAGAAGTCCTGGCATGTCCTGGGAGAGATTACATAGGGTAGAAGTCCTGTTATGTCCTTAGAGAGATTACATAGGGTAGAAGTCCTGGCATGTCCTCAGTGAGATTACATAGGGTAGAAGTCCTGTCATGTCGTGTGAGAGATTATATAGGGTAGAAATCCTGTCATGCCCTGGGAGAGATTGCATAGGGTAGAGTCCTGTTATGTCCTTAGAGAGATTGCATAGGGTAGAAGTCCTGTTATGTCCTGGGAGATATTACATAGGGTTGAAGTCCTAGCATGTCCTGGGAGAGATTACATAGGGTAGAAGTCCTGACATGTCCTGGGAGAGATTGCATAGGGTAGAAGTCCTGTCATGTCGTGGGAGAGATTGCATAGGGTAGAAATCCTGGCATGTCCTGGGAGAGATTGCATAAGGTAGAAGTCCTGGCATGTCCTGGGAGAGAATGCATAGGGTAGAAATCCTGGCATGTCCAGGGAGAGATTGAATAGGGTAGAAGTCCTGGCATGTCCTGGGAGAGATTACATAGGGCGGAAATCCTGTCATGTCGTGGGAGAGATTGCATAGGGTAGAAGTCCTGGCATGTCCTGGGAGAGATTAAATAGGGTAGAAATCCTGTCATGTCCTGGGAGAGATTGCATAGGGTAGAAGTTCTGGCATGCCCTGGAGAGATTACATAGGGTAGAAGTCCTGGCATGTCCTGGGAGAGATTACATAGGGTAGAAGTCCTGTTATGTCCTAAGAGAGATTACATAGTGTAGAAGTCCTGGCATGTCCTCGGTGGGATTACATAGGGTTGAAATCCTGTCATGTCGTGGGAGAGATTGCATAGGGTAGAAATCCTGTCATGTCGTGGGAGAGATTGCATAGGGTAGAGTCCTGTTATGTCCTTAGAGAGATTGCATAGGGTAGAAGTCCTGTTATGTCTTGGGAGAGATTACATAGGGTAGAATTCCTGTCATGTCCTGAGCGAGATTGCATAGGGTATAAATTCTGACATGTCTTGGGAGAGATTACATAGGGTAGATGTCCTGGCATGTCCTGGGAGAGATTGCATTGGGTAGAAGTCCTGGCATGTCCTGGGAGTGATTGCATAAGGTAGAAGTTCTGGCATGCCCTGGAGATATTACATAGGGTAGAAGTCCTGGCATGTCCTGGGAGAGATTACATAGGGTAGAAGTCCTGTTATGTCCTTAGAGAGATTACATAGGGTAGAAGTCCTGGCATGTCCTCAGTGAGATTACATAGGGTAGAAGTCCTGTCATGTCGTGTGAGAGATTATATAGGGTAGAAATCCTGTCATGCCCTGGGAGAGATTGCATAGGGTAGAGTCCTGTTATGTCCTTAGAGAGATTGCATAGGGTAGAAGTCCTGTTATGTCCTGGGAGATATTACATAGGGTTGAAGTCCTAGCATGTCCTGGGAGAGATTACATAGGGTAGAAGTCCTGACATGTCCTGGGAGAGATTGCATAGGGTAGAAGTCCTGTCATGTCGTGGGAGAGATTGCAAAGGGTGGAAGTCCTAGCATGTCCTGTGAGAGATTACATAGGGTAGAATTCCTGTCATGTAGTGGGAGAGTTTACATAGGGTAGAAGTCCTGGCATGTCCTGGGAGAGAATGCATAGGTAGAAGTCATGGCATGTCCTGGGAGAGATTACATAGGGTAGAAGTCCTAGCATGTCCTGGGAGATATTACATAGGGTTGAAGTCGTAGCATGTCCTGGGAGAGATTACATAGGGTAGAAGTCCTGGCATGCCCTGGGATAGATTGCATAGGGTAGAAGTCCTGACATGTCGTGGGAGAGATTGCATAGGGTAGAAGTCCTAGCATGTCCTGGGAGAGATTACATAGGGTAGAATTCCTGTCATGTCCTGAGCGAGATTGCATAGGGTATAAATTCTGACATGTCTTGGGAGAGATTACATAGGGTAGATGTCCTGGCATGTCCTGGGAGAGATTGCATTGGGTAGAAGTCCTGGCATGTCCTGGGAGTGATTGCATAAGGTAGAAGTTCTGGCATGCCCTGGAGATATTACATAGGGTAGAAGTCCTGGCATGTCCTGGGAGAGATTACATAGGGTAGAAGTCCTGTTATGTCCTTAGAGAGATTACATAGGGTAGAAGTCCTGGCATGTCCTCAGTGAGATTACATAGGGTAGAAGTCCTGTCATGTCGTGTGAGAGATTATATAGGGTAGAAATCCTGTCATGCCCTGGGAGAGATTGCATAGGGTAGAGTCCTGTTATGTCCTTAGAGAGATTGCATAGGGTAGAAGTCCTGTTATGTCCTGGGAGATATTACATAGGGTTGAAGTCCTAGCATGTCCTGGGAGAGATTACATAGGGTAGAAGTCCTGACATGTCCTGGGAGAGATTGCATAGGGTAGAAGTCCTGTCATGTCGTGGGAGAGATTGCATAGGGTAGAAATCCTGGCATGTCCTGGGAGAGATTGCATAAGGTAGAAGTCCTGGCATGTCCTGGGAGAGAATGCATAGGGTAGAAATCCTGGCATGTCCAGGGAGAGATTGAATAGGGTAGAAGTCCTGGCATGTCCTGGGAGAGATTACATAGGGCGGAAATCCTGTCATGTCGTGGGAGAGATTGCATAGTGTAGAAGTCCTGGCATGTCCTGGGAGAGATTAAATAGGGTAGAAATCCTGTCATGTCCTGGGAGAGATTGCATAGGGTAGAAGTTCTGGCATGCCCTGGAGAGATTACATAGGGTAGAAGTCCTGGCATGTCCTGGGAGAGATTACATAGGGTAGAAGTCCTGTTATGTCCTAAGAGAGATTACATAGTGTAGAAGTCCTGGCATGTCCTCGGTGGGATTACATAGGGTTGAAATCCTGTCATGTCGTGGGAGAGATTGCATAGGGTAGAAATCCTGTCATGTCGTGGGAGAGATTGCATAGGGTAGAGTCCTGTTATGTCCTTAGAGAGATTGCATAGGGTAGAAGTCCTGTTATGTCTTGGGAGAGATTACATAGGGTAGAAGTCCTGGCATGTCCTGGGAGAGATTACATAGGGTAGAAGTCCTGTTATATCCTTAGAGAGATTACATAGGGTAGAAATCATGTCATGTCGTGGGAGAGATTGCATAGGGTTGAAGTCCTGGCATGTCCTGGGAGAGATTACATAGGGTAGAAATCCTGTCATGTCCTGGGAGAGATTGCATAGGGTAGAAGTTCTGGCATGCCCTGGAGAGATTACATAGGGTAGAAGTCCTGGCATGTCCTGGGAGAGATTACATAGGGTAGAAGTCCTGTTATGTCCTTAGAGAGATTACAAAGGGTAGAAGTCCTGTCATGTCGTTGGAGAGATTACAAAGGGTAGAAGTCCTGTCATGTCGTAGGAAAGGTTACAAAGGGTAGAAGTCCTGGCATGTCCTGGGAGAGATTGCATTGGGCAGAAGTCCTGGCATGTCCTCGGAGAGATTACATGGGGTAGAAGTCCTGGGAAAGATTACATAGGGTAGATGTCCTGTCATGTCCTGGGAAAGATTACATAGGGTAGAAATCCTAGCATATCCTGGGAGAGATTGCATAGTGTGGAAGTCCTAGCATGTCCTGGGAGAGATTACATAGGGTAGAAGTCCTGTCATGTCATGGGAGAAGTTACATAACGTAGAAGTCCTGGCATGTCGTGGGAAAGATTACATAGGGTAGAAGTCCTCGCATGTCCTGGGAGAGATTACATAGGGTAGAAGTCCTAGCAGGTCATGGTAGAGATTGCATAGAGTACAAGTCCTAGCATGTCCTTGGAGAGATTGCATAGGGTAGAAGTCCTGGCATGTCCTGGGAGAGATTGCATAGGGTAGAAGTCCTGGCATGTCCTCAGAGAGATTACATAGGGTAGAAGTTCTGGCATGTCGTGGGAGAGATTACATAGGGTAGAAGTCCTGGCATGTCCTGGGAGAGATTACATAGGGTAGAAATCCTGTCATGTCCTGGGAGAGATTGCATAGGGTAGAAGTTCTGGCATGCCCTGGAGAGATTACATAGGGTAGAATTCCTAGCATGTCCTCGGTGAGATTACATAGGGTTGAAATCCTGTCATGTCGTGGGAGAGATGGCATAGGGTAGAAATCTTGTCATGTCGTGGGAGAGATTGCATAGGGTAGAGTCCTGTTATGTCCTTAGAGAGATTGCATAGGGTAGAAGTCCTGTTATGTCCTGAAAGAGATTACATAGGGTAGAAGTCCTAGCATGTCACGGGAGAGATTACATAGGGTAGAAGTCCTAGCATGTCCTGGGAGAGATTACATACTTTAGAAGTCCTGGCATGTCCTGAAAGATTGCATAGGGTACAAGTCCTGACATGTCGTGGGAGAGATTGCATAGGGTAGAAGTCCTGGCATGTCCTGGGAGAGATTACATAGGGTAGAAGTCCTAGCATGTCCTCTGAGAGATTACATAGGGTAGAAGTCCTAGCATGTCCTGGGAGAGATTACATAGGGTAGAAGTCCTGTCATGTCCTGGGAGAGATTGCATAGGGTATAAATTCTGACATGTGGGAGAGATTACATAGGGTAGAAGTCCTGTCATGTCGTGGGAGAGATTACATAGGGTAGAAGTCCTGGCATGTCCTGTGAGAGATTGCATTGGGTAGAAATCCTGGCATGTCCTGGGAGAGATTGCAAAGGGTGGAAGTCCTAGCATGTCCTGTGAGAGATTACATAGGGTAGAATTCCTGTCATGTCGTGGGAGAGATTACATAGGGTAGAAGTCCTGGCATGTCCTGGGAGAGAATGCATAGGTAGAAGTCCTGGCATGTCCTGGGAGAGATTACATAGGGTAGAAGTCCTAGCATGTCCTGGGAGATATTACATAGGGTTGAAGTCGTAGCATGTCCTGGGAGAGATTACATAGGGTAGAAGTCCTGACATGTCCTGGGATAGATTGCATAGGGTAGAAGTCCTGTCATGTCGTGGGAGAGATTACATAGGGTAGAATTCCTGTCATGTCCTGAGAGAGATTGCATAGGGTATAAATTCTGACATGTCTTGGGAGAGATTACATAGGGTAGAAGTCCTGGCATGTCCTGGGAGAGATTGCATTGGGTAGAAGTCCTGGCATGTCCTGGGAGTGATTGCATAAGGTAGAAGTTCTGGCATGCCCTGGAGAGATTACATAGGGTAGAAGTCCTGGCATGTCCTGGGAGAGATTACATAGGGTAGAAGTCCTGTTATGTCCTTAGAGAGATTACATAGGGTAGAAGTCCTGGCATGTCCTCGGTGAGATTACATAGGGTAGAAATCCTGTCATGTCGTGGGAGAGATTGCATAGTGTAGAAATTCTGTCATGTCCTGGGAGAGATTGCATAGGGTAGAGTCCTGTTATGTCCTTAGAGAGATTGCATAGGGCAGAAGTCCTGTTATGTCCTGGGAGAGATTACATAGGGTAGAAGTCCTGGCATGTCCTGGGAGAGAATGCATAGGTAGAAGTCCTGGCATGTGTTGGGAGAGATTACATAGAGAAGAAGTCCTAGAATGTCCTGGGAGATATTACATAGGGTTGAATTTCTAGCATGTCCTGGGAGAGATTACATAGGGTAGAAGTCCTGACATGTCCTGGGAGAGATTGCATAGGGTAGAAATCCTGGCATGTCCTGGGAGAGATTGAATAGGGTAGAAGTCCTGGCATGTCCTGGGAGAGATTACATAGGGCCGAAATCCTGTCATGTCGTGGGAGAGATTGCATAGGGTAGAAGTCCTGGCATGTCCTGGGAGAGATTAAATAGGGTAGAAATCCTGTCATGTCCTGGGAGAGATTGCATATGATAGAAGTTCTGGCATGCCCTGGAGAGATTACATAGGGTAGAAGTCCTGGCATGTCCTGGGAGAGATTACATAGGGTAGAAGTCCTGGCATATCCTGGGAGAGAATTCATAGGGTAGAAGAACTGGCATGTCCTTAGAGAGATTACATAGGGTAGAAGTCCTGTCATGTCATGGGAGAGCTTACATAGGGTAGAAGTTCTGGCATGTCCTGGGAGTGATTGCATAAGGTAGAAGTCCTGGCATGTCCTGGGAGAGAATTCATAGGGTAGAAGTACTGGCATGTCGTGGGAGAGATTGCATAGGGTAGGTCCTGGCATGTCCTGTGAGAGATTACATAGAGTAGAAATCCTGTCATGTCCTGGGAGAGATTGCATAGGGTTGAAGTTCTGGCATGCCCTGGAGAGATTACATAGGGTAGAAGTCCTGGCATATCCTGGGAGAGATTACATGGGGTAGAAGTCCTGTTATGTCCTAAGAGAGATTACATAGTGTAGAAGTCCTGGCATGTCCTCGGTGAGATTACATAGGGTAGAAATCCTGTCATGTCATGGGAGAGATTGCATAGGGTAGAAATCCTGTCATGTCGTGGGAGAGATTGCATAGGGTAGAGTCCTGTTATGTCCTTAGAGAGATTGCATAGGGTAGAAGTTCTGTTATGTCTTGGGAGAGATTACATAGGGTAGAAGTCCTGGCATGTCCTGGGAGAGATTACATAGGGTAGAAGTCCTGTCATGTCGTGGGAGAGATTGCATAGGGTAGAAATCCTGGCATGTCCTGGGAGAGATTGCATAAGGTAGAAGTCCTGGCATGTCCTGGGAGAGAATGCATAGGGTAGAAATCCTGGCATGTCCTGGGAGAGATTGAATAGGGTAGAAGTCCTGGCATGTCCTGGGAGAGATTACATAGGGTAGAAATCCTAGCATATCCTGGGAGAGATTGCATAGTGTGGAAGTCCTAGCATGTCCTGGGAGAGATTACATAGGGTAGAAGTCCTGTCATGTCATGGGAGAAGTTACATAACGTAGAAGTCCTGTCATGTCGTGGGAAAGATTACATAGGGTGGAAGTCCTCGCATGTCCTGGGAGAGATTACATAGGGTAGAAGTCCTAGCATGTCCTGGGAGATATTACATAGGGTTGAAGTCGTAGCATGTCCTGGGAGAGATTACATAGGGTAGAAGTCCTGACATGTCCTGGGATAGATTGCATAGGGTAGAAGTCCTGTCATGTCGTGGGAGAGATTACATAGGGTAGAATTCCTGTCATGTCCTGAGAGAGATTGCATAGGGTATAAATTCTGACATGTCTTGGGAGAGATTACATAGGGTAGAAGTCCTGGCATGTCCTGGGAGAGATTGCATTGGGTAGAAGTCCTGGCATGTCCTGGGAGTGATTGCATAAGGTAGAAGTTCTGGCATGCCCTGGAGAGATTACATAGGGTAGAAGTCCTGGCATGTCCTGGGAGAGATTACCTAGGGTAGAAGTCCTGTTATGTCCTTAGAGAGATTACATAGGGTAGAAGTCCTGGCATGTCCTCGGTGAGATTACATAGGGTAGAAATCCTGTCATGTCGTGGGAGAGATTGCATAGTGTAGAAATTCTGTCATGTCCTGGGAGAGATTGCATAGGGTAGAGTCCTGTTATGTCCTTAGAGAGATTGCATAGGGCAGAAGTCCTGTTATGTCCTGGGAGAGATTACATAGGGTAGAAGTCCTGGCATGTCCTGGGAGAGAATGCATAGGTAGAAGTCCTGGCATGTGTTGGGAGAGATTACATAGAGAAGAAGTCCTAGAATGTCCTGGGAGATATTACATAGGGTTGAATTTCTAGCATGTCCTGGGAGAGATTACATAGGGTAGAAGTCCTGACATGTCCTGGGAGAGATTGCATAGGGTAGAAATCCTGGCATGTCCTGGGAGAGATTGAATAGGGTAGAAGTCCTGGCATGTCCTGGGAGAGATTACATAGGGCCGAAATCCTGTCATGTCGTGGGAGAGATTGCATAGGGTAGAAGTCCTGGCATGTCCTGGGAGAGATTAAATAGGGTAGAAATCCTGTCATGTCCTGGGAGAGATTGCATATGATAGAAGTTCTGGCATGCCCTGGAGAGATTACATAGGGTAGAAGTCCTGGCATGTCCTGGGAGAGATTACATAGGGTAGAAGTCCTGGCATATCCTGGGAGAGAATTCATAGGGTAGAAGAACTGGCATGTCCTTAGAGAGATTACATAGGGTAGAAGTCCTGTCATGTCATGGGAGAGCTTACATAGGGTAGAAGTTCTGGCATGTCCTGGGAGTGATTGCATAAGGTAGAAGTCCTGGCATGTCCTGGGAGAGAATTCATAGGGTAGAAGTACTGGCATGTCGTGGGAGAGATTGCATAGGGTAGGTCCTGGCATGTCCTGTGAGAAATTACATAGAGTAGAAATCCTGTCATGTCCTGGGAGAGATTGCATAGGGTTGAAGTTCTGGCATGCCCTGGAGAGATTACATAGGGTAGAAGTCCTGGCATATCCTGGGAGAGATTACATGGGGTAGAAGTCCTGTTATGTCCTAAGAGAGATTACATAGTGTAGAAGTCCTGGCATGTCCTCGGTGAGATTACATAGGGTAGAAATCCTGTCATGTCATGGGAGAGATTGCATAGGGTAGAAATCCTGTCATGTCGTGGGAGAGATTGCATAGGGTAGAGTCCTGTTATGTCCTTAGAGAGATTGCATAGGGTAGAAGTTCTGTTATGTCTTGGGAGAGATTACATAGGGTAGAAGTCCTGGCATGTCCTGGGAGAGATTACATAGGGTAGAAGTCCTGTTATTTCCTTAGAGAGATTACATAGGGTAGAAATCCTGTCATGTCGTGGGAGAGATTGCATAGGGTAGAAGTCCTGGCATGTCCTGGGAGAGATTACATAGGGTAGAAATCCTGTCATGTCCTGGGAGAGATTACATAGGGTAGAAGTTCTGGCATGCCCTGGAGAGATTACATAGGGTAGAAGTCCTGGCATGTCCTGGGAGAGATTACATAGGGTAGAAGTCCTGTTATGTTCTTAGAGAGATTACAAAGGGTAGAAGTCCTGTCATGTCGTTGGAGAGATTACATAGGGTAGAAGTCCTGTTATGTCCTTAGAGAGATTACAAAGTGTAGAAGTCCTGTCATGTCGTTGGAGAGATTACATAGGGTAGAAATCCTGTTATGTCCTTAGAGAGATTACAAAGGGTAGAAGTCCTGTCATGTCGTTGGAAAGGTTACAAAGGGTAGAAGTCCTGGCATGTAATGGGAGAGATTGCATTGGGCAGAAGTCCTGGCATGTCCTCGGAGAGATTACATAGGGTAGAAGTCCTGGGAAAGATTACATAGGGTAGAAGTCCTGTCATGTCCTGGGAGAGATTACATAGGGTAGAAATCCTAGCATATCCTGGGAGAGATTGCATAGTGTGGAAGTCCTAGCATGTCCTGGGAGAGATTACATAGGGTAGAAGTCCTGTCATGTCATGGGAGAAGTTACATAACGTAGAAGTCCTGGCATGTCGTGGGAAAGATTACATAGGGTAGAAGTCCTCGCATGTCCTGGGAGAGATTACATAGGGTAGAAGTCCTAGCATGTCCTGGTAGAGATTGCATAGGGTACAAGTCCTAGCATGTCCTCAGAGAGATTGCATAGGGTAGAAGTCCTGGCATGTCCTGGGAGAGATTACATCGGGTGGAAGTACTGGCATGTCGTGGGAGTGATTACATAGGGTAGAAGTCCTGTTATGTCCTGGGAGAGATTACATAGGGTAGAAATCCTGTCAAGTCCTGGGAGAGATTGCATAGGGTAGAAGTTCTGGCATGCCCTGGAGAGATTACATAGGGTAGAATTCCTGTCATGTCCTGAGAGAGATTGCATAGGGTATAAATTCTGACATGTCTTGGGAGAGATTACATAGGGTAGAAATCCTGTCATGTCGTGGGAGAGATTGCATAGGGTAGAAATCCTGTCATGTCATGGGAGAGATTGCATAGGGTAGAGTCCTGTTATGTCCTTAGAGAGATTGCATAGGGTAGAAGTCCTGTTATGCCTTGGGAGAGATTACATAGGGTAGAAGTCCTGGCATGTCCTGGGAGAGATTACATAGGGTAGAAGTCCTGTTATTTCCTTAGAGAGATTACATAGGGTAGAAATCCTGTCATTTCGTGGGAGAGATTGCATAGGGTAGAAGTCCTGGCATGTCCTGGGAGAGATTACATAGGGTAGAAATCCTGTCATGTCCTGGGAGAGATTGCATAGGGTAGAAGTTCTGGCATACCCTGGAGAGATTACATAGGGTAGAAGTCCTGGCATGTCCTGGGAGGGATTACATAGGGTAGAAGTCCTGTTATGTCCTTAGAGAGATTACAAAGGGTAGAAGTCCTGTCATGTCGTTGGAGAGATTACATAGGGTAGAAGTCCTGTTATGTCCTTAGAGAGATTACAAAGGGTAGAAATCCTGTCATGTCATTGGAGAGATTACATAGGGTAGAAGTCCTGTTATGTCCTTAGAGAGATTACAAAGGGTAGAAGTCCTGTCATGTCGTTGGAAAGGTTACAAAGGGTAGAAGTCCTGGCATGTCCTGGGAGAGATTGCATTGGGCAGAAGTCCTGGCATGTCCTCGGAGAGATTACATAGGGTAGAATTCCTGGGAAAGATTACATAGGGTAGAAGTCCTGTCATGTCCTAGGAGAGATTACATAGGGTAGAAATCCTAGCATATCCTGGGAGAGATTGCATAGTGTGGAAGTCCTAGCATGTCCTGGGAGAGATTACATAGGGTAGAAGTCCTGTCATGTCATGGGAGAAGTTACATAACGTAGAAGTCCTGGCATGTCGTGGGAAAGATTACATAGGGTAGAAGTCCTCGCATGTCCTGGGAGAGATTACATAGGGTAGAAGTCCTAGCATGTCCTGGTAGAGATTGCATATGGTATAAGTCCTAGCATGTCCTCGGAGAGATTGCATAGGGTAGAAGTCCTGGCATGTCCTGGGAGAGATTGCATAGGGTAGAAGTCCTGGCATGTCCTCGGAGAGATTACATAGGGTAGAAGTACTGGCATGTCGTGGGAGAGATTACATAGGGTAGAAGTCCTGGCAAGTCCTGGGAGAGATTACATAGGGTAGAAATCCTGTCATGTCCTGGGAGAGATTGCATAGGGTAGAAGTTCTGGCATGCCCTGGAGAGATTACATAGGGTAGAATTCCTGTCATGCCCTGAGAGAGATTGCATAGGGTATAAATTCTGACATGTCTTGGGAGAGATTACATAGGGTAGAAGTCCTGGCATGTCCTGGGAGAGATTGCATTGGGTAGAAGTCCTGGCATGTCCTGGGAGTGATTGCATAAGGTAGAAGTTCTGGCATGCCCTGGAGAGATTACATAGGGTAGAAGTCCTGGCATGTCCTGGGAGAGATTACATAGGGTAGAAGTCCTGTTATGTCCTTAGAGAGATTACATAGGGTAGAAGTCTTGGCATGTCCTCGGTGAGACTACATAGGGTTGAAATCCTGTCATGTCGTGGGAGAGATTGCATAGGGTAGAAATCCTGTCATGTCCTGGGAGAGATTGCATAGGGTAGAGTCCTGTTATGTCCTTAGAGAGATTGCATAGGGTAGAAGTCCTGTTATGTCCTGGGAGAGCTTACATATGGTAGAAGTCCTGGTATGTCCTTGGAGTGATTGCATAAGGTAGAAGTCCTGGCATGTCCTGGGAGAGAATTCATAGGGTAGAAGTACTGTCATGTCGTGGGAGAGATTGCATAGGGTAGGTCCTGGCATGTCCTGGGAGTGATAACATAGAGTAGAAATCCTGTCATGTCCTGGGAGAGATTGCATAGGGTAGAAGTTCTGGCATGCCCTGGAGAGATTACATAGTGTAGAAGTCCTGGCATGTCCTGGGAGAGATTACATAGGGTAGAAGTCCTGTTATGTCCTTAGAGAGATTACATAGTGTAGAAGTCCTGGCATCTCCTCGGTGAGATTACATAGGGTAGAAATCCTGTCATGTCGTGGGAGAGATTGCATAGGGTAGAAATCCTGTCATGTCGTGGGAGAGATTGCATAGGGTAGAGTCCTCTTATGTCCTTAGAGAGATTGCATAGGGTAGAAGTCCTGTTATGTCTTGGGAGAGATTACATAGGGTAGAAGTCCTGGCATGTCCTGGGAGAGATTACATAGGGTAGAAGTCCTGTTATTTCCTTAGAGAGATTACATAGGGTAGAAATCCTGTCATGTCGTGGGAGAGATTGCATAGGGTAGAAGTCCTGGCATGTCCTGGGAGAGATTACATAGGGTAGAAATCCTGTCATGTCCTGGGAGAGATTGCATAGGGTAGAAGTTCTGGCATGCCCTGGAGAGATTACATAGGGTAGAAGTCCTGGCATGTCCTGGGAGAGATTACATAGGGTAGAAGTCCTGTTATGTCCTTAGAGAGATTACAAAGGGTAGAAGTCCTGTCATGTCGTTGGAGAGATTACATAGGGTAGAAGTCCTGTTATGTCCTTTGAGAGATTACAAAGGGTAGAAGTCCTGTCATGTCTTTGGAGAGATTACATAGGGTAGAAGTCCTGTTATGTCCTGGGAGAGATTACATAGGGTAGAAGTCGTGGCATATCCTGGGAGAGATTACATAGGGTAGAAGTCCTGTTATGTCCTTAGAGAGATTACATAGGGTAGAAGTCCTGTTATGTCCTTAGAGAGATTACATAGGGTAGAAGTCCTGTCATATCGTGGGAGAGATTACATAGGGTAGAAGTCCTGGCATGTCCTGGGAGAGATTGCATTGGGTAGAAGTCCTGGCATGTCCTGGGAGTGATTGCATAAGGTAGAAGTCCTGGCATGTACTGGGAGAGATTTCATAGGGTAGAAGTACTGGCATGTCGTGGGAGTGTTATGTTCTGGGTTGTTTGTGGACCCGGGGTGGTAGCAGGAGCGATCACAGAAGCAGATTTGAAAATAAAACTAGGATCTTTAATAAGTGCTTGAGTAGACATATAATTTGGCAGTAAATAAAAGTCCAGGAATATATAAATGTGCACAAGAGTTCTGTGGTGGGAGCAAAAGGGTTAATGTCCAAGTAGAAACAATTAGAGCTGTCCAGGTGTGCAGGTAGTGAAACTGAAAATAATCAAGCCTGGTTTGCAGACAGTGAACTGAAAATAAACAAGCCAGGTTTGCAGGTAGTGAACTGAAGTGCAGGATGTCAGCAGGCTCAGGCACTCAGGTATGGGCAAGGATGATGGAGGTAGCGGGGTAGTCCAGTGGGAGCTAGGAGCTGACAGGCAGATTGGCAGACAGCGAATTCACTGTAACAGTATAAGCACAGAGAACTCCCTCTCAGCTAGGCTGAGATACACGTTGCACTGGCAAAGAAGGAAGGCACTGACCCTTCCTAAATACCCCATGCCGTGCTGTTACTGGCCGGAGGGAACATTTGACTCACCAGGATTGGCCAGCCGCATCACATGGCCAGAAGGCAAGATGGCGGCGCCCATGCCAAATGGAACGGAGACGCCGCCAGGCCTTACCAGTGCAGAGTGACCACAGGCCCGCACAACAACGCGCGCTGCCAAAGCCCCCCGCCAGACACCAGCTCCGCCACCAGACAGCCCGCGCCACAATGACCTCACAGGTAACACTCGCCTAGCGCCATGCTGAAATACCCTGGCCGTGACAGTACCCCCCCCTTTTGGGGTGGCCTCAGGACACTCACCAGGCTTCTCCGGATGGGCAGAATGGAATCTCCGATGAGCGTGGGAGTGTGGACATGACGAGCATCGGTCCAGCAACGTTCCTCTGGACCGTAACCTTTCCAGTCCAGCAAATACTGTAGATGACCTCTGCGTAGACGAGAGTCCAAGATCTGGGCAACCTCAAACTCAACTCCCCTCCCCGTCTGGACTCGAGGAGAAGCAGGTAGAGCACTATGGAATTTATTCAGGACCAGGGGTTTCAATAAGGAAATATGGAAGGAATTAGGGATTTTTAGGTATGGGGGTAACTGTAGACGATAGGCCACTGGATTAATTACTTCTGTTATGGAGAAGGGACCGATGAAGCGTGGTGCAAATTTCATAGAAGGAACCCTCAGACGAAGATTCCGGGTGGATAACCAGACCTGGCTTCCAACTTGCATGCGTGGAACTATTCTACGCTTCTTATCGGCCTGGGTCTTATAGCGAGAGGGTGCCTTCAACAAATCAGACCGTACTTGAGTCCAGATGGCAGCAAAATTCCGCACCGTGTCCTCCACGGCCGGAACATCGAAAACAGGCAGGCTTCGAAATTCGGGAACACGAGGATGAAGGCCATATACAACCTGAAATGGCGTTTGGTTAGTTGACGAGTGGTAGGAAGCATTATGTGCAAACTCAGCCCACGGTAGCAAGGCAGCCCAATTGTCCTGGGAAGATGACATAAAAAATCTTAAGAAAGTCTCTAGATCTTGATTAACTCTCTCGGTGGAGCCGTTGCTTTGTGGATGGTAGGCCGTGGAAAAGTTTAACTTCACTTGAAGAACAGAACACAAAGCCCTCCAGAATTTTGCAGTAAACTGCACACCACGGTCAGAGACAATTTCAGCAGGAAGGCCATGTAGACTAAATATGTGTTGGACAAACAACTGTGCCAGGTCAGGGGCAGAAGGTAACTTCTTCAACAGTATATAGTGGACCATCTTAGAAAATCGGTCTATTACAACCCAGATAGTGTTGAAACCTTGAGAGACTGGCAGGTCTGTGACGAAATCCATGGAGAGATGCGTCCATGGACGTGATGGAGTAAGTAATGGAAGCAATTCCCCAGCTGGAGCTTGTCGTGATGATTTATGCTGGGCACCGGAGGAGCAGGAAGAGATGAACTCCATTATATCTGCCTTCATAGAAGGCCACCAATAGTGTCTTTTCAGGAACTCCAAGGTCTTCCGAGTGCCTGAGTGCCCTGCGAAGCGAGAGGAATGTGCCCAAGTGAGAAGCTGCTTCCTTAATTCCGGGGCCACAAATGATTTTCCCGTAGGAGGCTGAACTTGTAATGAGGCAAAAACTCTTGATTCCAAGACAGGGGTATTGCTTTGATTTTCAGATTGATCATCACAGAGGAGAGATCTCGATAGGGCATCAGCCTTCTGATTAAGTGCTCCAGACCGGAAGGTCAGGGTGAACTGAAATCTGGCAAATAATATTGCCCAGCGGGCCAAACGAGGACTCACACATTGGAAGTTTTTGAGAAATAGTAGATTTCTATGGTCCGTAAATACAGTAAATGGAAACTTGGCGCCTTCTAGCAAATATCTCCATTCCTTCAACGCCAACTTTACAGCTAGTAGTTCTTGCTCACCTATGGCGTAGTTCCTTTCGGCAGGTGAGAATTTTTTAGAAAAGAACCCACACGGATGGACTCGGTTGTCCTCATAACGTTGAGACAAGACTGCTCCCACAGATTCAGATGATGCGTCCACTTCCAACAAAAAAGGCCTGTCCAGATCTGGTTGTCGAAGAACTGGTGCTGAGATAAAGGCCTGTTTTAGAAGATGAAAGGCAGACTCTGCCTCAGGTGACCATTGGGCAGGATTAGCACCTTTGTGGGTCAAGGCTGTAATGGGAGCCAGCAGTGTAGAAAATCCCTTAATGAAGCGTCTATAATAATTGGCGAAGCCCAACAATCTCTGGATGGCCTTCAGTGTCTGAGGTCGGGTCCAATCCAGAATTGCTTGTACCTTCTTTGGGTCCATTTCTAAACTGGAGCCAGATATTACATAGCCAAGAAAAGGTACACTGGGCACTCCAAAGACGCACTTCTCCAGTTTGCAGTAAAGGTGGTTTTCTCTCAAATGGGTCAGAACTTCTTTAACATGTTCTTGATGTTTAGCCACAGAGGGTGAAAAAATCAGTATGTCATCCAGATAGACAACAACCGAAACATATAACAGATCCCGGAAAATCTCATTAATGAAACTTTGAAAGACAGCAGGGGCGTTACACAATCCAAAAGGCATTACTAAATACTCAAAATGTCCATCTCTGGTATTAAAAGCGGTCTTCCATTCATCGCCAGCTCGGATACGAATGAGGTTGTAAGCCCCTCTCAGATCTAATTTAGAAAAAATGACAGAGCCCTTGACCCTATCAAACAACTCAGTAATCAGGGGAAGAGGGTATCGATTCTTTACAGTAATGTCATTAAGGCCTCGATAATCGATACATGGTCTTAGACCACCGTCCTTCTTGCCAACGAAGAAAAACCCAGCTCCGGCAGGTGAAGTAGAGGGGCGAATGAACCCCTTTGCCAGGTTGTCCCGGATGTACTCGGTCATGGCTTGAGTCTCAGGCAAGGACAGCGGATAGGTACGACCACGAGGTGGTATCTTATCAGGTATCAATTCAATTGGACAGTCCCATTCCCTATGAGAGGGTAAGATATTTGCTTGTTGCTCAGAGAACACATCGGCGAACATCTGATATTCCTTGGGAATGGCAGAAGAAACTAATGGAACTGTCTTTCTCACAGGTCGAATTTTTGGAAGACAGGATTTCTGACAGTCCATACCCCATGACAGAATCTGCATAGAACTCCAATCAATCCTGGGATTATGTTGACGTAACCAGGGTAGACCAAGAACCATTTCTTGAGAGGCCTCTGATATCACCAGGAATTTTAAGGACTCAGAATGAAGTGCTCCAATTCGGACCAATACTGGTTGAGTCTCTTTGGTGACTATCCCGTTAGTTAGAGGACATCCGTCTATAGAAGTCAGAGAGATGGCATGGTTGAGAGACAAACAAGGAATCTGAAATTTATCTATGAAACTAGACGTTATGAAATTTCCGGCTGCTCCCGAGTCAAGTAGAGCAGTAGCAAAGACAGGTTTGGGTTTAAGATCAAAGGCTAGGGTAATCGTGAAATCTTTAATTTTTGGAGACGGGTTCATAACTCCTAACTTGATGTCTCCAGGGTCAGTTAGGATTTGGCATTTCCCGGTTTACGGGGGCAGGAGATCAGCAGGGGACCGGACTCTCCGCAGTACAGACAGAGGTTCTTTTGCATTCTTCTCTGACGTTCTTCTTTGGAGAGGTGTGTATGATTCACCTGCATAGGCTCCTCTTCAGTAGGAGAAGGAATGGGTCGGGTAGAAATGGAGGGGGTAAATGACCTTTGCCGGTCAGTTCTGTTTTTTCCAGCCTGACGTTCCCTGAAGCGTAGGTCAACTTTGATACACAACGAAATCATGTCGTTCAGATTAGCAGGAAGCTCTCGAGTGACTAGATCATCCTTTAGTCGGTCTGACAACCCATGCCAGAAGGCCGAGGTGAGGGCTTCCTCATTCCATTTGAGCTCTGATGCTAAAATTTGAAATTGCACGGCATATTGACTGACAGGATGAACCCCTTGTCTCAGTGTCATGATGTTTGATGATGCTGATACAGTACGCCCAGGTTCATCGAAAATCCTCCTGAAGGATGACACAAAGCCTGCGTAATTATCCAGCAGCGGATCTGAGCGCTCCCAGAGTGGGGAAGCCCATTCCAAGGCCTGGCCGGATAACAGAGAGACTATATAAGCCACTTTAGTTCTTGCAGTTAGAAAGTTGTCAGGCTGCAGGGTAAACTGTATGTCACACTGATTTAGGAATCCTCGGCAGAGTTTAGGATTGCCGTCAAATTTACATGGTAAAGGAAGATGTAAGCGGGGAGATGATCTGCCTCCTGTATTCCCAGACGCTGATGCGGATGTAGATGCTGGTACTTCAGGGGTAGAAAAGGAAGTTTGCAAACTATCCTGTCGCTTGGACATCTCTTGCAGAAATTTAGCCATCTGATGCTGCATGTTTTCCAGATTTTCTAAACGACCAGAAATGCACCTGAACAAATCCACTCCTGACTCCTGATCCGTGGCCGGCTCCATGTGGCCAGTGCAAACTGTTATGTTCTGGGTTGTTTGTGGACCCGGGGTGGTAGCAGGAGCGATCACAGAAGCAGATTTGAAAATAAAACTAGGATCTTTAATAAGTGCTTGAGTAGACATATAATGTGGCAGTAAATAAAAGTCCAGGAATATATAAATGTGCACAAGAGTTCTGTGGTGGGAGCAAAAGGGTTAATGTCCAAGTAGAAACAATTAGAGCTGTCCAGGTGTGCAGGTAGTGAAACTGAAAATAATCAAGCCAGATTTGCAGGTAGTGAACTGAAGTGCAGGATGTCAGCAGGCTCAGGCACTCAGGTATAGGCAAGGGTGATGGAGGTAGCGGGGTAGTCCAGTGGGAGCTAGGAGCTGACAGGCAGACTGGCAGACAGCGAATTCACAGGAACAGGATAAGCACAGAGAACTCCCTCTCAGCTAGGCTGAGATACACGTTGCACTGGCAAAGAAGGAAGGCACTGACCCTTCCTAAATACCCCATGCCGTGCTGTTACTGGCCGGAGGGAACATGTGACTCACCAGGATTGGCCAGCCGCATCACATGGCCAGAAGGCAAGATGGCGGCGCCCATGCCAAATGGAACGGAGACGCCGCCAGGCCTTACCAGCGCAGAGTGACCACAGGCCGGCACAACAACGCGTGCAGCCAAAGCCCCCCACCAGACACCAGCTCCGCCACCAGACAGCCCGCGCCACAATGACCTCACAGGTAACACTCGCCTAGCGCCATGCTGAAATACCCTGGCCGTGACAGGGAGAGATTGCATAGGGTAGGTCCTGGCATGTCCTGGGAGAGATTACATAGGGTAGAAATCCTGTCATGTCCTGGGAGAGATTGCATAGGGTAGAAGTTCTGGCATGCCCTGGAGAGATTACATAGGGTAGAAGTCCTGGCATGTCCTGGGAGAGATTACATAGGGTAGAAGTCCTGTTATGTCCTTAGAGAGATTACATAGGGTAGAAGTCCTGGCATGTCCTCGGTGAGATTACATAGGGTAGAAATCCTGTCATGCCGTGGGAGAGATTGCATAGGGTAGAAATCCTGTCATGTCCTGGGAGAGATTGCATAGGGTAGAGTCCTGTTATGTCCTTAGAGAGATTGCATAGGGTAGAAGTCCTGTTATGTCCTGGGAGAGATTACATAGGGTAGAAGTCCTAGCATGTCACGGGAGAGATTACATAGGGTAGAAGTCCTAGCATGTCCTGGGAGAGATTACATAGGTTAGAAGTCCTGGCATGTCCTGAAAGAGATTGCATAGGGTAGAAGTCCTGACATGTCGTGGGAGAGATTGCATAGGGTAGAAGTCCTTGCATGTCCTCGGAGAGATTACATAGGGTAGATGTCCTGGCATGTCCTGGGAGAGATTACATAGGGTAGAAGTCCTAGCATGTCCTGGGAGAGATTACATAGGGTAGAAGTCCTGTCATGTCCTGAGAGAGATTGCATAGGGTATAAATTCTGACATGTCTTGGGAGAGATTACATAGGGTAGAAGTCCTGGCATGTCCTGTGAGAGATTGCATTGGGTAGAAATCCTGGCATGTCCTGGGAGAGATTTCAATGGGTGGAAGTCCTAGCATGTCCTGGGAGAGATTACATAGGGTAGAAGTCCTGTCATGTTGTGGGAGAGATTGCATAGGGTAGGTCCTGGCATGTCCTGAGAGAGATTACATAGGGTAGAAGTTCTGGCATGCCCTGGAGAGATTACATATGGTAGAAGTCCTGGCATGTCCTGGGAGAGATTACATAGGGTAGAAGTCCTGTTATGTCCTTAGAGAGATTACATAGTGTAGAAGTCCTGGCATGTCCTCGGTGAGATTACATAGGGTAGAAATCCTGTCATGTCGTGGGAGTGATTGCATAGGGTAGAAATCCTGTCATGTCGTGGGAGAGATTGCATAGGGTAGAGTCCTGTTATGTCCTTAGAGAGATTGCATAGGGTAGAAGTCCTGTTATGTCCTGGGAGAGATTACATAGGGTAGAAGTCCTGGCATGTCCTGGGAGAGATTACATAGGGTAGAAATCCTGTCATGTCCTGGGAGAGATTGCATAGGGTAGAAGTTCTGGCATGCCCTGGAGAGTTTACATAGGGTAGAAGTCGTGGCATGTCCTGGGAGAGATTACATAGGGTAGAAGTCCTGTTATGTCCTTAGAGAGATTACATAGGGTAGAAGTCCTGTTATGTCCTTAGAGAGATTACATAGGGTAGAAGTCCTACCATGTCTTCAAATGAGCAGAACTTCCAAACAGTTTGAAAATTATTATGTTATTGTTAAAGGGAAACTAAATGAAATATTCACAGCATCTCGTGTGTAGTGTAAATCATACTTACCTACTCTCCCGGAAGTAGCGCGAGGCTCACAATTTTTCTGGTAGTCCCCAACACCCCCAGAAGAGTAGGCAGATCTCCCGCTACCCGTCCACTTTCTAGTGAAGTAGGCTGGATGGGGAGATTATGCGGGAATTCGCTGGTCCATACAAAGTGGTGGGGCTAAAATGAAGCAAATTGCGTTATTTAACCCTCCCCCTTTATCTCGCGGACTCGCGAATTGCATCATTTTGCCATGACAGTGGCCGGGCCAAATGATGTTGACAGCCCGGCCCTGCCCCCAGAAGCTGTCAGCTGCATTTCCTCGGCCAGTGTGGTATAAATGTGGAGAAATGTGCAATGTATAGTCAGTCATGTAGGACCTGTAGAAAGAATTTCTCACGGTGCAGATTGATAGATTTCCAGACCATTTACACTGGCTGCTTATATAGACTAGAAGTCAATTCCATCTTAGAACCCATCAGGTTACCCACAAGTCTAGTGTCTGTGTCTTTGAGGCAACCACTATAGAAAGACTTGCAGGCTACATATAACAGGGGGATGTAATCATAATGTCAACATTTATAATGTTGACAGAACAATGTCAACAATTGTGATGACGACATTATTGATATGTCGAACATGCCAGCACCTGCAGAATGTCAACATGTTCACAATATTGACATGTGAAATGTCGATATTCTGCAAGGTGGGTTAGAGTTAGGTTGTGGCAGTGGAGGGTTAGGGCTAGGCTACAGAGGGGTGGTTAATGTTAGACACTAGGGGGATGGTAATTGTTAGGCTACAGGAGAGGTTAGGGTAAACCATACTCACCACCAAAAGCACTGAAGGATCTGCTGTAAGTCATCAGGACGGTATCACCAGACCCAGAAGACACCACTGGAGCTGCCAGACCCAACATGCTAGGAAAGGCACCACTAGACCACCAGGGACTAATCAAGGCAACATTTCATCAGTGTCGACAGTGTCAATGTCCACATACCAAGCATGTCGACATTATGACCAGGTTGATGCCAAAGTATCTTGGGCGCATAGCTACTTCCAGTTGGTGGATAACCACTAGATTGCCTGCTCAGCATAAAAGTGAAAGCCTTCTCCAGAATAGGAAGGAGTTTCAGTTGGTGTATATGGTAAAGGGCAATCATGGCTATCAGTTTTGAAATGTCGAAATGGAATATGTCAACATCTGCAGAATGTCAACATGTACACAATGTCGACACCTGAAATGTCATGTGAAATGCAGACCGACATTCTCAGAGGTCTGATAGTTAGGTTTAGACTACAGGAGGAGAGGTTAGGATTAGGCTGTGGGAGTGGAGAGTTCGGTTTAGTACGGGGGAGGGTTAGGATTAGAGGTTAGTATTACTCACCACCGGTAACGTCGCAGGATCAGCTGAAACTCACCGTCAGTTGACTGCCCGACCTGGAAGACACTGCTGGAGCTACTAGACCGGACGAACAAGGTAAGTCACCACTGCACCACCAGGAACGGTTTGTCAACGTTTTATTCATGTCTACTTTTCATCACTGTCAACAATATGAATGTCAACATGCTTGGCGGAATCAGCTTCCATACTGTGAGTATCTAAAGCAGGCAGGATTATCCTTTTGATACAACAAATAAGCTTGCTTATTGCAACAGTGCACAATTTAGCAGTATATCAGGATTCCCATTTATACAGTGCATTTGGATTTTTTTGCATTCTATTTTTATATAGATTTTTTTTTAGTTACCAGTACTTTATTATATAGAATGTAAGATTGTATCTATGTATGCATTTGTACTAATAAATGAATATATGTTTAAGCTGAACCTGATCATTTTGTGTATAGTGCTTGTAGCAGTGCTGCTTTTTTCTTTTTTGTAGGTTTATCCGAGAGTCATCTCATTTATCGGGTTGAATGGCCACCCATATATTTTCTATTACATGTTGTCTCTATCAGAGTTGCGGCATCCTACTGTACGTCATTAATGATTACAGTAGGATTGCAGTTAGGTGTGAGTGCTGTGGTAATGTGCAATCTGTGGGAAGGTTAGTGGGAGGAAAATCTATCTGGTCACATATCTCTGATGGTTAGATGTACACATTACAGCTTCTATGATATAAAAGAAAATGTATTGAAAAATTGAATTCTCCTTCTACCTATTCCCCTTCTAGTTTTAGGTAATTTCAGAACATTATAGCAAATGCAGCTTATAACACAAAATAAATAGGATGCACCTCCTAAAAAATAGACTGTAGGATATAAAAATATTTTACTGGTTAGTATAGAACTGTAGATTATAGTCACCACACGATGAGAGCAGCATGTAACCCATGTATAACCAGCTTAGTACAAACAGTCTATTGCTATTTAATGTCTCTTTAAATTCTGTGCTATGAAGGAGTTTTACAAACACATTTAGAAAAGGGATAAGGGAGGACGAGAAATGATATTTAGTGGGACATAACTGTAAAGCTGCATACACACACAACGATTTTTTTAATGATTATCGTTAAACGATGTCGTTTAACGATAATCGTTTGCAAAAATCGAGTCAAACGATGAACGATTATCGTTCATGCGCGTTCACGTTTGTAGTTTGTCGTTTGTAGTTTGTAGTTCAGTCAGACTTGTCAACTCAACGATTTTCATTAAGGGAATATGCAAAAATCGTTTGTAGTTCATAAAAATCGTTCATGACATTTAGTAAATGAACAACTTTAGTAAACGATTTTAGTTAATTTTTTCAAGGGAAAAAATCGTTTACTAAAATCGTTCATTAAAAAAATTGTTGTGTGTGTATGCAGCTTAAGACTTAATTAGAGACGAAACAGGAGATGGGGCTGCTAATAACAGTTATTAATACATATTTCTAATACCATTTCATTTTCTAGTGTATTCACAGGGACCTTGCAGCCAGAAATATACTTGTAACCAATGAAAAAGTGGCCAAAATATGTGATTTTGGACTTGCCAGAGATATTGTGAATGATTCAAACTATGTGGTTAAGGGCAACGTAAGTTTAATTTTTATCCCTTCACATTTTCACTGTGATTATTTAAAATCCTAAAATATCCATTTTTATATACAGTGCCTACTAAGGTTTTATCAAAGTACTTTCCATTGTGAGTGATTTAGAATGGGCCGTCATAAGCACAAAAGTTGAGCGGCTCTGTATTGTATTTGTGTCGGCTTCCTGTAGAGAGCACACCTCGTTTTTCCATTTTGTCTATTTAGAATTGTTTATCATTGATCATCTTAAATTCTCCAAGTTTATGCCTAGGATAATTAGATAAAGAAAACTCCATCTAGCTCACCTTACATTATTATTACTATTACTAGGAGGTGCAGGGGAGAACTGGATCATTTATTCCATACGCCCACACTCTTTTTGTACCCTGAAAACCAGATATTAAAAAAAACAAAACAGGAATATAATAAAACATTTGAAATAGAAAATAACATTTATATCTACCTCTGCAGCACAATGAGACTATTCCAAGCATTTCGTTTCAAACTAACGCATTTTGCATTAATGCTTATATGTTTAGGCACAAAAATGTATCAACAAAATATATGTTTTATTATGAAGTTATCAACAAAATGGTAAAAGGATACATAAAAAAGAAAGGGATAGGGAAGGGGGGAGGGCAAGGGGCACGAATGTACAATTCAAAGTAGGCATATCTTTTATTGCTCTATTTAAGAGATCTAGCCAATTGAGCTTATATTTCTGGGACAGTGTGCTTTGTGAATGCAACCTTCCTCTATATAAAATGTATAAGATTAAAAAATATATATTTATTTGCCATGGGATTTCATCTGCATTCCTCAAGTGCAGCCAGGAGCAGTGCAGCCCCCAGAATTTTAAAAAATAAGATTACTATTGGGACACCATCGAATCATTACCATTTCTGGCGACAAACATCAAATGGTAAAAATACTACCATCGCAAGAAAAACATTGATGGTCAGTAACCATCGACCATCATTGTCCATCTCTAATAGTGACTATGAATTGTGCATAAATTAGCTTCTGTGTCTGCACTGTATGCAAACCTCATCCTTTGCACCCGTGCACAGAGATTCATCCAATGCAGAATCAGTCCCTCTGTTTGACCAGTACACTTGGGCAGACTAATATGGCAACTGAATAATTGGCCACAAGGGGATAAAAGACATATTATACTCATGTTATGAAAACAACATCAAGACTACAACATGTTGTTATTAAATAATAAGGAAATCGGCAGCACCATCTACAGGATACATGCGGTGCTACTTCAGCATTTTATTTGTATTTTTTTTTAAATCAGTCTTCATTGAATGTCCAGCAGACATATGTGGAATAGGTTGTTCCCTGCATGTTTAAATTTGTATTATGTTTGCTTGCTCCAGGCTCGTCTCCCAGTTAAATGGATGGCTCCAGAGAGTATATTTGAAGGAATATATACCATCAAAAGTGACATTTGGTCTTATGGCGTATTACTCTGGGAGATATTTTCTCTTGGTATGACATACAGTGCTGTAATTATTTTTATTGAAACAATAAATACATGTATATATGTAGAGAGAGAGTGAGAGAGAGAGTGAGAGAGAGAGAGTGAGAGAGAGAGAGAGAGAGTGAGAGAAAGAGAGAGAGAGAGATGTGATCCGAGTCGCGGTTCTAATCTCCTGAGGAGATCTGTATAAATCCAAGTCACGGTTCTGAGCTTCCAGCGGTTTGGAATTTGGATTTTAAATCAAAATTTTGGGTTTTGGATTGTAAAAATTACATGATTTTAGCTGTTTTGTAAAACGTATCCTTTTTTAATAAAAATATCCAGATCCAAAAACAAATTCTAAACACATGAGGGTGGTTTTGCAAAGCCAAAACATGAAGATTAATCCAGATCCAAAACACGGTATATATATATATATATATATATATATATATATATATATATATATATATATAGTTCATAATATTTCACTTTCTTTTCTTAAGGGGTGAACCCATACCCAGGCATGTTGGTCAATGCAAAGTTTTACAAGCTCTTACAAAGTGGATTTAAAATGGACCAACCGTTCTATGCCAGTGATGAAATGTAAGTGTATGAGAAGTTTAAAAACATTGCTATGTCCTATATTTGTTTTGAATACTATATTTTGCAATAATAACACCCACCTCCATATTTCTACCATATAAAATCCCTGCTTAATAGCCCAGTTGGTTCCCACTCTGTGCTCCATCAACCCTGATAAACACCATTTCCCTCCCACTCTTCTGTGCCCTCTGGATTGCATGCCTGGTCTGGCTATAATAACTAAATTGCTCTATTCATCACCACATCATCTCCATCTCTCTTAAAGTCCTAGCCATCACTGAAATTGGTGTCTCCCTATCTATCACCACTTCCCCCACTGCTCCCTCATTTGAGGGTCCTTCTCTCCCATGCCCCTTGTCCTGGCAACTGGCAAGGTGACCGCATGGGAGACGTCCTCCCCACTAGCTGCACCTTCTGTATTCCACGCCACAAGCCCTCTGTCTCCTCCTTTAATGTCCACTCATACTCTCTTCAACCATATTCATCTTTGTGTGGCAATCATATAAGGATGGTCAACGGTCATCGATGGTTAACCACTGCTGGTTTTCTGCCAATGGTCGATGGTTTTGCCATTAAAGGTGGAGGTTTGATTTTCCTCCACCATCAATGGCAGATATATTGCAATGTTGTATTTTTCCAGTGCATGATGCTTAGCCATGCCCCCTTCCCTGATTGGCCAGCTGTGGTCATGTATCCCACTGTAGTGATGCCATAAATGAATTTGTCAATGGTTTCCTGTAGTTAAAGGTAAGGTACTGATGGTACCATAGATGGAGACTATTGATGGTGAACTATTGGATGGCCATCCCTACACTCATCTACTGTCACCTTGGCCTCACCACCCACTTCCTAGATAACTTCAGGAGCAGCCTAGCACTTCAAAAGTCCCAGACATATCCTCTGTAGTATGGTCACACCCCCATCACAATGTGACCATGCCCCCTGTCCTATTCAAGAGCAAAGTTGGGAGGCTTGCCTAAACGGGATGCAATCAGAAAGCCGATGGTCGAAATGCCGACCGCCGGCTTCCAGACTGTGCAATCCCAACAGGGGACTAATGACAGGTGTCAAAATCCTGTCATTAGACCTACGCCGGGAGCCCGCCGCCCGGCATAGCGAACAAAGGTAAGCTGGGCGCCGGGTGCATACAGCCGCGGGGGGAGGGTAAGGTTAAGGGCTCCAGGGGGGGACTTAGGGTTAGGCATCCCCCTGGGAGGGCTAGGCTAGGGGAAAGGGGGGTTCGTGTTAGGCACCCCTGGGGGGGTTAGGGTTAGGCACCCCCCCTGGGAGACTTAGGTTTAGGCTGCGGGGAAGGGGGGGTTAGGTTTAGGCACTTACAGGGGGGGTTAGGTACTTGGGGGGGAGGTTAGGGTTAGGCATCTCTAAGGGGGGTGTTAGGGTTAGGGGGGAATAGAGTTAGTAATACTTAAAAAACTCACCTGTCGGGCGGTATTTCATACCGATCCTGCCTAAGCACAATCAATGTTCTGACACCAGCAATTTAGCAAATTGTCCCATGTCAAAACATGCCACATTTCTGCCAGTCTTGTACCATACCTGCTTTGATTGTAATTGTGTGTAGGTGGCAAGCCAACCCCGCTGGGCTAAACTCTTCACTTCATTTCCAGACATGTAACCAGTGAGCTATCCCAGCCTTGTTAATTGGTTCTAATTATGTATTCTTAATGCTCCCTCTCAGTCATCCCTTCATATTCATTGTAAGATCTGCTTTCATGACAGATATTTCCTGATGCAATCCTGCTGGGCCTTTGATTGTAAGATAAGACCATCTTTTTCACAGCTGGTCTCTTTCTTAGGATATCAGATCTCAAATACAGAAGCTCAGGTATGTACTGTAACATACAATGGAAAAAGAGAATGCAGCTACTGCACCAGTCCTGCAATATTTATTTCAATGACTGAAAAACCCCATATCATTCAATAAATGATTATATTCCAATGCTAATATAATATATTGATTTCTTTAGGGGTGCAGTCTACTGAAAATTATAGATACACTAGATTGTCAAGAGCAAAAACAGAAGTTATAATTTTTTGAGGCACACAAAAAAGAATTAAAATATAACTTTTATTCCTTAGTTCATTAAAAAAAATAGCATGTAACATGTAATAAACAGCAAAATATTTAAAAGAAACAGAATGTTTCTAGACTTGACAGAACTTATATTGTGTGTTGACATAACAAATAAAGAGTGTGTTTAAAACAAAGGGTCCCGCTGTGTATTTATTATGAATATAACCAATAAATATGCTTATTCAGTTTATTGTTGTGTATTCCACCATATATTCTTAGAATTTATTATTCTTTGAAATAGGAAAAAGGATATATTTTAATATTCAGGGTCATCATCCACTATAAAGTATAAGACAAATAATAATCCTTTATTCCCTATGTGTTAATAAGATATGTCCGATGAATAGTTACATATACACAAGTCTTTGGGCCTGATTCAGACCCACTCGCGAGCGGCTGTCCGCTCGCAAGTGGGTCGATGGTCTGCACTGAGCATGCGCACGACGGAGGGAGCTCCGTCGTGCGCATGCGCCAGACACGACGAGCGAAGGACTTTCCTTCGCTCGTTGTGTCCGATCAAAGGGGGCGTGCTGTCAATGTTGATTGACAGCACGCCCCCTTTGGTGGGCGTGCCGGGGGCGTGCCTCCCTGACGGGGGCGTTCCCACGGGAACGCCTCCCGTCAGAAGCCGGCCCACTGACATCACTAGTGATGTCAGTGGGAGTGATTTTGGCTCTGATAGAGCCAAAATCACTCCGGAGCTTGCGGTTGAAAACCTCAACCGCAGGATCCGGCTCGCAATTTCGATGGTCGCGATGGTCACGACCATCGTGGCCATCAAAATGCACGCTCGTATAGCCTGTGGGTGGTGACCCACAGCTATACGAGCGTCCAGGAGGACGCTCCATGAAAATGGAGCCCGGCCCTCATTCAGAGCGTGCGCTCTGCTCAGAGCATACGGCTCTGAATGAGGGCCTTTGTCTGTTAATAATCCTTTCTTATATTAGTAATCTGATATTTGTAATGGACATAAAAGTCCTATAAATTAATAAGCATATGACTGCGTTTCTCACAGGTTGAGTACTGTAAATTTACACATTAGATTCTTATTATGGTGTCACAATTATATCCACATATTTAGTAACAAATGTTTCGGAGTAGGATTCTATACACAGACTGTGTGTGTCTGCACGGACTCTGGCAGACTAAACGCTGATTTATTTTCTGCCCTTAACAAATACCAATCATCATATCATGATATGCTTCCATCTCTCACAGGATAGCATCATATTTATTCATTTATAGCATAAGAGCGCTTAGAACATATTTTTATATATACAGCAATGCAGCCTGGTGTTCATATATTCAGTGATATAGCATGTGTGCTATGATTTGTATCTATCATTCATGCTGAAATATATTATGTAACGAAGCAAAATTATTGTGTCATCCAGTGGCGCTGGATATAAAATATTACAAAACACGAGGTATTGGGATAGTACTTAATCCTTATCATAAATTGGAAATCTTGCTGGTTATCCTTTTGTATCTGGAATTCTGAACATCTTCATACTTTGTCCATATGATACATGTAACAAAAACAAATGATAAAAAAATGTCTTAATAGTCTGGTGTAATTTTCCTATTAATGTTCATATGCAGAATGGCGTTGTTCTTATCAAATAGTCACATATAATTGATGCGTACCCCACTCACATTAGGAAGTGTGGTTAAATTCCTAAAAAGGTTTCTTTATTCTTCCTTCCTAATTGTTATTCCAAACAAGTCTCGGGGAGCTCCCCATGATACATAGGTACCAGGTATTCCTGAGAACTCCTTGGATTTCTATTAGAAACAAGGAAACATCATATGGGAATTAACCCCGAGGATACTCCAGGGGGATATCCGAAAAGAAACCATTATATGCAGGTTACAGCATTTACACCATGTGAGTAGGGTACGCATCACTTCACCCCTCATAATATTTGTGTGTCACGATATAAAAGGACTTGTTTGGAATAACAATTAGGAAGGAAGAATAAAGAAACCTTTTTAGGAATTTAACCACACTTCCTAATGTGAGTGGATGATGACCCTGAATATTAAAATATATCCTTTTTCCTATTTCAAAGAATAATAAATTCTAAGTATATATGGTGGAATACACAACAATAAACTGAACAAACATATTTATTGATTATATTCATAATAAATACACAGCGGAACCCTTTGTTTTAAACACACTCTTTGGGGTCTATTTACTAAGCAGTGTTAGGAGACAGAGTGAAAAGTGATAAGAAAATGATAAGGTGCCAGCCAATCAGCTCCCAACTGTCATCTCACAGGCTGTGTTTGAAAAATGACAGTTGGGAGCTGATTGGCTGGCACCTCATCACTTTCTTTTCACTGTATCTCTTAACACTGCTTAGTAAATAGACCCCTATATTTGTTATGTCAACACAATATATGTTCTGTCTAATGCTGGCCATACAGGCTGCAATTATCGGGACGATCCACCCGATATCGGCAGATCGCCGCGATAATTGTAGCGTTTGACCGAGGGTTAAATATTGCTCGGTCTGGCATGCTGTATTGTCCAGCATGCCCGTCCAATGCGATATTTACCCGGTAACTGTCGACCGCATCGGGCAGTGTATGCCCAGCGCGGCCGACAGACAGACATTTCCTGGGAAATGTCTCCTCCCCCGGGGGCGGAGTGCAGATGTCGGGCTATACACTGTGAGATTTCTCTCACAGTGTATGCCGCGGACATCTGCGGCTGGCAGCCGGCCAGATAAAATGTCTGTCGGTCTGACAGACATTTTATCTTGCCGTGTATGCCCAACATAAGTCTAGAAACATTCTGTTTCTTTTAAATATTTTGGTGTTTATTATGTTACATGCTAATTTTTTTTTTTATGAACTAAGGAATAAAAGTTATATTTTAATTCATTTTTATGTACTGTAACATGCATTGAGAATTATAATGTATTTGCTACAGGGCTATATACTCTCTCACCAGGCAGGTAGCAAGGTCATAATTTTCTGAAACACCATTTTCATATATGTAGCAGAAGGGCTCAGTAACTGACTTTCTAGTGCAGATCGGTGCAAATTTAAATGTAAGGGTGCATCTAGAATTTTTGGTGCCTGATTCACATGCAGGTCCCATATGTGGGACCAGTTGGAATGTGGATGGATGTCAAAATGGAATGCCGCGTCTATATGCACACCCTAATGCATACTCACTGCACTGCCCCACTTTTCTATGCACTAGAGCAAGGATGGGGAACCTCCTGCCCAGGGGCCATATAAGTCCTGTGGAATCATTTGGTCTGGCCCTCGAAGCTTTTTTCTGCTAGCCTCATCTGGCTAGCAGGGTGCCTAGAATGGCACCCTGCAGTCAGAATCTATGCAGCAGTGCCCCCTGGAGCATCCGTAGGACTCTTCAGACAGTCACACCGCGGCCCTTACATCCTCAGGATGCTCTGGGCATTGCTGTAATCACCGGCGATTATGGTCCCGACCCCGTGTTACATCACGCAGAGGGGGCGTGGCCTGCACAGTTACTGCAAATAATGTTATATATGTAAAAATGGCCCTCGGCATAAAAAAAGTTCCCAACCCCTGCACTAGAACAACCGTAATCAGAACTTACACGTGCCCGATGTCAGGTGTAAGAGATCCATCTGAAATAGGCATCTTCCCGCTGTACGCATGACTCATAAAATGCAGCTCTGGCTACACACCTTCGACACTCCCACGAGATGCTTGCTAGAAAATGATAGACAGAACCTGCTTAGTTGCTATGGGCAACACCACCACTTGTCTGTTTTAAAAGCTTTGGTAAATCTACCCTGAAATGTTGGCATCCTCCCCCATGCATCAGCCATCCATCATCTCTGGCCACCCCTAAAAAACTTTGAGAATATGAAACAGGACAAAAACCTTAAATGATAAAGCATGGTAATATTTTTTATGTATGAATCTACCAGTGTGGAGAGTATTTATGGGCCTGATTCATAGGTGGGCGTAAATGGCGTCTCAGCTGTGATTCCGTATGCAGCGCACTTGTGAAAATATGCAAATGTTGCAGCCATCAAGCTTTGTAAGCTTTGACCACTGACTGCTTCTCAAGTCTGTCACTTACATGTGGGGAAGCAACGTTGGAGCCATTTTTACTGCATACGGGATCACAATTGCAGTTTGCGCCCCTACCCAAAACAGTCACGACACACCGGCGTTTGTTCTGCCAATTACTTGTTTCTTCCCACAAAACTCCCTGACTATCAATTCACACTGCATCTAAATCCTCGCTGCGATTGCCGAAGGTAATGCGCAGTGTGACTGACATGCATACGCAGACCACCAATAATCGCTCCACTGGGAAAACATTGCCATTGCATCCACCCCTGAATCATGCCCTATGTTTGTTAGGAAACCAACAAGCCAATCACATAAAAAAACTCTTCTTAACTAAAGTGATGAAAGAGAAATAAACACTGGTGCTGGGTGTTTCCTGTAACAGTTTTTGTGGCAAAGGTTAGTTTTTTATTATTTATTTTTTAAATAGATTTCCATTTTAACTTAGGTGAAGTCATCAGACGCTCCTATCTAATGGACACTGCATAAGATATATTTAAATGGAACCACACACGGTGCCTTATTACCAGACATCTAAATGTGTGACCAGCCTACCCGCAGATGTGGAGGCCCCATCCATTGTGACTGACAGATGACTCCATAAACACACCACCGGGATTATTGGCAGACGGCATTTTCCACAGCGCATAAGACAGAACAGTGATCTTGGGGCCACACTACAATGCTGGGTCTATATGACTGAAAATTACCAATGCGTCAGCCAATATTGTAGTGTATGTGTGTCAGCTAAAATGCAAATGAATGTCATGTACTATCAATAATAATGGTAGCAACTTTTAAAACATTTGTACATCTAATAAGAACAGAGTATTATATATATTTTTGTTATCACTATCTGTAAATTTTGAGTATTTTAAGTATTCTTTTTGATACATACAGTTAAATTGTAAAAAAAAAAAAAGTTGATACATTTGTTTTTTATAACTGCACTGCCACTTCTATAAAAGGTATTACTTAGGTGGCCTCTGTGCTAGTTAGAAACCCTGGTGCCGCTGGATTCAGAGGACTGCCTGTGGCCTGTGGCCTGTGGCCTGTGGCAGTCCTGTATATATTCCAAATAATTTTACATAGACTGACATTAAATGGGGGCTTGAGAGCTGTCCTTCCGCTCACACCTCTCCCCTATTTTGGACGAGTGCTGTAAGACGGACCGAGAGACTCTTAGTAGAAATGGCTGGTTAGAGCAGCTGCTGGGGCTATAGCTAAGGGGAGGGGGCACTTTAGTTAAATCTTTTTCTAGGTGGTAGTACATCTTTATTTTTATCTGTTTTTTCATAAACCACCAAAGCAAATGTGACAGTTGAATGTACAGTAGTTGCTGTTAAGTGTGGAAAAGATCAGAGAAATCTATTATAGCTAGTACTCCATAAACACATATCACCAATGTCACACATCGGGGCCAAAGTCCCCAGTACCCGGTCCGGCGGAGTCGCCTCACTCTCATCTGTGTCCCCATTGCATACTTCCCAACAATCTGGCTGCACCTTCTGGGAGGAGGCAGCCAGGTTGGCACAGTGGGGGGAGTAACGCGTGATTGGGGTAAAGCAGGGGGGGAGTGACTGCACAATCGCGTCAGTCTGCACACTTGTTTTCTATAAGTGGGTGGCTGTGGGGGGGGGGGGGGGGGAATTGGACGACTGTTCCAGTTTTTCCATATTGCTATCTCAGGTTATTCTGATACTTGCTTCGGTCCTGTATTCAGTTGCATTAAGTCTCTACCTATAGCAGTGGTCTGCAAGAGGAGAAGCATTATCATGGCCTCAAGCTTCGTCTACTCTCCTACAAGTGTAGCTAGCCCCATGGGTATCAATCTGAATCTACAAAACCCCAATGACATGACAACCAACTTATGTAACTAACGTCATGTTTTGTTCCAAGTTAATAAGCTAAACAGTGGCAGTCTTCAGTGATTTTCTCCAAGGGGGAGGGGGCCCATGGGAATTGCACACGGGACCTCTTCTGTGCAGTTTCATAGCTTGCTTTTAACATCAGGGGGAGCAAACATGGAAGACTAGGCTCCTCAGGTTCGGGGCTCATCGGACAGACCCCCTACCTGCCTCCCTATCTGTTTGTGCTGTGTTGTGCTTCACTTATCTGCCTGTCCAATATTGTGCCATCTCTAATCTGTATTGTGCTCCCCTCCATCTCTATATCCTGTTCTGTTGTCCCCCCCTCAACAGTTTGCTCTAAATTATGCTCTATAACACCCCCAAAAAACCTGTAAGTCATGTAATGTGCCCTTCCCCTCATCTGTATGTCCTCTACCCCCTGATTTGTTTGTTTTGGTATTGCCCCCCCCAAATCTGCATCTGTATGTTCCATTCTGTGCTGCCTCCCCCACCCCAGTCTCTGTTTTGTACTGTGTTCTCAACACCAACCACTTTCTCCTACACACACACCTCGTGCTCCTCCAGTCCTGTCTGCCTCCGCAGCCCCCTCCAGTCCTCTGCAGTGGAGTGCTGACACGCTTAACAGCCTGTGATCAGCAGTGTTATAATATCATTACATCGCATCCGTGAAGCTGTTGGGTACTCAGGACCTTAAGAGGTAACTGCACCGACAGTTCCGCTGGGAGACCAGACGCTCCCCCTGTCTACGCCACTGCTCCTGTGTTAAAATGCACTTACTTAACACACCAGATTTTATAATAATAACAATAATGGATGAATGCAAAAGCATCTATCCACAATTCTGCAGTATGTCTACTCACGTATCCAAAATAACAACTTTTCTGAAGGTTGCAGGTTTTTTATATGCTGAAGTTCTTCATTTTAATACCAGGAGTTTAATATAACAGCTACAGTACTTCAAATGGAGTTCTGATTGTTCATCTTAAGCACACGTCAATCTGGGACTGATGCATTATGTGACTCGGGGCCTCGCACGCAGCCGCTCGATGTTTACAATCTGCACATGCGTGAACCGGACGCAGCGATCGGAAAGCTATCGCAGTGAGTACGCGGAGTCTTCACACAGTGATTGACAGGAAGTGACCATTTGGGGGTGGTTACAAGGGCATGCATAATTAAGCCCCTGCGATTGTATATGCTGGCAGAGGTCTAGATGGCGACAGGAAGTTTAGCAGTTTGTGTGGTAGGGTCAGGTCATCCACAACTGTGCGAATGGTTCAGATGTTACTCGATGTTACTGATGTTTTCGCTGACTTGCGGATGCATGTAATGGGAAGTGGGCGGCTTTATACAGTGATGGGCGTCTTTGTATAGTGTTGCGGTTGCTGTGCGATTGCATTCATTAGCATATTTTCGAAGCTAACGGATGAAGTTTAATTGATGTCTTATAGCAAATGGGACATAAGTGTCTGTATGACGTGTGCCTGGCATAAAGCAAATACATTTGCTAACATTGCCAACTTTCTATCAGCACCTCTGAGACTGTGGTAAGGTGCTGATATGGAAATGTATTTGACATTTCAAACTACACCATTACGACTCTTGAAATAGAGATAACCCAGATTTCACCTTACTTTCATACGCTAAATATACCTAAAAGAGGGTCAGATGATCAGCAATTTGAAAATAGTCATGAAAAGTTGAATTTAATAAAGTTGTGGTGTCCATATATAACTGACCTTTGTCACTTTTGTATTCGATACATAATGGAGCCAGCCATTTTATTGTCTGAATTAGTATTCAGTCAATCAATTCACTATGAGCTGCATGCCTTATGCTTTAGTTTTATCATTAATCCTTCATGTTTGCAGATGATGAATATTGGTTCAGCCAACAAAATGGCTGCCTCAACTATGTGATGTGTTCGCTTTAACTATGCTGATTATGTAATAATGTGTGATTATCTCAGCAAACAGGTAAAGTACTGCCCCGCAGGGTGGGATCGAAGCGCTGCAATGGAACAAAACTAGGCACAATGGAGTTTATTCAAACATACATCTACGAAGTTTGCTGTCCAGCCATAAATTACTTTTCTTGGTTTGAGTATATGTGATTGGTTTCCCAGGTGTTTCACTTTCTGTTCTATGCAAACAGTCAGACACTGATTTTCTATGGCATTAATGTATCATTTATAAAATAAAGCTAAATATTTCATTAAAATGTGAAGTACTTTTTTTTTAATGTTTTGCAAAATTGTTCAGTGTGAATAAAGTTATATAGTCACAATGTGTTTAAATGCTGAGCGTCATCTGTCTGCAATATGTATTTGTAAAACTTTATGAAGAATTCCTCAAATTTGTCTTTAAACAATAAAAATAAAATATAAAAATGCTGTTCTCTGTGCATGAATTCAAACAGCGAGTTTTTGCATACAGGACATTCCTATGTCCTATTCTGAGTCGGACAGAACTTGACTGGATTTGTTTTTCTGTGAAATTGAGTGGCCTTGGGGGAGCATCATGGGAGTGTTGTTGGCTTGTATCTAAAGTTCCGTACAATTCTGAGTCGGATCCTCGCATTAGCTTAATGGAATATCGTATTAGTTCAACCCTGTCTAACCCTATGGTAAATATGTTCAGTGTTCTTTATATATAATGTGAAATAAATTACTTATGTAGGGTAAGTAACCACACCTATATATTTAGTTTTGAACAATCTCTTTTTATAAGAAGTATATGAAGAATTGGGTTTTAACATTCACCAAAAAAATCCACATTACCATGAATACACCTGAATTATACTTAGCTTTATTCACACAAAGAATATATTATTATAACATTGCTGTACACCAACCAGTTTTTCCCAGATATCCATGGCCTACATTCATTGTTCGAATACCGTTTGTGGCGTGTGTGGAATTCAGTTTATCTAGGTAATGGTATGTAATGAACAATTATGCAGTGCAATTTGATAATTGGTGTGTCTGAAATTACACCTTAATTAACTAAAGATTTCACTATCCAAACTTTAAACTAATTACATATGAATGCCGCACAGCTTCATAAGTTTTACTAAAAACATGTCAAATATATATACAGTATAGATGGGTTGGGTACGGGATCCCAGCAGCCGGGATGCAGTGGTCAGAATACCAGCAGCGGCATCCCGAAAGTCAGAATCTCGACTTCTACAGGTAAGTACCCCTACCCTAACCCCTCCCGTAGCCTAACCCTCCCCCCCACCGCAGTCTGACCCTAGCCCTCCCTCCAGCAGGCTAATCCTAACCCTCACCCTGCAGCCTAACCCTAACTCTCCCCCCGCAGCCTAACCATCCCTCCAACAGCTTAACTCTAACCCTCCTCCTAATGCCTAACCCGAAACTATATGATTTATCGCCGGACCCCAGGTCGGCGGTTCAAATCCAGACAGCGGTGAAAATCCCTATCGTCCTAGGTAAGTACTTACTAACCTAATTCTACCCCCTAACCCTCCCTTAGGGGTGCCTAACCCTAACTTTCCCCCCCAGTGCCTAACCCTAATCCCTCCTCTAAGTGCCTGAACCTAACCCCCCCTTCCCCGCCACCTAAACCTAAGTCCCCCGGGGGAATGCCTTACCCTAACCTCCTGAGGGGGTGCCTAACCCTCCTTCCCCCAAGCCTAACCCTAACCCTAACCTCCTGGGGGTGCCTAACCCTAAATCCCCCCCTGGGAGCCTTAAACCTAACCCCCCCCCCCCCCCGCTGCTGTCCGCAGCGGCACCCGGCATCTCTTAGATCGGGATGCCGGGCGCCGGTCTCCCGGCGTCGGTAAAATGACAGGCGTCTAGAAGTAGACGCCGGTCGGTCATTTAACCAGTGCCAGATTAAGGTCCACATGGGCCTGGAGCTGAAATTTATGAAGGGTCTATTGTGTGCCACCGCAGGGGAGTTTGATCAGCGCTGTGGTGATGTGACTAGTGATGTGGGGGCATGCCTAGTGTGTGGGTGTGGCTATCTCCATGGAGGGCATATGTGACATCTACCGTCAAATTATGAGTGAGAACTGTTTGGTTTGCCTTTCCTTTAGATTAATAAGATAAGAAAAAAAATCCAAAATTGTTCACTGATTTTGGCATATTTCTATAAGTGTCCATCCCACATCCCTAACCACTGCAGTAAATTAATAAATTCACTGTCTTTTTTGCTGCTGTTGTTTTAAAAACAATAATGGCATTGCTGGACCATGGCAGCAATGGTTAACTTTTACTGCGCCTGTATCAAGATAACAACCTGGTAGATTTGTGGCTGTTACCTTGTTACAGACAGTCAAAATAATGGTGATGTGGTATTCCATAAAAATAGCTCCTCCCGGAAGGGGTTGGAAAATACAAATTTTCTATCACGCAGTACCAGTTATGTAATCTACTTTATTAGTAGAGAGAGAGAGAAATATATATATATATATATATATATATATTAGGGGTGAGCGGGTTCGGATTTCTGAAATCCGAACCCCCCCGAGCCCCCCCGATCCGAGTCAGGCTCGACTTTTCCCGCCTGACTCGGATCTGAAATCGAGGCAAAACGTCATCTTCCCGCCTTCCGAGTCTCGCGGGTTTTGGATCCTATATAAGGTACACACGTCGGCGCCATTTTCTCACTCGGCTGTGGACAGTGAAGAGGGAGGGTGGGAGTTAGGGCTGTGTAGTGTAGTGTAGTGTAGTGCTGCTGTTGTCCACTACTTCAAAGTCCATAGGGGCTGGCTGTGTTGTGCTGTGCTGCTGTTGTTAATAGGGGCTGTGTCCACTACTTCAAAGTCCATAGGGGCTGGCTGGACTGTGTTGTGCAGTCAGTTCTCCATAGGGGCTGTGTCCACTCCAAAGTCCTGTGCAGTGTCCCAGTCCTAAAGGGGTGCTGAAGTGTTGTCCAGGGGGTGCTCTGTCCATCAGGGGTGCTCCCCCCAAGTGCTAAAAAAATAATATATTTTCTGTGTTTGTGAATTGTGTGCGCAGTAGCCGCACGTGCATCAACAAAGTAGTGCCAAGCGTGCGCCTGTGTCATAAGTAAAGGGCCGGCTGGCTTGACCGTTAAGGGTGCTGTAACCCCCGAAAGTACACTCCAGTCCAAACCAAAAAAAAAATTATTTTCTGTGTTTGTGAATTGTGTGCGCAGTAGCCGCACGTGCATCAACAAAGTAGTGCCAAGCGTGCGCCTGTGTCATAAGTAAAGGGCCGGCTGGCTTGACCGTTAAGGGTGCTGTAACCCCCGAAAGTACACTCCAGTCCAAACCCAAAAAAAAATTATTTTCTGTGTTTGTGAATTGTGTGCGCAGTAGCCGCACGTGCATCAACAAAGTAGTGCCAAGCGTGCGCCTGTGTCATAAGTAAAGGGCCGGCTGGCTTGACCGTTAAGGGTGCTGTAACCCCCGAAAGTACACTCCAGTCCAAACCAAAAAAAAAATTATTTTCTGTGTTTGTGAATTGTGTGCGCAGTAGCCGCATATGCATCAACAAAGTAGTGCCAAGCGTGCGCCTGTGTCATAAGTAAAGGGCCGGCTGGCTTGACCATTAAAGGGTGCTGTAACCCCCAAAGTACACTCCAGTCCAAACCAAAAAAAAAATTATTTTCTGTGTTTGTGAATTGTGTGCGCAGTAGCCGCACGTTCATCAACAAAGTAGTGCCAAGCGTGCGCCTGTGTCATAAGTAAAGGGCCGGCTGGCTTGACCGTTAAGGGTGCTGTAACCCCCGAAAGTACACTCCAGTCCAAACCAAAAAAAAAATTATTTTCTGTGTTTGTGAATTGTGTGCGCAGTAGCCGCACGTGCATCAACAAAGTAGTGCCAAGCGTGCGCCTGTGTCATAAGTAAAGGGCCGGCTGGCTAGACCGTTAAAGGGTGCTGTATCCCCCGAAAGTACACTCCAGTCCAAACCAAAAAAAAAATTATTTTCTGTGTTTGTGAATTGTGTGCGCAGTAGCCGCACGTGCATCAACAAAGTAGTGCCAAGCGTGCGCCTGTGTCATAAGTAAAGGGCCGGCTGGCTTGACCGTTAAGGGTGCTGTAACCCCCGAAAGTACACTCCAGTCCAAACCCCCAAAAAAATTATTTTCTGTGTTTGTGAATTGTGTGCGCAGTAGCCGCACGTGCATCAACAAAGTAGTGCCAAGCGTGCGCCTGTGTCATAAGTAAAGGGCCGGCTGGCTTGACCGTTAAGGGTGCTGTAACCCCCGAAAGTACACTCCAGTCCAAACCAAAAAAAAAATTATTTTCTGTGTTTGTGAATTGTGTGCGCAGTAGCCGCACGTGCATCAACAAAGTAGTGCCAAGCGTGCGCCTGTGTCATAAGTAAAGGGCCGGCTGGCTAGACCGTTAAAGGGTGCTGTATCCCCCGAAAGTACACTCCAGTCCAAACCAAAAAAAAAATTATTTTCTGTGTTTGTGAATTGTGTGCGCAGTAGCCGCACGTGCATCAACAAAGTAGTGCCAAGCGTGCGCCTGTGTCATAAGTAAAGGGCCGGCTGGCTTGACCGTTAAAGGGTTCTGTAACCCCCAAAGTACACTCCAAACCAAAAAAATATATATTTTCTGTGTTTGTGACTTGTGTGCACTGTGGCTGCACGTGCATCAACAAAGGAGCAGCGCCAAGCGTGCGCCTGTGTCCCATAAGTAAAGAGCCGGCTGGCTCATTTCTTAAAGGGTGGTGTAACCCACAAAGTGCACTACTCTCCAGCAAAAATAAAAAAATATTTTCTGTGTTTGTGTGCGCTTTAGCCGCACGTATATATATCAATATAACATAAATGGAGGACCAAACTTTCTCCGATAAAAATAAAATAGGGAAAGATCAAGAACCACTTCCTCCTAGTGCTGTTGCTGCTGCTGGGAGTTGTTCATCATCCCAGAGAGGAAGTAGGAACATCACTACTTTTACTAAACAATTGACCCTCCAACAGTCCCTAGCGATGAGGATGAAGTACGACAGCAGTCATCCTGAAGCAAAACGTATAACTGAGGCCTTGACTGCTATGTTGGTGTTAGACGTGCGTCCGGTATCTGACATTAGTGCAGTGGGATTTAGACAATTGATGGAGGTAGTGTGTCCTCGGTTCCAAATCCCGTCTAGATTCCACCTGCATCCTCAAAGCAGCAGCGACAAGCGTGCGTCTGTCTGTTAAAGGGTGGTGACACCCTCAAAGTGTGCTACACAAACAATTAAAATATTGTTCTTTTTTTTTCTGTCTTTGTGAATTGTGTGGGCTGTAGCCGCACCTGCATCCTTAAAGCAGCAGCGACAAGCGTGCGTCTGTCTGTTAAAGGGTGGTGACACCCTCACAGTGTGCTACACAAACAATTAAAATATTGTTCTTTTTTTTTTGGTCTTTGTGAAATGTGTGGGCTGTAGCCGCACCTGCATCCTTAAAGCAGCAGCGACAAGCGTGCGTCTGTCTGTTAAAGGGTGGTGTAACTCTCAAAGTGCTCCAAAAAATAAAAAACTATTTTTTTAATGTGTTTGTGACTTGTGTGCGATGTAGCCGCACTTGCATCCTCAAAGCAGCAGCGACAAGCGTGCGTCTGTCTGTTAAAGGGTGGTGACACCCTCAAAGTGTGCTACACAAACAATAAAAATATTCTTCTTTTTTCTGTCTTTGTGAATTGTGTGGGCTGTAGCCGCACCTGCATCCTTAAAGCAGCAGCGACAAGCGTGTGTCTGTCTGTTAAAGGGTGGTGACACCTCAAAGTGTTCTACAGAAACAATTAAAATATTGTTCTTTTTTTTTCGGTCTTTGTGAAATGTGTGGGCTGTAGCCGCACCTGCATCCTTAAAGCAGCAGCGACAAGCGTGCGTCTGTCTGTTAAAGGGTGGTGTAACTCTCAAAGTGCTCCAAAAAATAAAAAAACTATTTTTTTAATGTGTTTGTGACTTGTGTGCGATGTAGCCGCACTTGCATCCTCAAAGCAGCAGCGACAAGCGTGCATCTGTCTGTTAAAGGGTGGTGACACCCTCAAAGTGTGCTACACAAACAATAAAAATATTCTTCTTTTTTCTGTCTTTGTGAATTGTGTGGGCTGTAGCCGCACCTGCATCCTTAAAGCAGCAGCGACAAGCGTGCGTCTGTCTGTTAAAGGGTGGTGACACCCTCAAAGTGTGCTACACAAACAATTAAAATATTCTTCTTCTTTTTTCTGTCTTTGTGAATTGTGTGGGCTGTAGCCGCACTTGCATCCTCAAAGCAGCAGCGACAAGCGTGCGTCTGACTGTTAAAGGGTGGTGTAACCCTCAAAGTGTGCTCCACAAACAATAAAAATATTCTTTTTTTTTTTCTGTCTTTGTGAATTGTGTGGGCTGTAGCCGCACTTGAATCCTCAAAGCAGCAGCGACAAGCGTGCGTCTGTCTGTTAAAGGATTACATCAGTGACAGAATCCAAGTAGGCATGTCAGACAGTCCGTACCTGTACTGGCAGGAAAAAGAAGCAATTTGGAGGTCCCTGTACAAACTGGCTCTATTTTACCTGAGTTGCCCCCCCTCCAGTGTGTACTCCGAAAGAGTGTTTAGTGCAGCCGGGAACCTTGTCAGCGAAAGGCGTAGGAGGTTGCTTCCACAAAATGTGGAGAAGATGATGTTCATAAAATGAATTATCAACTCTTCCAGGGAGACCAGCCTCCAGAACGTACAGAGGGACCTGTGGTTCCTGCAGGGACGAATTAATACTCTGTGAGGATGAGGATGTACACACTGAAGAGGGTGAGGAATCGGTGGATGTGGAGGATGAGGATGACATCTTGCCTCCATAGAGCCAGTTTGTGCAGGGACACATTAATTGCCAGCTTGTTTTGTGGGGGCCCAAACGAACCAATCATTTCAGCCACAGTTGTGTGGCAGACCCTGGCGCTGAAATGATTGGTTTGTTAAAGTGTGCATGTCCTGTTTATACAACATAAGGGTGGGTGGGAGGGCCCAAGGACAATTCCATCTTGCACCTCTTTTTTTTCTTTGCATTATGTACAGTTTGGGGCCTAGTTTTTCAAACTGCCATCCTGTCTGCCACTGCAGTTTCACGCCTAGATGGGTCACGTGTTTGTGCCGCCCACTCGTGTCGCTTAGCATAGTCATCCAGCTACCTCGGTGCAACGTTTTGGACATAAAAACACTATTGTGAGGTGTGAGGTGTTCAGAATAGACTGGAAATGAGTGGAAATTAAGGTTATTGAGGTTAATAATAGCATAGGAGCAGAAAAACCTACAAATTCTGTGATTTTAGCTGTTTTTATGCTTTTTTAAAAAAAAATACAGATCCAAAACACAAAACCCAGAACCCAAAACACGGAAGGGTGGTTTTGGCAAAACCAATCCAGATCCAAAACACGAAGAAAGATCCAGATCCAAAACCAAAACACAAAACACGAAAAGTGGCCGGTGCACACCCCTAATATATATATATATATATATATATATATATATATATATATATATATCAGAGAGCATCACAGGGCCTTCCATATAATAGCTCTGCGGAATATGTGTGCGCTATATAAATAGCTGGTAATAAATAAATAATAATATAGAGTGCAATACACTGCCATATAATACAGAGGGAACATCGCAGTGAGTGCTGTATAATACAGAGGGAACATCGCAGTGAGTGCCATATAATACAGAGGGAACATCGCAGTGAGTGCCGTATAATACAGAGGGAACATCGCAGTGAGTGCTGTATAATACAGAGGGAACATCGCAGTGAGTGCCATATAATACAGAGGGAACATCGCAGTGAGTGCCGTATAATACAGAGGGAACATCGCAGTGAGTGCTGTATAATATAGAGGGAACATCGCAGTGAGTGCCATATAATACAGAGGGAACATCGCAGTGAGTGCCGTATAATACAGAGAGAAGTACAGTGAGTGCCGTATAATAGAGAGAATCACAGTGAGTGACCTATAATACAGAGAGAATCACAGTGAGTGCCGTATAATACAGAGAGCATTGCAGCGAGTGGCGTATAATACAGAGAGCATTGCAGTGAGTGCCCGTTTAATACAGAGAACATCGCAGTGAGTGCCGTATAACACCGAGAGCATCGCAGTGAGTGCCGTATAACACAGAGAGCATCGCAGTGAATGCCGTATAATACAGAGAGCATTGCAGTGTGTGCCGTATAATACAGAGAGCATCGCAGTGAGTGCCGTATAATACAGAGAGCATCGCAGTGAGTGCCGTATAATACAGAGAGCATCGCAGTAAGTTCTGTAGAACACAGAGAGCACCGCAGTGAGTTATGTATAATACAGAGAGCATTGCAGTGAATGCCGTATAGTACAGAGAGCATCGCAGTGAATGCCGTATAATACAGAAAGCATTGCAGAGAGTGCCGTATAATACAGAGAGCATCGCAGTGTGTGCCGTATAATACAGAGAGCATCGCAGTGTGTGCTGTATAATACAGAGAGCATCGCAGTGAGTGCCGTATAATATAGAAAGCATTGCAGAGAGTGGCGTATAATACAGAGCATTGCAGTGTGTGCCGTATAATACAGAAAGCATTGCAGAGTGCCGTATAACACAGAGAGCACCGCAGTGAGTTATGTATAATACAGAGAGCATTGCAGTGAGTGCCGTATAACACAGAGAGCATCGCAGTGAATGCCGTATAGTACAGAGAGCATCGCAGTGAATGCCGTATAATACAGAAAGCATTGCAGAGTGCGCCGTATAGTACAGAGAGCATCGCAGTGAATGCCGTATAATACAGAAAGCATTGCAGAGTGCGCCGTATAATACAGAGAGCATCGCAGTTTGTGCCGTATAATACAGAGAGCATCGCAGTGTGTGCCATATAATACAGAGAGCATCGCAGTGTGTGCCATATAATACAGAAAGCATTGCAGAGAGTGGCGTATAATACAGAGCATTGCAGTGTGTGCCGTATAATACAGAAAGCATTGCAGAGTGCCGTATAATACAGAGAGCATCGCAGTGAGTGCCGTATAATACAGAGAGCATCGCAGTGTGTGCCGTATAATCCAGAGAGAATTGCAGTGTGTGCCATATAATACAGAGAGCATTAAGTGACTGCCATGTAAAGAGTAGTGAGTGCCATATAATACTGACCATCATATAGACCATCAGTGCCCACCATACAGTATAATACACTAAGCATCCAAGTGGCCACCATACACTACAAAGAACACTGCAAATAGTGCCATATAATACAGAGAACTCCAAAGACCACCACAAAATACAGGGGACATCACACCCACTGATTATGGCCCCTGAAATGGGATAAATTAGATAGCAAGCTGCTGGCAGATGTATGGGCCTGATCATGGTCAGACGGTATTGGGCAGCTGCAAGGAAGCGCCTGTGCAATACTGTATAGCAAATATTTGTATACTGCAGTAGGCATCTATAGGAAGCAGACGCCTCCTGACAGCATGAGCAGTCTGAGTATAGTGTCTGTAGATGCTGCCTCGGATCCCCATCATGACTATCGGTCTCGATGGCGGCAGCACCTGCCAGACTAAGTAAGCTCCAGCTTATTCAGGCTGGCAGCCTGTGAGGTCAGAAAATATGTGTCCACAGGCACAGACCCTGGCCTCGGTACTCCTGGAAAACAGGGGTGACCCACCTATATTTCCAGCAACGCTGCCCAGGCATGCCCACGCTCGACCCACCCAAACACCACAGCAGTTTGGAAGATTTGAGAGCGATATTGCAGAATCTGTTCTACACACGTGCAGTTTTCCTGGTAATTGGAAAACTGCGTGGTATCCCTCATCTGCGTCTGACCATCAATCAGGCCCTGTATCTATAATATAGCACAGCCCTGCACCCTCCTACCTCCCCCATCATTCACTCCCACCTCACCCCATACTGTGTGCACCGCAGCCAGCGTGCCATCATGGGCACACTGAGACTGCGGCTGTAGAAGGAGGCAAACATAGCTGCCATCCTCTCTCTCTCTCTCCTCCTCCCTCTCCTGACTATATAACCAGGCTGCTTGGGTGCCCTCAGTGATGCATAGAAAAAGTAGAAAGAATTGCGGCACTCCAAGTCTCAAAGTCAGAGACGATCTATATTAGCATAGAAACCAACGTTTCAGAGCCTCCAGGCTCTTTTTTTAAGGTTCCCAAAGTATACATATGATATATACACACACACACACACTATATATATATATATATATATATATACACACACACACACACACACACATACAGTACATACATACACACGCACACATATACACATGCACACATGGATAGGTTGCAGGGATTACACTGATCTGGTTATGCATGCTGTTTTTCAGCTGGTGACAGGTGCTTTCCCTCCTGTGCAAGGCAGCTCAGCCTCTGCACTCCACCTCAACCTCATAATTTCTGTGTCCAGGGCCAGCTTTGTCAGCCCAGTTGCAGAGGTACAGTAGGCAGGGGTAGCTTTAGATGACCAGGGAACCCAAGCTTCTGGTCACCTGAGGTACACAACAATGGGCGACCCAGGCTAGGTTGCTTAAGCAGGACATGTGGGCGAAGCTTCGGTCACATGGGGGCGGAGCTTCGGGAGCAAGGGGGCAGAGGTTTGAACTGCACAGAGGATATTTGGAAAGCCAGGGGCGGAGCTTCAGTATGTCCGGGGGCGGGGCTTTGGACGGCTGAGGGGGGGGTGAATGGTTCGGGATTCGGATCCTATTTCCACTGTCTGCAATACAGACAGTCATGTTGTCGGGATACAGTGCAGTGTAGACAGTGTTTACAGGGATTTTTATTTTCCCTGTCAGTACTGTCTGCACTGCAGTGGATCCTGTGGGCCTATTTCCATGGTGGGCTTGGAGCTGCAGCTCCATACGCCCCATTATTAATCCGGCCCTGCATTTAACCCTCGCCCGGGATTAAACAGTCGGGAAGCCGGGTTTCGGGATTAGGTCCGCCGGCTTTCCGACTGCATACCGTCTAACCCTAAACATATCCCTCCTCCTCTAACCTTAATACTTAACATAGAGATGCCGGTGGTCAGGATTCTGGCACCAGGATTCCGACTGCTGGCGGTATTCTGGCAGTATTCTGAATGCCGGCTTCCCTACAGTCAGGATAATAACTACATCCCATATAGATATCAAATTTGAATACCTTATACTGTACTATTAATAGTTCACTGTTTCTGAACATCCTCCTAACCCTAGGCCAACTTTCCAGTGTGATTGGATTATACAGCCCACCAAGAAAATCTGCAATTGGGTTGGACCAATTTGCAATAGCACCTCTCCTTGTGTATCAACACCTATTTCCCTATAGATTGTAAGCTTGTGAGCAGGGCCCTCTTACCCTTATGTATGTCATGTATGTATGTCTTTTACAACCCAGTATAATGTTAATCTTGATTCAAATTGTAAAGCGCAATGTAATTTGCTGCGCTATATAAGAAACTGTTAATAAATAATAAATAAATAAATACTGTACAATATAGATTGTTAGAGTTCTTAGGTTGATCTATCATATAAAATAGCTGGATTTACAGTGAATCACTATTACTATTTATCAGATATTAACAGCAACCATGTTGTTATGTATCCTCCTTGGTGGTGTAGAATTCGACGTCTGTATCTGGAAGAATCAGCTATTTTTCACAGTCTGCTAGTGCCTGGCTGCAGCTGCTAATTTGTTACTGAGGCCCATATTCAATTAGAGGCAAAAAGCGTGTTTTTCGCCTGTTTCTGAAGTATTGCCCTATTTAATTCCCTATTCAATTCCAGGACCTTGGCGAAAACTCTATAGGCAAAAGCAGGTGAAAAAGTTTCTCCACCCAAAGGCAGGATAAAAAGAAGTGCAAAATCCATATTTTGGGGTAAAAAATGTGGGGACTTGGCTCAGAACCCTTTGGACACCCCTTAATGACTAATTAGGCCAAAAATTTTTTAAAAGATTTTCTTAATTCATCCCAAAAAAGACATGTCATTTTTGTGGCTAAAATGTAAAAAGTGTTGGAAAATGGGTCTGGGACAGGTATTTTGAGGTGCCTTATGGATGGGGCAGATGTTTTTAGGATTACAGGTGGCTGTAGCAGGTGTATTTAATTTTTTTTTAAAACTGCACTTTATTGATGCAAAAATATACTAGTACCTATTTTAACCCCCAATTTAACTACAGCAATTATTTTTCACAAAAGAAATAGCTTTCCATAATTTTTCCACATTTATGCAAATTGACTCAATTTAAGTAAACTATTACTTTTATTAGGGTTATTAATACACTTCTATATCTATATTGATTCCCCGTGTCAGTTATGCTTTTTAGGGGGTACATACAGAATTCTCCCCAAAAAAACTGTCCTTTTCGATAGTTTCGCTATTCGCTGCATTCGCACATATGCGTTTTCGCCTGTATTGCAATTGACTAGGGCGAAAAGCGGGGAAGCACATTGTGAAAGTAAGCAAAAACTTAGCTTCAAAACAGGCGAATGAGGCAAAAACATTGCGCTTCATCTCGGCTTTTCACGGCTAATTGAATCTGGCCCTTAATGTCTATTTTCACTGATAGCAGCACAATAGATGTTTCCAAATATAGCAACTATTTCATATCCTCCTCCTGTGGGTTGCACTAATTCTTTAGAGCACAGTTACCCAATACTTTTCTATAAGAATATTTATACCAATATAACAGCAAGCTATTAGGTTTATTTAGTATTATGGCCCTCATTCAGAGCCGCTCGTTAGCGGCAGTACGCTCGTTCCGAGCGATGTTTGCACATCTGCGCATGCGTACGGTTTTTAGTACGCATGCGCGAACCAGTCAGTGCGGCCGAAAATCGTTTGTACGCTATATAGCGAGTGCCTGCTATTTTGAGTGTCAGAATGAGGCGTATGTGGGTGGTAACAGGGGAAGGTGCTTGAAAATGGGGAGTGGAGATCCGAACGCAGGCGTGCTTAAAGGTCAAAATGGGCGTTTTATGGGTGTGTATATTTAAAACAGCAGCGTCAGTGACCACGTCACTTGGTTATTTTAGAGCCAGAACTGCTCGCAAATTTGTGGTAGCAAACACCAACCACAAGAATAGCGAGCAGTTCATACGCTGGTCGATGTACTCGATTAATCTAATAAATAGCGGACATGACGTATGGTGCGAGCGGCCAGGGGGCGTTTTTAACAAATAAACGAGCGTATGTTTTGCTCGCTCGTTCAGACTTAGAGGTGTGAACAGACTGCAATGTGCGTACGGATCATTTGAATAGCCACCCCTTGTTTTTAAACGAACGACCGCAAATAGCGAACGGCTCTGAATCAGGCCCCATATCCACTAACAGATCATTATACAGTAGCGCATGCAAGGGGGTTTCTGAGTACCCAGAAATCCCCCCCTGACAGATGAGAGAGAGCGGGTACCATGTTTATTAAGCCCCGCTCCCTTATGGTAAAATATCGCGATTCACAGGTCAATGGGGAGGAGACGTAGTCAAAATTACACAATTCCATTAGATTTGCATCATTTTGGCCCCGCCCCCTCAAGATTGACCTGCAAATTGTGGTCTTTTGCCACTAGGGGGAGGGGCCTCCCCCCTCCCCCTCCCTGTTAAAAATCCTGTATTTGCCCGTTATACCTCTAGTTCTACCTTTTTGATGAAATGTCGGTGAAAATGTTCATTTGCACCTGCTTTTGTAGAAATTAAGTGATAATGAATAGACCCCTAAAAGAGTTATAAAGTCTGGTCTCTCTTCCTACGTCAGCTGAGGATACTGTATAAGTTAGTCTCTAATTCTATAACAGCTAAGGATCCTCCCTAATTGTTGGATGGCATTTTCACACTGAATATTCCAAAGGCTGTTAGTATTAACAGACCTCTGCACAGAGGGCCTGATTCAGACCCGGTCGCAAGCGCTGAGCGCTCGCAACCATGTCGATGGTGGTCCAGAGCGCATGCGCACAACGGAGCCGGCTCCGTCGTGCGCATGCGCGAGACCCAGATAGCGACGGGCAATCCGTCGCTCCGGGTTTTGTACCAAAGGTGGCGTGCTGTCGATGTTGAGTGACAGCACGCCCCCTTTGGTGGGCGGGCCGGGGGGGAGGCTGCCCAAACGGAGGCGTTCCCATGTGAACGCCTACCGTTTGGGGCTGGCCCCACTGACATCACAAGTGATGTCAGTGGAGAGATTCCGGCTCTGTTAGAGCCGAAATCTCTCTGGGGTGTGTGGCAATGAGACCCTACCACAAGGGACTCGTCGCAAGCCTGATGGTCGCGATGGGCTTGACCATCGCGACCATCTTCCTGGCCGCTCGCTATAGCTGTGGGTGGTCACCCACAGCTATGCGAGCGGCCAGGAGGCCGTTCTAAAAAAAAAAAGACCAGCCCTGATTCAGAGTGAGCGCTCTGTCAGAGCGTCCGGCTCTGAATCAGGGCCAGAGTCTATGGTGGGGATAAAAGTCCCTCTGCGTCTCTTCCTACTGTGTTGACGGTCTGATATTTATGACTATGTTGTCACATCACACTATTAGTCAAAATTAATGTGAGTCTATCTCTGACACTACTACTGCATTAACAGCAGACTTGCCTACCTTTAGGCTGTCCCTTCCGGGAGGGGACAGCCTGGACCACGCTCTTTACACATCAGGTGGGCGGAGCGGGGGGCGTGGTGGCTCAAAACGTCATTGTGGCCCCGCCCCCCGCTGTGCAGAGCCCGTAATACAGACACTGTACTGCGGGGGGCGGGGCTTCGATGACGCGTTTTAACGCGAATCGCGTCATCTGATCCCCCGGGCTGCATACTATGTGGCCGTCAACGGGGGGGTGCGGGATGGCTGCGGCTGGTTCCGGGAGACTTGCCTGCCTTCCCGGGAGGTCGGGAGCGACACCCGATTTTCGGGAGGCTCCCGACCAAATCGGGAGGGTAGGCAAGTATGATTAACAGTCCTATTGGTTTTAGCTTCACACTGGACATAAATAGTTAAATGGAGATACAATGGACGTGATGCATGACTCATCACATTCAGTATGTGATGCATCCCGCCACCCTTCGCATGCATACTGGCGCTAGCGGTAAAAGTGGACCTATGCGAAGGACGGACTTCCGCGTCTATGACTCAAAAGCTCCTCTGATGTCCTTCTGTGCATGTGCAAAAGGACGGTCACGCCACTGGGGGTGCTGAGAGGGATCCAATTGGATCCCTCTCACAGCACTCTCCCGATAAAAGCCCATAGGCTTCTGTAGGGTAACACTGTCAGGAAGATGGCGTTACCCACCGTAAGCAAGCCCTGGAGTGCATTGCATTCCATTGCTTGTTGCATATGAGAAATGCGGTCAAACCCGCATATTCAGGGTGTGACAACATGTTTACCTTTGCTGCATCCCGCCCAGTGTGTGGGAGCTGTATATCTTACCCTGTCACTCACTGGGGATGTACAGTGATTCAGGCTCCCCCATCACTCCCCCAGCTCTCCTGAGATCACAGCTGTTTCAGCTCCTGATCTTCGGGCACAGTAGCCCCTATGACACAGCTCTCTTCATACAGCTCTGTGAGGTCGACTGCTGCTGACAGGGTCTGTGGAGACTAGCTGCTAAGGCCAGGAGTTGCTGTTCTATTCTCCACACCAGACCCTCCTGGGAATGGCTATATAGGGAAGCCCACAGTGGCAATACGCCCTCTGTCACTCCACTGCTGCCACTTGCCTTCAGGAGCAGGTAAGACAGAGGAGTATGCGCTGAAGGGGGGATCGAGAATCTAGTATACCTACTAGCACTGTAGATGCTCTATTTATACCCTTTCACACTGACCACGAGACTCCCCTGCTTTCCCGCCTAGTGCTCATGCTCCTGTTTCGAGCTGAAGCTTCTATTTTGTTCTAGAAGCAGCTCTTGCCCCACTGCCCCTCCTCTTCTAATATAGTATAAGTGAAATATATACACTGGGGCATATTGTGCCTCTTGAGACTTACAATGGGTGTTACACATACAATGATTACCAGGCAGAGACAGTTTGCGGGCAGCAACGGAGGGTGGCAACTGAAACACAGGCGTGTCACCACCATTTTCGAGGCATGTCTCAGCTTGCAATTACAATCCCGTATGTAGTCAAAATGGCTCCAGCGTCTCAGCTCCTGCTGACATTCTGTGCAACCATAGGGTTATTCAGAAGTAGGGCCATAACTAGGGCAGTGTGGTTGGTGCCGCCGCGCACTGCGTGCAGGATGCCCTGGGGGCAGAGCCAGCCACCACGGCAGTCTCCAGATGCCTGCTGCACTGTTGTTACTAGCGGTGCGCCCGGCTCCTTCCTCTCCTGGTCTCTCTCACCTCACGCAGCTCCAAACACCCCCCCCATTCGCAACACCTCCAAACCCCCTCCCCCCTCACACAAACACGCAGGTTACCCTTTGCTGCTGTCTCTTCCCTCACACAGCTAAATACTCCTCCCCTCATTTGCTGGACCCCCCCAAACACATAGGTCACCCTTTCCTGCTGTCTCTCCCCTCACAAAATTCAAAACCCTCCCCCCCTCAGCCCCCCCTTACCCCACATGGGTTCCCCTTTGCTGCTCTCTCCCCTCACACAGCTTCAAACTTCTTCCCCTATTTGTGGCACTCCTGACACCCCCCCTCCCACACACACACAGACACACACACTCAGGTTACCCTTTTCATGGTCTCTCTGCCTTGCCAGCTCCAAACCCACCCACCCCCATCCTTGGCACCCCCACCGGTCCTTCTTTCCTATTCTCTATCCCCTCCTAGCTTTAAACTCCCCCTCCCATCTGTACCACTCCATCGCATAATGCCTAAAGCGCAAAGTAGCATTTCTGTGTGGCGTAATGTGAAAGGGGCACTACTGTGTGGATTAATATGTAAGGGGCACTGCTGTGTGGCATAATGTGTAGAAGAGGCTCTTCTGTACAGTGTATTGTGCAAGGGGTACTACTGTATGACATAATGTGTATAGGGGGCTCTACTGTGCAGTGTAATGTGTAAGGGGCATTACTGTTTAAGGAACACTACTGTGTGGCATAATATGTACGGGGTACTACTGTATGGCATAATGTGTATAAGGGACACTGTGTGGCATAATGTGATAAGGGGTTCTACTGTGCGGGGTAATGTGTAAGGGGCACTACTGTATGGCATAATGTGTATAAGGGACATACTGTGTGGTGTAATGTGAATAAGGTTGCACTACTGTATGCCATAATTTAAATTGGAGGTACTATCTTGGGGCCATGACCCTTCCCCACAAGATCATACCCCTTTTTTTGGGCTTGCGCTGTCCCTATTTAAAATATGGGGGGGCACCAATGCTCTCTCTGGCACAGGACATCAAAATGTCTAGTTACTGCTCTGTTCAGAAGGCTGATAATTATCGACTTATCTGAGACCTATAATGGGTCTTTGGCCCTGATTCAGAGCCAGACGCTCTGACAGAGCGATCGCTCTGAATCAGGGCCGTCCTTCCTAATTTTAGGGCTGCTTCCTGGCCGCTCGCATAGCTGTGGGTGACCACCCACAGCTATAGCGAGCAGCCAAAAAGATGGTCGCGATGCTCAAGAACATCGCGACCATCGGGCTTGCGACGAGACCCTTGTGGTAGGGTCTCGTCTGCCACAAGCCCTGGAGTGCTTTCGGCTCTATCAGAGCCGAGAGCACTCCCACTGACATCACTTGATGTCAGTGGGGCCGGCCCCAGACGCTAGGCGTTCCCGTGGGAACGCCTCCGTCTGGCCAGCCATGCCCCCGGCACGCCCACCAAAGGGGGCGTGCTGTCACTCACCATCGACAGCACGCCCCTTTTGTAGCGAGACCCGGAGCGACGGCTTGGCCGTCGCTATCCGGGTCTTGCGCATGCGCACGACAGAGCCGACTCCCTTGTGCGCATGCGCACTGGGCCAACATCGAGCCGCTTGCGAGCGCTCAGCGCTCGGGAGCTGGTCTGAATCAGGCTCTTTGTACACAGTCACTGGATTTGCGTAGCTGTTAGCGGGTGTCTGAATACAAATCCCGGCGGCTACAACATTTGCATAATTTTGCACTGTACGAATTTGCAGCTGCTTCAGCATTAGCGTATTTCTGAATCAGGCCTACTGTTAGAAACATCTAATAAATGTTTTAAAAGCATGTTCTCCTTTATTAATAAGGCATTCATTGCTGAATTTGACACCTGCGTTGTGAACTTCTGAGGCAGTTGAGTTTGCACTTTGCTCACAAGTTATTACTCCTCTTTTATTGTTTTGCAATTCATAGATTTTGTAATTGTGTTTTTATCCTTAATTTTCAGAAGTCCCCCATAAATGATTGTGAAACTGCTTACTTATTTCTTAAATAATATAAGGTAACTCAGAGAGAAGAGTAGTATGTTGGAGTATTTAATGAAAAAAAGAAAACAGCCTTTGGATATTCATGCTGTGTGTTTGAACATATTTATGTATTGGCTGCAGTGATGTTCGGTGGAAATTCTGGAGAAGTCAGTGACCTCACGGATCAGTAACCAGTAAATACCTCAGTGACCTCACGGATCAGTAACCAGTAAATACCAAACATTAACTAAACATTTAAACCTAAGTCCACTTGGCTGGAGATTTTGCAGTCCTATGTCCTTAGTCAGAGGGCTGTGGTCAGCAAAATGGATGTACAAACTATAAACTCCATGAATTATGAGCAATTCCAGGACATTTTTGGGAACATCATAGAGAAATGCCTTCTTATAACAGCAGCAATTTGGTCCAAGCGGCCATTTTCCAGTGTTCATGAGATGGAAGACCGAATTTACGAGTTTATTGAATGCCTGCCCTTTTTTGGTAAGATCATGTCCCAGCTTTTCTTCTTTATTTGAGGTTAATTCTTTACTGTCAGGAGTCTCTGTAATTACTCCCTCTGACAGTTTTGTTTTGTCTGATATACTGTTTAGTGTATCGTATCTGCAAAGACAGTTTCTCTCTGGGAATAGTCATATGGGGGCTAAATGCCCAATCCTACTGCCACGTCATCTGCATGACATCATGTGGTTTCAATTCCATGTCAAACATAGCTGACATGGACCTACGGTATTTGGCATGTATAAAGAATATACAACACATGTATGCCCACATGCAGAGGTGAAAACCATACTTACTTTGTGGCTAATATTGGATACATTCTGCTCTAGAGTATATCTAACAAGATAAGGGTACGCAGGGAGTAATGTTTAGAAAAATTACCAGTTCATTCTATAATATATATATTAGCATAAAATAAATCCACAACTCTGGGTTAATCCTTTTAATAATTGAATCAGATGCCCAGCTTTAGGTGTAGGAAGCCTTGGGATTAACATTTCATCTACAGCAACAGTAATTCTGTGTATGTTGGTAATATTATACAGTTGCAATGTATATAGTTATCTAACATATCTACATCAAGTCGTTTCACATAATTGTCTGGGCACACATAGGAGCTTGGCATGCACTGAGGTGCTTTCGGCTGCAAGGGAATCCTGATGTAGAAATAATTGCTGAGTGCAGTAGAGGTGGGAAAGTGCAGTATGGATGATGGCGAGACACCTTACCCGCTCTGCTACCTGCACTGTCTCTCCTATCATTCAGGATGACAGGCATCATGGAGCTACCGTAAGCATGGGCGTCACAATAGCAGTGCGGGCCGTACACGGGTGTCAACCACCGAGGGGTGACACCAAGGTGCAGACTCCCCCTCAGTGACAGGAGCCGGGTACTGCACTGTAGTATTAAGTGCAGCACTCGGCTCCTGACACTCCTGACACTGTGAGGGAGCCGCACATCCTGCACCCCTCCAGCCCATACTTGCAGACATTCAGCTCCCTCCTTCCGGGAGGGAGCTGAATGCCTGCATTCTGTGGGGGGCGTGGCCGGACTGTGATGCCGTTTTGGGGGAAAAAAGGCCGGAAAAAAGGCATTGTGAAGCAGGGGGCGGAGCCTCGATGACGCGATTCAGCGCGAATCGCGTCATCGGGCCCTCCGGCAGCAGGGGTTTTTACTAGCAGTCTGGGGGGGTATGTGGCAGTCGGGAGGCTTGCCTGCTTTTCCGGGAGGTCGGGAGTGGCACCCGATATTCGGGAGGCTCCCGACCAAATCGGGAGGGTAGGCAAGCCTGCTCCAGCCCTCCCAGTAAAAAGCATGGGAGTCGGGACTACAGGGTTTGGGCCATGAGGCCATGCCCTCTTCCTGCATGGCCATGCCCCCTTTTCAGCAGTGCATGGCTACACCGCGAGCGCAGCATCTCTCCCCGCACCAGGTGACACCGCGAGGAGGGACACCCCTGACCATGAGTGCACAGCGTCTGTTGCTCTGTACCAGCCTGCTTTACTCCATTATTGCTTTAATGAAAGGTTTTTGTTTTTTTTGTCACTTTATATCATAATCACTTAAAATTAGGGAGATGATATAATTTTTATAAAATTTTTTGCAATGCAGCCTTCCTTCACAATACCCACCACATAGGAAGTGTTAAAAATCAATTTTTCATGGTAAAATGTAAAAGGGGATGACTTTAGTGTTTGAGTATAAAAATAGCAGCCGGCCGCCGCTGTTTAGAGGGAGGGACCAGGAAATCTACATCAGCCGACAGAGATCCTGGCTTCTTCGCTCCCCTGTAACGGCGGCGACAGGCCTCCATTTTGGAGACATGCTAGTTTACGTGCTGGCTCGCAGACCCGTACTGCACATGCGCAGAATAGGTCTGGCACCTGCGCAGATTCCCGAACATCGAGAATCTGCGTTCAGCAGTGCACTAGCGTGCACTGTTGCATTAGGCCCTGTGTTCTCTGTAAAATAAGTTTTCACTTTTTTGGGGAGAGCAAGAAAATCTGTTTTCTAGGGGTGGGGATGGACATCGGAAGCGCAGCATCAAATAGTTGCCAGGCTTCTGATATCAAATCATGTGATGTGATGACAATTAGCCACTGCATTGCAACAATTTGATACTATAATCATCGCGATGGTTATAGTGCTAATACTAACTGGCTGCAAGGGGGCAGGGCCTGTGGCAGCACCGCCCACATTACTGAGGGGGAGTGTCCAGCACTCCGAGATGGTGGGCTGCACTCAGGCTTCTGATATACAGAGAATAGATGCCGTGCACATGTGCATGGCATCTATTCTCCTGCTTCTCCTGCTACACACCAGCTGCTCTGCTATGCAGAGAAGGGATGTGTGCTCCCCCTCCACAGCCAGTCATCGGCTGAGTATCGGAAAGCTGTATCCGATAGCTGGCAACCATCGTATTTCTGGTATTCACTGGAAAAAGTACCTCCATCAAATTGGAAATATCGATGGATGCTAACCATTGGCTTCCGATGTCATCCCTACCCAGGGGTAACCCCTTACCAATTTTTCGCTGACAGGGGTATGGTTGTGAGTAATGTGGTGGAGTTTCACAATCTGGAGCAATGCTGTGGCACAGTGGTTAGCATGTCTGGCTCAAAGCACTGGGCGCATAAATTACATTTCCGAGCAGTGGCCTATCTGTGTGGAATTAATATGTTTAGCCCATGTCACAGGCAAATGCAAGATTTGTAGGGTGGGGTTTCCTTATACATGCATGCATACATATATATATACTGTATATACCTGACAAAAGAGAGAGCGAGAGAGAGAGAGGGGCCTATTCATCATAGCTAAAAAAATCGATGGAGGTTATTAGGTTTAGAACTTGCATGGAGTTCTACCTAATTTCCGAAAAGCTGTAATTTTTGCGATTACAGCTTTTTGGGAAATAGATAGTTTTCCCTCTCTACACTACCTTACCTCAGTTGGAATCTGTGCTGCGCATGCGCTGTTACATCTGTAAAACCAGCGCATGCGCAGCACTGCCTACACCTGCGGTAATTTTGTGTCCCCCTCACCCCCCTCCACTCACCTCCCCCCCGTCCCCAACTTACCTGCCCCGCTGCAGCGCCTCCGGCTCCGGTGGCTTTTCTGACACGTGTTCTCCCAGCAGACCACAGTACAGTTTACACAAAAAAAAATTTTTTTTTCTAAACTTTATTGTGCTCTGCTGGGAGAACACATGTGAGAGCAGCCACCGGAGCCAGAGGACGGACCAGAGTGCCGGAGGGAGACGCCGGGGGACCTGCACATGCTGACACAGGTAAGTTTTATCCGCTATTCGCCACCTCACAGTGGCGGTTAGTAACTCCATCAAATTCCGAAAATACATACTTTTTTGAATTTGATGATAATTTCCATATCCCCATACTGATATATGGGGAGTGTGGAAATTAGGGGGACTGAGGGCCTGATTCAGAGCTGAACTCTCTGACCAGAGCGCTCGCTCTGAATCAGGGCCCTCCTACCTGTTTTAGTAGCGTCCTCATGGACGCTCGCATAGCTGTGGGTTACCACCCACAGCTTATGCGAGCATTCATGATGATGGTCGCGATGGTCAAGACCATCGCGACCAACGGGCTTGCGATGGAGACCCTGCGGTAGGGTCTCGCTGCCGCAAGCCCTGGAGTGATTTTGGCTCTATCAGAGCCAAAATCACTCCCACTGACACCACTAGTGATGTCAGTGGGGCCGGCTTCCGACGATAGGCGTTCCCATGGGAACACCTCCGTCTGGCAGGCACGTCCCCGGCACGCCCACCAAAGGGGGCGTGCTGTCAATCAACATCGACAGCATGCCCCCTTTGGTGCGAGACCCGGAGCGATGGAGAGCCCGTCGCTCTCCGGGTCTCACGCATGCGCACGACAGAGCTCCCTCCGTCATGTGCATGCGCAGTGGGGCAACATCGACCTGTTTGCGAGCGTCCATTGCTCGCGAACGGGTCTGAATGACCCACTTAACCAGGATATATCAGTGATATCTCCTGTGTTAAGTCTCTTCATGAATAGTAAAATAACATTAACTAAGGAAAATGTCCTTAAAAACGTTATATTAGTGTTGATGAATAGGCCCCAGAGAGAGAGAGAGCTCACACACACATACTTATATATAACACATGCACATGTTATATACTATAACACACACATACAGTATATAATAGGAATGGGTATGAAGTCCCGCAGGTTCATATCCCGATGCCGGCAGCCCGAAGGGAGAAGATCCCGACAGGGCAGGTAAGTACTCTATACCTACCCCTCTAACCCTAACCCTCCCTTTGTGGTGCCTAACCCTAACCTCCCCCCTAGTGCCTAACCCTAACCTCCCCCTGGGTGTGCCTAACCCTAAACCCTCCTTACCGCACCCTAAACCTAGCCCTCCCGTGGGGTGTTTGACCCTACCTCACTCCTGGGGTGCCTAACCCTAACCCTAGGCATGCCTAACGCTAATCTACCCCCAAAAAACCTAACCCTCCCACCCCGCGGCTAATGCTAAGTGCGCCACGGACTTGCCTCGTTCGGTCTGGCATCCTTCGGCGTTCCGGTGTCGGGATTAAGATACAATCAGGTGCATAAATATTGGGACATTGACATAATTTTCATATTTTGGGCTCTATTCACCACCACAAACAAGATGTGCTTTAACTGCAGACATTGAGATTTAATTTGAGGGTAATTACATCCAAATCAAGTGAACGGTGTAATAATTACAACGGTTTCTATATGTGCCTCCCACTTTTTAAGGGGTCAAAAGTAATGGGACAAACTAAACAATCCTAAATCTAACTTTCACTTTTTAAAACTTTGTTGCAAATCCTTTGCAGGCAATTACAGCCTGAACTCTGGAATGCATAGACATCACCAGACGCTGGGTTTCATCCCTGGTGATGCTCTGCCAGGCCTCTACTGCAAATGTCTTCAGTTCCTGCTTGTTCTTGGGGCATTTTCCCTTCAGTTTTGTCTTCATCAAGTGAAATGCATGCTCAATCGGATTCAGGTCAGGGGATTGACTTGGCCATTGCATAACATTCCACTTTTTAGCCTTAAAAAACTCTTTGGTTGCTTTTGCAGTATGCTTCGGGTCATTGTCCATTTGCACTGTGAAGCGCCGTCCAATGAGTTCTGAAGCATTTGACTGAATATGAGCATATAATATTGCCCGAAACACTTCAGAATTCATTCTGCTGCTTTTGTCAGCAGTCACACCATCAATAAATACAAGGGAACCAGTTCCATTGGCAGCCATACATGCCCACGCCATGACACTACCACCACCATGCTTCGCTGATGAGGTGGTATGTTTTGGATCATGAGCAGTTCCTTTCCTTCTCTATACTCTTCTCTTCCCATCACTCTGGTACAAGTTGATCTTTGTCTCATCTGTCCATAGGATGCTGTTCCAGAACTGTAATGGCTTTTTTAGATGTTGTTTGGCAAACTCTAATCTGGTCTTCCTGTTTTTGTGGCTCACCAATGGTTTACATCTTGTGGCGAACCCTCTATATTCACTCTTCTCTTGATTGTTGAGTTTGACACATATACACCTACCTCCTGGAGAGTGTTCTTGATTTGGCCAACTGTTGTGAAGGGGTTTTTCTTCACCAGGGAAATAATTCTTCTCTCATCCACCACAGTTGTTTTCCATGGTCTTCCGGGTCTTTTGGTGTTGCTGAGCTCTCCGGTGCGTTCTTTTTTTTTAAGAATGTTCCAAACAGTTGATTTGGCCACACTTAGGACCTCATTCAGAGCCGGTCGCACAGAGCGTGCGGTCGGTCTGAATGAGGGGAGGACGTCTTGAATTTTCAAGACGTCCTCCTTTGCAGTGGTAAGGCTGTGGGTTAACACCCACAGCCTTACGACCGCCTAAGGTGATGGTCGCGATGGTCAAGACCATCGCGACCATCGGGGCTTACGACGAGACCCTAGGGTCTGAGCCGGAAGCTCTCCACGGACATCACTAGTGATGTCAGTGGGGCCACCCCCAAACGGTAGGCGTTTCCATGGGAACGCCCCCGTTTGGGCTGCCACCCCCCCGGCCCGCCTTCCAAACGGGGCGAGCTGTCAATCAACATCGACAGCTCGCCCCCTTTGGATCGAGACCTGCTACGACCGGCGCTGTCGGTCATAGCAGGTCTCACGCATGCTCTGTGGGGAGCCATCGACCCAGTCCGAGCACATCGGCGCTAACGACTGGGTCTGAATGACCCCCTTAATGTTTTTGCTATCTCTCTGATGGCATTGTTTTGATTTTTCAGCCTAATGATGGCTTGCTTCACTGATAGTGACAGCTCTTTGGATCTCATATTGAGAGTCGACAGCAACTGATTCCAAATGCAAATGTCACACCTAGAATCAACTCCAGACCTTTTACCTGCTTAATTGATAATGAAATAACGAGGGAATAGCCCACACCAGAAATATGAAAATTCTGTCAATGTCCCAATATTTATGCATCTGACTGTAGATAAGATAGGTGTTGGTATTTTTCTATGCCTATTTTAACTCCCTTGTTGGGATTTGGATGTTGGTATTGAGGCCGGTGTCATAACTACATCCCATATAATACACATATTCATATATTATATTATATGATCGTATATTATATATAACAAACACATATATATCTCTCACATGGGATGAGGTCCCCAACTGCGGGGATTCTGGCGCTCAGGATGCTGGTGCCGGAATCCCGACACTTGTCAGGATCTTGAAGGTAAGTAGCGGGATTGGGGGGAGGGTTAGGGGTTATGGTTAGACACTAGTGGGAGGGTTAGGTTTAGTGTGCAGGGAGGGGGAGGTTAAGTTTAGGCACTAGGGGGAGAGGTTAGGGTTAGGCATCGGGGAGGGAGGGTTAGGGTAGGGAGACGGGGAGGGTTAGAATACTGACTGACAAGTGTCGGTATTCTAACCCTGTCAGGATGCCAGTGTTTGGGTGCCAAGTGCCGGCATCTTGTACCTATTCCCTCTCACACACACATACCCTCACTTTACATGCAGTAGCCACAGGTTGCTGATAGGGGTGGAGCATGGTAATTTATGTCATTAGGACGCAGGGACAAAATTACGCAATTCTCATAAAATCCATCCCGATGTGGTGAGCTGGTGAGCGTGGCGATCCGATTCGCTTCATCACAGCCTTGTCCCTCGCTGCAAAATGCCACAACTCACAGCATCACATAGACATGATTCAGTTTACCCAGAAAGAAAAAGTTGCACTCATGATACAAAGATACATACACATACAATTGTCTTGTCTGGCATAAAATACTATGATATTGATGCACTCCTGTAATATTTACATATAACACTAGGTGTCGCTCTTACTCTAGTTAATGGCTAAACTTTTTTTTTTCAGTTTATACTGTTAATTGTGAACTGCCTATTGTGGTCACATGTCAGAAGATTTGGTCACTTGGCCCAATCACAAAACATTCCTACTTGACCAATCTGCACCCATTCATCATTTCAGAAATTGGACTGAATGACCAGATCTCTAGGAGATCATCTAATATTCATACCATGTTGCCTATTCGATGGTGAAAATTAACATTTTCACCTTCAATTGTAAAAATTAAGTTTTCTGGCCATTCATCAAGAAAGCAAAGCAGGAGTCTTACCTTCCTTTTGCGGAATGGCCCGCTGTCCCCATACACTAATATGGGGACAGAATTCATCAAGCTCCAAAAATACAATATTTTCGGAGGTTGAGTGCGGTAGCATTCGCCATCTTCAGATGTGGAATGCTCCCGCTTGTGGATTGCAAGCTTTAGGATCCCTCCGTCCCTGTCCGGCTCCTTCCGCAGGACGTCGGGGCTCTTGTGTGCATGTGTGACCTGTAGGAAGGAGCAGTGAAAAGATTCACTGCTCTGAAAAGGATGCCGCTGTTCAGAATACCGACAGCGGCATCCCAACAGCCAGAATCCCGACACCCATAGCAAGTGACGGGCAGTAATTTTCTAAGCCCTACCCTAACCCTAACCCACCCTCCTTGGTGCCTAACCCTAACCTACCCCCCTAGTTCCTAAACCTAACCAAACCCTAATCCTAACATTCTCTACCCGGTGCCTAACCCTAACCCTCCCCCTAATGCCTAAACCTAACCCTGCTACCCGACCCTAACCCAGGGTTGTCTTAACAGCAGTGTGGACCCTGGGCAAAGCAATGCACTGGGGCCTCTACCCATTTTCAGGAAAAAAATTTAAATGGTCAATAAAATTAAACCCTCCTGCATGCCCATCAGACCTCCCACACATGCAGAGAGACTCTGTCTGACTGATCTGAAGCCGGCGGATGAAGTGAAATTGGGACTGAGGTGAGTACTTGTCACAGGGGGGAGTTAGATCGGAATACAGTGTATCGGCGGCCGTCTTATAAAAATATCACAAATTTACCAACTGACGGCGGCTGCAGGGGGGCAGGTTGGTGGGCCCCTACAAGCTTCGGGCCCTTGGGCAACTGCCCAACAAGCCCAATGGAAGAGATGGCCCTGCCCTAACCTCCCCCTAACACCCCAATACTTATCTTTGGGATGCCGGCGGTCAGGATTTTGGCGCCGGTATCCAGACCATTGACATCCCGCATGCCAGAATGTCGACTACATACCCTTGTAATAGGGTGTTTACCAGTTAAATGGGCTTATTAAGTATTTATTAAGGGATTTCCCAAGGAAAAAAACAAACATTGCATTGTTCAGCTCCAAATTATTGGAGCTATATTTTAACAATGTTTTCTTGAGATATGCATCCAAAAGGAGGCTATATCGTGTAGCATTTGCCCTGGGGAAGCTATAGTGCATATGGGGACATCGGGCCACATGTACAATATCCAGCTACCGTAGAGAGATTCTAAGATCCTTATCCATGAAACTGTAACCATTTGTGTAGGTGTAGCTAGCCCATACTTGCCTACTTTTGAAAAAGCATTTCAGGGAGAGTGTGAAAGCAGCACCAATGAGCGCGGTGGTAAAGTGGGCGTGTACTGCTACATCGAGAGGCGTGTACTATAACTGACTTACATCCACATGTAAATGATCCCCAAACAGGGCCGGATTATAGGCGGGGTGAAAGGGGTGGTCGTCCTGGGGCCCCCACACAAAGAGGGCCCCCACAGATTGGCAAACTTCCCCCACTGCAACAGCTATAGCGGCTACGCAGGCAGGCAGGCAGGCAGCTCTATTCGGCGGCTCAGCTGTTTCTTACAGCGGCCGCCGAGGAACTTCTCCACAGTCGAAGTCTCGCGAGATGATGTCATCCCGCGAGACAATGACTAAGTCTAACTCTGATGCTGCTGCTGCGCTGCGACGTGAGTGAGACGCCCAGGGCGCCCTTTCACTCATTGTTGCTCCTCGAAGGCTGCCTAGTCAGCCGCTGCCAGCCTGCTATGCTGCAAGTCACAAGTGAGTGTGACACACTCAGTGAGATCATCTCACTGTGTTTGGTCCCTGGCTGCCTGCCCTGTGAGAGACAGCTAGAGAGGCAAGTAGTAACTTTAGTAATCATGTCTCCCACTCAGTAAACATGCACCCCAAGTTAAATTACTTCATTTATATATAGATCTATATATATATAGATCTATATATATATATATATATAGATCTATATATATATAGATCTATATATATATATATATATAGATCTATATATATATATATCTATATCTATCTATCTATCTATCTATCTATCTATATATATATATATCTATATATCTCTCTCTATATATCTCTCTCTATATATATATATATCTACAGATCTATAGATATATATATAGATCTATATATATATATATTATATATATGACTATATCTGGTGAAAATAATAATAATATATATATATATCTATAGATGTTTGTACAGGGCTAAGATATATATATATATATATATATATATATATATATATACACACACACACATATACACACACACACACGTATATTATATATATTATTACATATATATATATATATATATATATATATATATATATGCAGGGCGTCTACTTAGGAGCTGTGCAAGCCCACCTATTCCTTTTCTTTGGGGCTTGCATAGTTCCTACAGAGATACCCTGCATATATTCATCTCTCTCTCTCTGTCCCCAAAGCAGTTACTAAGATCTATTTCTTGATGAAAACACACTGATACTTTTCAGACAATGCATTTAGCCATAGGGATCATTGTGCCTTATACCCAATGCAGAGAAATTATACTAATGATCCCATTTGAATGTATATATCCATGGTTGCTGACTTTCTGGCTGCCCCTTCCGGGAGGGAGCACCCAGATCGGCAGGGCACAAGGGGGCGCGGCCGTACATATGATGGACATTTGTGATTTTGGCCCCACCCCCGCTACTCAATACCGATATTACAGGCATTGTGAAGCAGGGTGCAGGCCAAAATGATGCAAATCAGCATGAATCACGTCACCGCCCCCCCCCCCCCCCATGTCCTGCGGAGGTTTCACAGGTAATTGTGGGGGGAGGGTCGAGGTGGCTTTCCGGGGGGCAGGGAGCGGCACCCGATTTTTGGGAGGCTTCCGGCCGAATCTGGAGGGTAGGCAAGTATGTATAAATCTTTTTTTTTAAATCTAAATATATATATATATAACAGCTTTATAATGGGGGTAAGATGCAATCAGGGAGAATACTAGACTTCAGGGAGTCAGGGAGATTGTTACTATTTCAGGGAGTCTCCCTGACAATCAGCGAGAGTTGGCAAGTATGAGTTATCTATAGGCATAGGCAAACGCAGGGGGGGTTTCCGGCTGCCTGGAAACCCCCCTTCCCAGCCCACACCATGACCACAATAGAAATAGTAATGTAATAGAATTTTACTAGTGAGTACTGCATCTTCTTCTCAGTATCACAATTGAAATAATTAGCACCATCTTTTAACATGTATCAGCCAGTAATAAATAACCTGTGCACCAAGTAGGAGATCTGGAAACCATGCACTGTTAGGGATGTACTGCTATAGAGCCCAATATGTACATATATGTCCAGGGGAGTGCTAGGTTATTCTGCTGCTCCCCCAGACTCCCAGACTCTCTCCAATGCTCTGGAATGGTGCCCATATATAAAATAAAAACATTCAGCTCAGGCAAGATGGCCCTACTACCACATCTAATGGCTTACTGTGATCACTGGTCCTCTATATGCTGGAATTATGACACACAATATACTTTGTATGATGCATATTAAAGCTGGATAAGTGCTAATTCTGCCATCTTCATGGACTGGCCACACTCACTCTAAAATCAAGCATTTGGAAACCCCCCTCTAGAAATCCTGTGTTTGCTACTGTCTATAGGGGCCAAGCTCCAAAAAAAGCTTAGCTTTTTGTTAAAGAATAATCAGTCTGCAGCGGTAATTACCTCTGATAATCTCCTGATTTAGGCTCTTCTTAAATAGCCCAGATAATGACATTCATGCAGGTAAAAATGGGCAAGTAAATAGGCCCCAAAATATATTATTATTGCATTTGTGCATTTAGTAGTTCCTATTTCGTGCAGGTACTGTAGGTGGCGCTGTGTGCTCAGTAAAACATCATCCAGCACTTCAGGTCACAGGACATCATGCAGAGGTGTACACAGTAAATGCAAATTGTATCTTTTTATCTCTGCAACTTCTTTTATTAAGTGCTCATGTGCATCAATTCACAATCCACTTCTGCTATGACGACTTGGACGAATTTATAACTTACAACTCCCTGCGCCAAACCTGTGATGAGGTTTGGAGGCTGGCTAAATTACAGTATGGACAGGTCAATGTGAAATGCATCCCAAGATGACCACCAAACAGACACAAAGTTGTCTATTTGGTGTAGGAATGACTGGCAGATTATGGAGCTGATGATGACAGTAATGGCCCACATCTGCTTTGTTGAACGTGTCTGGAGCTGGAGAGACTTTATATGATATATCGTGCAATCTTGGTAGTTTCGACCAATTTGCATGACCATGGTATAGTGTGTATGCCTAATTTGTCATTTTCACCCATCGTTCATTGTATCGTCCATTGGTTGTTCTGCACGGCCAATGGGACGATTCCATGGATGACGTGGTGTTGATACATGAAGCATGTAACGATATACCGCGTCATCAAACGATGGATCATGTAGTGTGTACGGCGATACTATATATATTGTTACATAGCATTGTCGCATCCCTGGGTCGCACCGTCGTTCAGGTACATAACCAGCTTAAGACACACCAAACTATACAAATGCAGTATAACTGATGCGGATGTCATCTACCTATCCACAGATGGTCAGATCTCACATTAGCAGCCACTCTGCATAGATAAAATAATTTTTTTAACTCCCAAGATGCTCTGATACAGAAGTTACTGCTGTGTCCCAATTCGTAAGAACAAGCCATGAATGGAGCCAGTGAACTGAAACAGTTCAAAATGTCCCGACTGTCCAAACTGCTTGCAGATGTGTTTAATGTCCTGCCGCTAACATCTGTGACTGTGGTGTGCCTCAAAAAGGGTGGCTTAGTGCCTCCAAAGCCTTGGCCACACCCCCTGGAGACTTGGCTGGCCACACAGGCATTTTATTCCCCCCTCTCCCCCCAGCACTGATTTCGTAAACGGTGGCCACAATGTAAGTATATTCAGGGGCCTATGTGCACAGCACACTCTGCACCCATTGTAAATACAGCAGTACAATACCACTTCTTGGAAGTAGAGCACATAGGTCCTGCTCTATATGTGACAAAACCTCTTTAACAGCATAAAAATCTGTTTAGAACGCCCACGAGCCAGAAATTAACCCGGAGTTGGAAATCCCCTATGCCTCAGAATAATTGAAAGCATCAAAGCTATTTTTAAAAATATACTCTGGCTTAGTTCTAGATCACAACAGAATGATCACTTAGTCAATGTTCATTTATAATAATTCACTTGGAATGTCAGGGAGATTTCAAGATCATTTGGAGACACCCTGGGGAGTAATAGGAAAGCAGACTAAGTTCCTGGGGTTGTGTACACTGGCCAATGTGTGGCACCCTGGCTGTTGTAGTGGGCACAGATAAGTTAGGTCGATGGTAGATGGTACCTTACAGTCTAGACAGCAGCTCCAGTGGGTCTTTCTTCTCCTTTGGTAATGACTTCATTAGGTTTAGCCACCTCAGGCTGTAGCAGAGAGGCTAGCCCCATACATACAGTAATATGACACAATGTGACAGCCTTGGCAAATGCAATAATCAAGTGGATTTATTAAAAGGGGGTAGGAGGGCATAGATCCAGGGCAGGTCCCTGTATGAAACTAAGGATCACCATACATATGACAGCAGATTGCAGCACAAAAAGGACTATAGCAAATTTAACACAGTAGTTAGCAAAACAGTAGCAAATACAATTCTGTAACAGGGCGGCAGTGCACCCTGTACAGACCCTGCCATGACATCATGATGATGAGCCGAGGGGGCAGGGCAACTAACACCGGGAAGTATTGCACTGCTTCAGGACACTCTGGACTGCTGCACAGACTGCAGGATGCATGGCTGGAGCATCCAAAGGACACTCGGGGTAGCACTACATCAGTGATACTGGCTGCAGGGTGCCATGCCAGGCCCCCTGCTAGCAGTGACCGTGGGACAGCCAGTGGCAAACGCAGAATTTCTAGAGAGGGATTTTTGATTTTACAGTGAGTGTGGCCAATCCAAGAAGAGCGCATACTTTGCACTTAACCAGCTATAATATGTCATACAAAGTGTAGTGTGTGTCATAATTCCAGCATATACAAGGCCAGCGATCACAGTAAGCCATTAAATGTGGCAGTAGTGCCAACTTGTCTGAGCTGAATGTTTTTATTTCAGATGCAGGCACCATTCTAGAGCATTGGAGCAAGTCCGGGAGTCTGGGGGTGCAGCAGAAGAACCTAGTACTGCCCTGGACATATATGTACATATTGATCTTCTTATGCACTGGATAGTGTATTATTATACAGTATTAATAATTTTCCCTGTTGATGGTCTATAGCAGAGCACCCCTAACAGTGCATGTGTTCCATATCTCCTAGTTGGTGCACATGGGTATTTATTACAGGCTGAGACATGTTAAAAGATCCACAGGCGGTAGTGATTATTTCATTTGTGATACAGAGAAGAACATGCAGCATTACTAAAATTCTATTTTCTTACTATTTCTATTGTGGTCATGGTATGGGCTGGGAAGGGGGGTTTCCAGGTAACCGGAACCCCCTTGTGTTTGCCTATGGCAGCGATTGTGTCCATAAAGAGTCCTGTGCTCTGTACGACAGCGTTGCTTGCATACCCCTAGTTATGTCCCTGAGTGAATAGGCAATGGGCAACAACTCATTCCAATAGTTAAACGGGCTTCTCTATCTTTGCTACTGCTGCAGCACCTCTTTGTCTATAACTAGGAAAAGGGCAATTTCTCAGTTGTCTCAATATACTATACTTTAAACTCACATTAACCTTTTCAAAATATGGATATACAGTAAGAGCAACACAGATTACTGATCAGCAAATTTAGCAAAAACCTCAGAACTGTTCAGTAGTTTACTCTAAAGTGCACACAAAGTTCTGTCATTGCTGGACAATCACTGACCTATAACATGCATGTATTTGCAATCCACAATTGGTAATAGCAATAAGCTTAGCATTTAATGCTGTCCTTTGCTGATTCCAGAGAGCACTAGCTTTGGTTTTCCAGTGACAAGGCACAATAAAAAAAATAAAAATGTCACGACTCTAGGAAAGTTGGCCTCCTGAGATGAATCAGACTCTGCAGGCTGAGAGCGTGGTAGCAAGAACTGAGGAGGTTTTAGATAGCTTTTCCTCATAGGAGAATTAAGACTTGAATCTTAGTAGCTTTTAAAAGAACACAAGGTTTTATTGAACAAACAGTGGAGAATTGGGAATGATGGGTAGAATCAGAACAAAAGTCCAGAATGATAAGAGCATGAATCTGTGACAAGAATGCATCAGTGTAGTAGGAGTGGGACGACTGGTATTAGTGCATGAAATCCATAAGCAGAACACTAGTCAAATGATGCTGAGTTATCCTCAATAGACGGAGGCAGGAATCTTGAGTCCGAGTTACCGAGGTTCACTCAGTAAGACGGGACGGGAATCCTTGGTCAAAGGTGTAGAGGTAAATCCAGCTAGACTGTAACATCATAGGCTTGCAATGAGAGTGAGTCTTGTGTACACAATGTTGCGTCAAACTCCAGATATAGTACACTGAGATGTGTCATGGTTATATAGACAAAGTACACAGATGTGCATCAATGGGTGCTGCAGGTTTTGTACCCAAAGTGGCATTGTTAGGTGCTGTGGGCTTTGTATCCAAAGTGGCACCTTTAGGTGCTGCAGGCTTTGTATACAAAGTGGTGTTTCATGACACGGAGCAGGACACGAGGCTAACAGGAAGTCCAAGATCAAATGATATCAGGAGCCAAATACTAGGACTTGAGAAGACATTGTATAGGCACTGAATGATTATCCAGGAAGTGTTTTTATATGCAGTGCCTGTTGCTGATTGGTGATTGATTCCCAGCTGACAGAAAACACAGGTAGACTCTGGCTACAACAAGATGAACTGGAGACTATGTGGGCATTTTTGGAGGAAGACAACATACAGCTCTAGGGACACCAGTCAGCGTGGAGGAGAGGTTTGCGCCCTGCGACTGGAGTGTTGCCGTGAAGAAATCCAGCAGCTGCCCAGGCCCACGAAGTGGAGAGCAGAGGTAATTAATGCTGCTGGCTGGGCTCTCCGTCGGGACCTGATATCAGTGTTCCTGACAAAAAACAGTTCCACTTGCAATATATCCCAATTGTCTTCAGCACTGGACAGTAACAATAAGTCCCAAATTGCTCTTTAACTCCGCTCCATATTCACACAAAATGGCTGCCACTATATATACACTGACATACTCAGGAACTGTTTCTCTAGTAGCTCAAACTAGATGAATATCACGCTGTTTACTGAAACCTAATTCTGATGTGGACAGTATTGCACAGCCACAGGGAAATGGCTGTGCAATACCGTACAACTAAAATACAAATGCAGCAGGAGGAGCCTGCGATTTGAGTGCAGCATCCAAAGATGCAGCATCGGATCACCATCACGGCCATCGGCCAAAGCTTAGTCAGACTGGCCATTACAGCTGGTCAGTTGGATCCAGGAAGTCTGCGTCTGATGATGCAGACCCTGGGCTTGGCACACCTACAAAATGGGGTTTACACAACCCAGTTTTGTAGAACACAGTAGCATGTCAATCATGTTGCGGCTAAGGGAGGACTGTGAGTGATCACACAGAACTCGTTCTGCACTTGTGCAGATCCCAAAACATTGTATATGTAGGTAAACCATTGTTTTTGCATACAAACCTGAATCAGACCCTCAGGGGTATATTTACTAAAGTGAGAGGTTTTATAAGTGGAGATGTTGCCCATAGCAACCAATCAGAATCTAGTTATTATCTTCTAGAAGGTGCTTGGTAAATGTTAAGTAGAATCTGATTTGTTGCTAATGGCAACATCTCCATTTCTAAAAACTCTCACTTTAGCAAATATACCTCTCAGTCTCTTGCACAAGCCAGGATTACATAGTGCTTGAAATGTTGCAGATCTCAGTATCTGTTGATAATTCTCAGTATCTCTCATGCACTCCTGCAATAGCTCTGTAACAGTTCTCAGTAGATCTCAATAGCTCCTGAACAATTCTCTCATAGCAGAACATTACTCACTCGGTCTTCACGGATTTCAGCTGCGGCTCCGAGTCTCCGGCTCTCAGGCTTAGCTGGCGCTTCTGCATTGGTCACTCAGCATACCATCGGGATGTAGTTGAGATCCCGGCTGTTGGGGTACAGTCGCTCAGAATGCCAGCGCCGGAATCCCGACACCAGTCAGAATCCCGGCACCAGCAACCCGACCACTGGCATCCCGATGGTAAGTATTGGTTTAAGGGGGAGGTTAGGTTTAGGCACTTGGGGGAGGGTTAGGCTTGAGCTGTGGGGGGCATCAGGATTCTGACCGCCGGGATCCTGAGTGCTGGCATCTAATACCCAACCCGTCACCTCACCACTTCAGCAATAATGCTTTGCCCATTCTCTTGTTCCTCACAGCAGACCTGCTGCAGCTCACCCCTCTCTACACTCCACTTCCTGCCATCTCCCAGTCTCAACTGCTCATGTGCAACCACAAACACACTGTCCTGTTGCTGTCTTGCCTCTGTTTTGGCATGTAACGGCACCAGATGGTGGTTTCCCCCTATATTGCAATACCCATTGACTCCTGCCAAAGCCACAAATGTACTAACTAAAATCGCTGGGTCACAGACTCCGATAAGAGCCCGTCAATTAAATCAGTGCAAATTCTCAAGACATGACCTGTTTACTTTACGTTAAAGGGTTAAGAAACTGATCTGGCAGATTAGACATGTTAGTTACAATTAACCAGTGATTAGGGATGTGCAGGCTCGGATAGGTTCGAGTTTGCACGTGGAGTTCGGATTTTTCCCTCCAAAAAAACGGAACTCAGAACGAGGCAAAACGTCATCTTACATGGACGAACATCATCATTCCTGGACAAAAGACCAGGAATGATGATGTTCGTCCATGTAAGATGACGTTTTGCCTCGTTCTGAGTTCCGTTTTTTTGGAGGGAAAAATCCGAACTCCACGTGCAAACTCGAACCTATCCGAGCCTGCACATCCCTACCAGTGATTAACCTTTGCGCATTAAGCAGTAAACAACCTAATGACGTATGCATCCTATTGCATGTGCCACTTTGACCTAAATGATTGAGCACAGATTTTACACCTTACGGAGTGCACACTACATGTTCTCTCTACAACTGTTTTAAATCATCTGAAGGGTATTTTGTACATACATGAAGCATTATGCGAAGGAGGATAAATATGTTTTTCTACTGTTTTATTTCTACAATGAATGGTGCTACGGATCATAAGTAGCACCAGCAATTGGGCAGCATGGTGGCACAATGGTTAGCGCACAGCACTGGTGCTCTAACCAGTGTGCTTCAGTTTAGTGTTCCACAAGTTTTCCAGTTTAGTCCCACAGTCCTAAAACATATTTGTAGGTAAATTGGCTGCTAATATAAATGGACCCTAGTGTGTGTGTGTCTGTGTGATATCAACTTCAGACATGGTCAAGGGGTATGGTCAATAATCTCTGGCAGTGCTACGTAATATGGTAGTTTTCACAAAAAAAATAGGTATAGCAAAGTAATCAATGAATAATGGGACCTGTGCTGAATATATCATTTCTGCACAAATTGCAGAGTGAGCACGACCAGGACCTCATTGCTGACACAATCTTCTGCTGAATTCCTCCTCGGTGAGGTCATAGGCTGCTCCACACAAAGTCCACATCAATATCCCCTGACATGGTATCTGTGGAGCTGCTGACATGGATATATACACTATGTAGGCAAAAGTGATTGGACAATAACAGCAATAGATTGACGAGATTTTATTGACACCAGTACTTTGTAGGGCCACCACGTGCAGTGATTACTGCAGACAGAGCCGTAACTTGACTTTTTGGTGCCCTGTGCCAGAAAGAGCATTGGCACCCCCCTCATTTTTCAAAGGGACATAATGCACCCAAAAAAGGGCCATGGCTTCATGGGGAAGGGCCAGGGAAGAGATAGGAGAGGCCAGGAGATGATGGGGATGAAATAAGAGGAAGCTACAAGCAAGAATGATAATAAACAGAAAATTGACAGGTCCAAACAGTGCCCCCTGAACTGTGGTGCCCTGTGCAATGGCACCAACTGCACTACCCTAGCTACGGCCCTGACTGCAGACACCATACTTGGTAACCTGTCCACAAGTTCCTGGACAACAGCAGGCGGTATGTTTTGCCATTCCGCCTTAAGTACAGTGACCAACTGTGACACTGAAGAAGGTCGAGGCAGCCTAGAACGCACCCGTCGCTCCAATTCATCCCAGAGGTTCTCAATGGGGTTAAGATCTGGACCCTGAGCTGGCCAGTTCATCCGTGTTACTGAATTTTCTGTATACCAGTCCAGTGTCGCCCTGGAAACATGAAAGGTGGCATTGTCGTCCAAAGCATTTGTTGTTTCCGTAGAACTGCAAGTGCATGGGCCTTCCTACCAAGTGTTCTTGTCGAAACGGCCACATTAGTGGCCATTTGGTACTTGTATGCAATGATACTCATGGTATGTATTTCGCTTTCACAGCGGTGTCCAATCACTTTTGTCTGCATAGTGTACTATTATTGACATTTCCCCATACAGAAACTGCATTTGTTTCACCCATCACCAGGTATCCTCACTGTCAGGGACATTGCCCTGTAGGCAGGGCAACCTTGTCTCAAGTGCAACATCCTAGAGGTGGCCGCCCATTTCCAATCTGCTCTGGCTCCCACTGCCCAGTCATCTCTTTATTGTTGATTGCAGGAGGGATTATAGTGTGTCACAAATCACTTCTTGTCAGCAGTATAAGAAGTTGAACACGGAAGCCTGACCTGTAATGTTCTTCTTGCAAAAAGACTTGACAACCAGCAGTCAATGGCGCTTGGTCCAAAGGAATAACTACCATAGTAGAAGGGGTGAAACTCAGTTGCGAGGCACTAATTATTGAGGCCTGGGCTTGTTTAAGGGACCCGGTGGGGGTCCGTACCAGCTGTTGAGGGAAACAAATGTTACCTTCTCAGTCATTTGCATTGATTTTTTTTCAGAGGTGATGTGGCCACACCTCCCTTTTTTGGCCACACCTCCTCAGTATCACACGAGCCTGTTGTATGCCTTGAAGGTCCTGATAGGACCCTTCTGGGGGCCCCCTTCCAATGTCAAATCCCAATGCCTATACACATACTTTCTAACATCCTCCTTTTGGAGGCACAGTCCCAATTTTGGAAGACTGTCCCGCATCAGGCCATTCATCCCAATATGTCTCAATTTGCAGGGGATTGGGAGGTGTTGCACAGCAAAATAAGCAGTGAGACAGTTGGAGACATGGGTGAGGAGATAGGGGGAGCGTATATGTGTCACTTTCACTCTTGGCTTGAACTTACAAAATGTCTTCTTACTTTGGGACAATTTGAATATTTGGCCCTGCAGTGTAAAGTGCTGTATGTGCATGTGGATGCAATATATCCTTGAACAGTTCACCTTGGGCCTGATTCATTACGGATCGCTATTGCAATTGCGCACGCAGACGGCCGATTGTTGCGTACTGCGCGTGCGTATGTATCGCAGTGGGCATGCGGGAAGGCATCACTGTGATTGCAGAGACCACGCAGACCCATCGCAGAGTGATTGACAAGAAGTGAGTGTTTGGGGGTGTTGACAGGGGGGTGGTCGGCGAAACGCAGGCATGTCAGTGCGTTTGAACGCCATTACATGGGTGTGCATAACTTAGCCACTGCGATGGCATACGCAGCTTGAGATCTCACTGCCTACAGGAAGGTTAGCAATTTCTGAGTAAGGTCTGACCTTGTGTAATTATGCGGGGTGTAGTAGCCGGCGGTTCAAATCCCGACAACGGCAGCCCGGCAAGGGTGAGGATCCTGATCGTCTCTAAGGTATCGCTAACCTAATTCTAGCCCCTGACCCTAACCCTCCCTTAGGTCTGGCTAACCCTAACCTTCCCCTAAGTGCCTAAACCTAAGCCTCCCTTCCCCGCTGCCTAAACCTAAGTCCCCTGGGGCGGTGCCTAACCCTAACCTCCCCCTGGGGGTGCCTAACCCTAACCCCCCCTTCCCCTAGCCTAAACCTAACCCTCCCGGGGGGGTGCCTAACCCTGAGTCCCCCCCGAGAGCCCTAAACCTAACCCTCCCCCCCGTGCGGCTGTCCACGCCCGGCGCCCGACTTACCTATGGTGAATGACAGGCGTTGAGTTTTCGACGCCTGTCATTAGTACTATGCCGGGATTAGAGAGTCTGGAAGCTGGCAGTCGGCATTTAGACCGTCGGCTTCCAGACTACATCCGATTGTGCGTAAGGCTTCGAAGTTACTTGATGGTACCGATGTTTTCGCAGACTTGCAAGGTATTACGGATGTGAGAAAGGGGAAGTGGGCTCCTTTATGTTGGCCTCTGACGGAATTGCATTTTCGCAGTGGGTCTGCGTGCGTAATCGCAGTTGCGATCGCAATAGCGATCCGTAGTGAATAAAGTAAAAATACACTTACTTACAACACTGTCACTGATGACACAGGGCCTGATTCAGACCCGCTCACAAGCGCTATGTGCTCGCAAGCGGGTCGATGGTCACCCACAGCTAAGCGAGCGGCCAGGAGGCCGCACAAAAAAAAAAAAAAACGCCCTGATTCAGCTTTGAATCAGGCCCACAGTCAGGTCTTGATCACAATGCTGTAGATGCCTCGGAGTAGGAGAGATGGTGTCTGTAGCCAGCTATTCTAATGCTGGGTACACACTGGCCGATATATTGGCCAATCAATTGATCGGCCAATATATCATGCCCCCGTCGGCCAGTGAGTACAGTACAGACGATATGTCTGTGAACAACGTCGTTCACCAACATATAGCATTGGTTGTGCTGCACATCCAGTGAACAGATATGTCTGCAGACATATCTGTCCATCGGCAAGTGTGTACGGACGATCAGCCGAACGCCCGTACACAGGGGCGCCAAGGGGGGGGAGCCGCAAGCAGGTACTACTTACCCGGGTCCGGCACAGCTCCCCATCCACAGCAGCCCAGCACACGCTGCTGTGTGCTGGGCTGCACTGGGAGACTGTCCGAGGCTGCTAAAGCAGCAGCCTGAGCAGTCTCCTATGCCAAAGGGGGGGAGCGATCATGCTGATCGAGCCCCCCATTGGCTGTGTTCCGGGCAGAGGGGCACACAGCACCCCCTTCCCCAGCGCCACGTCGCTAATGTTTTTTTTTCTGAAGGGGGCGTGGCCACGCCTCCTGCAATTAGGTCATGCCCCCTACCTGCTCCCAGTCTGGCTCGACTCGCTGCAGCATGCAGATGATGGTTGTTCAGTGTGTATGAACGACCATCATCTGCAGATATATTGCTAAAGTGTGTACCCACCTTTAGTCCTCAGCCCCTCATAACCTTCCTCACACTCAGACCCTCATCACCATGCCCAGACCACCATCACCTTCCCCAGCCCTCAGCCCCCTTCACCTTCCCCAGCTCTCGGCATCCTTCACCTTTCCCAGTTTCCTTCAACTTACCCAGCTCATAACTCCCTTCACCTTTCCCAGCCCTCAGTCCTAAACCCCCTCACCTTCCATAGCCGCTGCCCACAGCCCCTTCCTCCGCACCCAGCCACAAACCCCCTCACCTGCCATAGCCTCTGCCCCCAGCCCTTTCCTTCGCACCCAGCCCTAGTCCACACTGAAGGGGATCTCCACTTCCGTGCATGACAGCGGGGATGATGTCTCAGGACGAACATGATCTTTTGAGTATGCAAAGCAGCGGCGTGACATCATAGGTCATGCCGCCGTGTTGCATACTGAAAAGGTCATTTCCGGCCCGGGACATGTCTGAGTTACACACAAGTCGAGCCCAGAGCTGCCCGCGCCAGACTACAAAAGAGCTGGGCGGCGGATATATGGGTACCGGTGGCCGCGGCTAGAGCACTGGGTCTGCTGTCCGTGGCCCCGCTTTATGCCCATCTCGGTCTTGGGGCCCCACTGGACATCGGCGCCCGGTACAGGTGTACCCGTAGTCCCTCCCTGTCACCGGGCCTGCGGGGATGCTATGGAGACCGGCGCCAGAATGTAGGTAAGTATTGTTTTTTTTTTCAGGTACTCCCACTGGATTTTACATGGAGAAGTGGACAGACCAGCTGGCAGCAGGTACATATGTGTGAGTTGGATATGTGTATGTATGACACCTGTAGTTCCACTGTAAAGTACAATAGTTTAGAACTACTTTTACAATACTATTACCCCCGTACCCACAGCCCAGGGGTGCGGAGAAGAGCCCTGGGCTTCAACCGATGCTTCTGGTTTTGGGAGAGGGGGGACCCCTCCTTGGGGGGTCCCCACCTCCCCTGAGATCCCCGGCTTGGGCTGACTGGCTTAGGGTGTTAATGCTTTGGCCGTGGAGACCCGGTGATAGCGTCTCTTGGCTATGGCATTACACCCCGGTCGGCTTGGGTCTGGTGCTGGACCCTTATGCATTTTTTCCAATTATATTTAAAACCAGTACTGGCCCTGCCCCCATAACACGCCCATGAGATACCATCTACATGCATGTACTAAGGCACCTCACAGTCACCGCCCACTACATTTTCAATGCACTTCTCACTGCCTGTGACTGAAATTAAAATTGTGACTCTGTACAGACACATGTGGGGTGCGTACTGATGCATGCGCAGTAGCAAAAAATCGCACCACTACATCTGATATCGGCAGTGTGAGCCAGGCTCTTTATCTCTTTAATTCCCAGGTCACTGCTTATGCTTAGGCGACATAATTTCACATTTTAGAAATCCATCTTTTTATACAATTAGACACATTTTAAATTACGGCGCACACGTTGCAATCACATTCTTTGTAAACACTGTTCTCTTTCATTCAGATTCCATTTTCTCTACCACTCCCAATCATATTACTGATTCTCCCATAATTTCCTTACAATTTAACTAATACAGAGGTAAGTGAAACCGAAAGATTGCATAAGAAAAGAGGTGTGTTAAACCTCTAGGATGGGGGCCGGCATGTATGCAAATTACTGTTTAGAGTTAGCCTATCGTTAGCAGGGGCGGGTTTTCAATAGAGACATTATATAAGGGGCTAGAAGTGAGGGCCAAAGCCTCTTTGTTCCAGATTGCCCACCCTCCCTTCCCTTTGCAATTATTGGCAGGTTGTTGTAGTTAATTATGTAGTGGCGGAAAGAACGGCAGTTCACCAGTCCAGGTGCAATTATGAGTTAAGGGCGTTCCCTTCGTTGACTGGTAGTTGGCTGTACCAACCTAACGGGGGGCAGTATCATCACCTAAACGGGTGGGTAGTCAAGTTAGATGGTGAGCGTTACCTTTTGTGTTTGACATGGTTTACATGGTTATGTGTATGCACTCTGGGCGATCTACGCCTGCTATGTCTTTTGTTGTTTGTGTGTGGGCATAGCAGATCTGGCTGATTTCTGGCTGTCCTTTCTTTGCCACCATACATCCTTAATTAATTTAAGAATTAATAAATAATATTAATTTCTCCAATAAATCGCCATCAAGTTATCTGCCAAATCCACGTCTCAGTGTCTTTATTTTATGTTAGTATGATAAGTGGTTTGCACACATGACAACACCTCATCCGATAGAAGGTTTAATGGTACCGCCTAGAAAAAATATTTTAATAAGGGTTTCCCTCTCCTTAGCCAGTGCCCAGTGTTGTGGCAATTGAATGTACATGACCAGCTTTAGGTGGAATAATGGACGAGCACCGTGGAGTTCCCTAATGTTTTTGGTTTTCTCAAGATAAATATTATCAGCAATGCTATATCTATCACCAAGGGCTAAATGTAATAGCCTGCGAGCCGGCGCCACTGCGGGAATACTCTTTAGCAATGGGGCTTTGGGCCTGATTCAGAGCCGGTCGCTAGCAAGCGTTCGCTCGTTGCTGTTGATGTTTGCAAATGTGCGCATGCTCGCTAGCCCAGCAAAGACAGCCCAATGGAATGAGTGACAGGAGAGGCCATTTGTAGGTGGTATCAGGGGCAGGCCAGTAGTAATGGGGGAGTGGAGGTGCGAACGCAGGCGTGCCTGAGTGTTTCAACCCCGTTTCAGAGGCGTGCATAATTAATAGGCAGCGTCATAGTACACATCACCTGGCTGGTTTATACATTGAACTGCTCACAGTGTTTGCGGTAGGGTAAAGGCAACCACAAGCACTGCGAATGCTCCCGATGGTACTCGATTTTACCGATGGTTGCACACACTTCCTGGAGATGACATGCGCAAGTGGGCGTCTTAAGACAGGCTGGTGGGCGTCTGCATACACAAAGTAATCGCACGCCAAGACATAGTGGGTGTGCTTATGCCTTGCCGTGCGATCGCCTGCCTTGCTGGGTGTGTTCAGAATTTACATACGCTGGGAGCGAGCGTACGCATCTAGTGACCGTGTCTGAATCAGGTCCTTTGTCTGATGTCTCAACAGCCCTTAATAAGAATGCACGTAGGAAGAAGAAGAAGATAATCAAACTTCCTGTATGTTTTTATGCTGTGGGAGGAAACTGGGAGACCTAGAAGAACATACACACATACAAGAAGAACGTATCACCTCACACAGCTATTGGCTTGTTCATAAGCAGAATCCCAACAATCGGGGAGGTGTGTCAATGAGCGACTTTTAGCAAATCTCCTTCTATTAGTGATTAATATGGCAATTTGTAATACACTTAATATAATAAAGGCAAATTCCCATATAATCTCCCTTATTTCAAACCTCCCTAAAAAAATAATTGAAAATCATTGATTGTGGCAACCAGGCCTTACTGGGACTTCCGGTTCTACAAGCGCCACCATGAACAGTTACACAATAGTGGAATTGTATTAAACTACTTTTCCATTAATACCATTGTTTTCAATTCACATTAGGGGCGGGATGTACTAAAGGAAAAATGTGGTAAAAACCCTGTTTTCAGGGTTTTTACCGCATTTCCATATGTACTAAGCCCCGCCCACCCTTTTTTTCGGCGTGGAGGGTAAAGCCAGAAAAACCTGGTGTTACCCTACAGAAGCCTATGGGCTCCTTACCGGACCCTGCACCCGACGCTTCGCCGCCGCCTCGTCACCCCGCCGTCACCCAGCGCTGGCCCCCTCTCACCTGCTGTCCATGGTCGCTGGCCCACGCTCCTCCTGGGTCCTCCGTCTCCTCCTAATCTTCTTCTGGGTGCAGGGAGGAGGAGGAGCCCAGGGCTTCCTGCACATGTGACCAGCAGGAAGCTCCCGGGGCTCGGAGGGGACAGGGTACCACGGAGACCCGTCACCAGGCATCGGCTGCTTCGCAAAGGGCAGTTCTTACCGCAAGAGCTGTCCTTTGCGATACAAATCACATATGTTAGTACATATGTGATTAGTAAGGTTGCGGTGACTGGCGGAATAGTCGCCGCAACCTTAGTACATCCCGCCCTAGGGGTACATTTACTAAAGTGAGAGTTTTTAGAAGTTGAGATGTTGTCCATAGCAACCAATCAGATTCTAGAAAGTGCTAGTTAAATGCTAAGTAGAATCTGATTGGTTGCTATATGCAACATCTCCACTTCTAAAAACACTCACTTTAGTAAATGTACCCCAAGCACTTATTTTTAGAGATGAGTGGTTCGGATTCCTTGGAATCCGAACACACCTGAACATTGACAATCTGAATAGATCTGAGTGGCGGCTTGGATCTTCCTTCCTGATTCGGATTCCACTTCAAGGCAAAACATCATCCTTGTGGCATCGGATTCTCGTGAGTTTTGGATTCTATATAAGGCCTCCTTCCACCATTTCTGCTCCCTCTGCAAATGTGGGGATGAGCAGCACAATTATAACTGATGACATAGAAATTGAGGATGCCACCGAGGAAGTGCATGAGGATGAGGAGGATTTGTGGAGCTGATGCTGGGGCTAATGAGGATGTTGAGGATGAGGATGTTGTTTGCGTAAGTCAGGCACCAGTGAAAGCAGCTCTTGGCCATGATAAGAGAAGACCATTGTCATGCCTGGGCATAGGACCAACAAATGCACCTCTGATGTGTGGAATTAATTTTACCCAAATCCTGACTACAATTGTCAAGCCATCTGTATCGTTTGTAAAACCACGGTAAGCAGAGGTAGGGATGTTAACCATCTATGAACCTCCTCCCTGTTAAGTCATTTGAAGTGAACTCCTGAAAGTTTTCGACAACATCAGAAACTGGTGCTAAAAAAATAACAACAAGCAGTTCAGCATCAGCTAGCTCCCTTCTGTCAAGTTCAACTAGATCCCAGCACCTGAAATCTCTACTGCCAATACCTTTATCCTCAATATCCACAGTAATGATCGGAGGTAGTCCTGCACCCACTTTGTTAAGGCTAGGTGATTTCTTCCCTATCCAGGATTCTTCAAAAGAATCCGTCAGCGCTAGGCCTGCTGCTTCTGCTGCTGAGCATGGATCTTCATCCCACAAGGGGACCAAGAAGACTAGTATTTTTTTGAAAAACAACTGACTGTGAAACAATCCTTTCACTCACTCAGTCACAAAATTTAATTTTGAAAACAATATTGTGAGCTGTGAGGTGGTCAAAATTGACTGGAAATGATTGGAAATTAATGTTATTGAGGTTAACAATACTCTAGGAACAAAAAAAAGGCTAAAATTATGTGATTTTAGTTTTTTTTTGCCAATTTTTGGAAAGAAATCCAAAAAAAAAAACAGTCACACCAGTTTGGCAAATCCAAAATCAAAACTGGCCCCGACAAATTAGAACCAGAAACCAGCAAAAATGGTCCGGCGCACATCTCTACTTATTTTACGAAGCTTACCTGTTCTTGTCCCTGCTCTTGTTTCTCCTCAGTTAGAGGAATGAACTTATGATTATTTAAGATGAGTCTTCTTCTGAACAAAATTGCTACTTGCCAGGACATGCTTCCCAAATTAGCTACTGAATGACAGAAAAAGTCCCCTATTTATTAACATGTTATCATTCCACCCTAAGATAGCGATAGTGACTGAAGCACTGTGGTGATATATTATTAAATTAAGATATGTTCAGTAGCAAGTGAACAGCCAAGTGAAAAGCAGATGCTTCTTGCAATTAACAGCAGATGGCGCTTGCGCCGTAAACAGTAAGGGCCTGATTTAGAACTACATGCTGAGTTATGTGTACGCACATAGGCGCTGTTATGATTGAGACACACGGGATTAGCGATGTCTTGAAGCCATCCTCACCATAACTAGAAATGTGCGCAGACCCTCCTATTTTGGTTTTGGTTCTAAATCATCATCGTGTTTTGGTTTTGGCAAAACCACCCTCAAGTGTTTTGGTTTTAGTTTGGGGTTTCTTTAAAAAATAATAGATAAAACAGCAAAAATCATGTAAATGGGACTTGTTTTTGTTCCTATAGTACTATTAACATCAATAACATGCAATCATAAACATGCAAGATCCAGTTTTTAGATCCGAGATCCACCTTGTGGGTAGACCCCTGCCAGAAACTCGGTTCTGCTCGAAACCTCCAGAGTGACCAAAGCCGGGACTCTGTTCGACTCGAAACCCCAAAGTTCAGAATTGTTTGGTATTCAGCAGAAACGTCTCACTGTCTCCCCCACCTGTGTTACCCCTGTTTGTCTGCCACTCCCCTTTAGAATGTAAGCTCTCACAAGCAGGACCCTCTTCCCTCATGTGCTTCTCCTTCCCTCACTTTCACGTCATCTACTGCCTATGACAGGACGCAACTTTTGGGTTCTGCCACCCTGCTGCCTATTTGAATATTATGACTGCTGATACAGCAATATTTATACCTTATCCTGCAATGTTCTGTACTGTAAAGCTGGGTACACACTGACATATATTGGTCAATCAATTGATCGGCCAATGTATCTGCTGCCCATTGAGCAGTGTATATCTACGATATGTCGATGAACGCTGGCGTTGACCGACATATTGCATTGGCTGTGCTTCACAGCCGATGGACAGATGTCTGCAGACATATCTGTCCATCGGCAGGTGTGTACGGGCAGTCGTCAGACTGCCCGTACACCCACAGCGGCAGCCGCAATGAGGGGGGCGGGACACGCCTCCCGCCCACCTGGACATGCCCCCGACACGTCCCCTGGTCGCCGGGACCTGCGGCAGACACAGATGATACCCGTTCAGTGTGTACGAACAACCAATATCTGCAGATATATCTGTATAGTGTGTACCCACCATTAGTCACTGTTTTCTTGTTTTGTTAATTCTGATTCTATTTTCTATTTATGTACTTTGTAAGGCGCGTCGGACCCCTTTTGGTGCCAAATAAATAAATAAATAAATAATAATAGTAATAATAAAGCGCTGTGCGGTCCTGGGAGGTGGCTAAACAAGCTCACCGAGATGGTTCATCTTATGGGTGTATTATGGGAGTGTCTCTGGCATGTCACTGAAGTGGTAGTATACACAGGTGCTCAATACTTTGGAGGCCATACTTAGATGGTAAATCCAGAGGCGTCACTTATCTGGGCGACACCCAGTGCGGCAGCTTGACTGGTTGGTTTTCTTCCATGCACCTTTGGCGAAAGTGAAAGAGGTGTGCTTTCATTGAAGGGGCGTGGCTTTGCCCCATGAAGCCACTCCCCCATGTATGCCGATTTTGGGGGAGGTCTCGGCACACATTGGGCTTACGTAGCGCTCTAGCAGCTGCTGGGGCAGCCGGCACAGTCTCTCCCCTGCCTCTCTCCGGGTACTGTCTTCTCAGTGACACCATCCGAGGGGGTGACACCAAAATAGGAGAGCAGCTCTGCTATTTTGGTGTTACCTCCTCGGATGGTGTCACCCGATGCGGCCCGCACCCCCCTAGTGACGCCAGTGTGTAAATCTGCAAGTTTCGTAAGTGCGACCAATGGTGGTGTCAAAAGATGCACCAGGTGGTTTCACAGCATGTACGGATGCTGAAAGTGGGTGTCTCCGTCCTCGCTCATACATTTGCACAGGTGTACACCAGGGAAGGGCTTGGTAGCGGCATTTGCATAAAGTCACAGCTGAGTGAACGCCAAGAAATGATGGCTGGCGCTCCTGCGTCCATCTCTGAATTGGGCCCTAAAAGTTGTCTGCACATGTGTTGCATGATGTGTCAGTAGTGGCAAGAAGCTCAGTATGTGTCAGATCTCAAGCGTACATAGCCATTTCTAGGCGGCAACTGGGTGGTTGACATGTGGACTTATGAGAGTGTCCTAGGTGTGTTGCCTGACTCCCGAGCTTGTCAGAGGCATGCAGATGAACATGGGACTCCCGTGCTTGTTAGAGGCATGCAGATGAACATGGGACTTCCATACTTGTTAGAGGCATGCAGATGAACATGGGACTCCCGTGCTTGTTAGAGGCATGCAGATGAACATGGGACTTCCATACTTGTTAGAGGCATGCAGATGAACATGGGACTCCCGTGCTTGTTAGAGGCATGCAGATGAACATGGGACTCCTGTGCTTGTTAGAGGCATGCAGATGAACATGGGACTTTAGTGCTTGCTAGAGGCATACAGATGTACATGGGACTTCTGTGCTTGTTAGAGGCATGCAGATGAACATGGGACTTCCATACTTGTTAGAGGCATGCAGATGAACATGGGACTTCCGTGCATTTTAGAGGCATGTAGATGAACATGGGATTTCTGTTCTTGTTAGAGGCATGCAGATGAACATGGAATTTCAGTGCTTGTTAGAAGTATGTAGATAAACATGGGACTTTAGTGCTTGTTAGAGGCATGCAGATGAACATGGGACTTTAGTGCTTGTTAGAGGCATGCAGATGAACATGGGACTTTAGTGCTTGTTAGAGGCATGCAGATGAACATGGGACTTTAGTGCTTGTTAGAGGCATGCAGATGAACATGGGACTTTAGTGCTTGCTAGAGGTATGCAGAGGAGAGGAACATGGGATTTCTGTGCTTGTTAGAGGAATGCAGATGACAGGGGTGTATCTAGGGATCCAAGCGCCCCTGGCAATGTAATGGACTGGCACCCCCCTACTCCCCCTATGCTGCATTGCCCTCAGTAGTAGCCCCCCCTATACAGTGCTGCCAGTAGTAGACCCCAGTAGTAGTCCCCGATATACAGTGCCCCCAGTAGTGGCCACCCCCCCTAAATTGCCCCCAATAGTGGCCACCCCTATACAGTGCCCCCAGTAGTGGCCACCCCCCATAAATTGCACCCAGTAGTGGCCACCCCTATACAATGCCCCCAGTAGTGGGCACCCCCCCATAAAGTGCCCCCAGTAGCAGCCACCCCCTATTTCAGAGCCCCCCCCGTAGAGCCAGGCTTACACACACACACAAAGAACCCAAAAAAATTCAACTTACCTGATCCCCGCTCCTGACATGACCGCCACTGTCTGCTGTGAGTCCTGGACGCTCTTCTCCTGCATGGGAGAGACGTCATGACGTATGACGTCTCTCCCATCACACGCTGCGGGGGGAGCTGGAACACGGATCTCATGAGTGAGCTCCAGCCGGCTCCCTCCGCAGATGACGCAGCAGCAAATGAGAGTCTGTCTGACTCTCATTGGCTGTCTGCTATTGCAAACACACAGCCGCCGCTGGTGGCTGTGTGTTTGTAAACTGTGTAGGGCCGACCGCTGTCACTGTGGTCTGCCCTACACTTGTGGGACCGGGGGACTTGTCCACCCCTTGGCTGTTGGTGGCACTGCCGGATGGCGCCCCCCATTTGGTCGGCGCCCCTGGCGAGTGCCATCCTGGCCACTGGGTAGATATGCCCCTGGCAGATGAACATGGGATGCCTGTCTCACAAGGCTCTTTTGCACCCAGCATAGGTTGGTTACAACTTAAGTGCTGATACCAATTATAAAAGTTGTGGGTGGAAACTAGTGGACAGTGCGATGCACATGCATGAAGCTGAATATGCATTCACATAGGGGCCAATTCAACGTTGCATGCTTCTGTGACTGCTTTAGCATCTGTTGTTGTAGTTGCACCTCTAAATTTATGCTAGTAAAAGCCTTTCCCCTGGTGTACAAGCGTGCCTCTGAGTATGCAAGGGCTGAGACGCTCCAGCTTGGTGCCTCTTTAGATGCTACCATCGAAACTAGCACCTGCCCCATGCTAGCTGGCCACTGCGGATGCCAAAAGGGGGCCAGGAAATCTCTATCAGCTGACGAGGATCCTGCCATCGTCACTCCCCCACAACGGCGACGACACAACTCTATTTTGATAAACGGAGCCCTGTTGCTGCCCCCTCCCTACTCCGAAACAGTCAATCACTAACAGTCTGCTCTGCTGCAGAATTGAGGGCCTGATTCAGCTTGGATCACAGTTGCTAATATGCACGCAATTGGCCAATTGTTGCGTTCTGCGCAAGCATATGCATCACAGTGCGCAAGCCGACCACTGCGATTCGGACTTCCATCGCAGTGACTATGCAGACCCATCGCAGAGTGATTGACAGGAAGTACCATTTGCGGGTGGTGGCGTGGGGTGGTCGCGCCATAGGACACATGCGTTGTCTGACTTTTTAGATACTCAGACACATGTGCAGACTAGCATGAAGCAGCCTCACTTGCATCCTTTTTACGTCCCGCTCAGAATCAGGACCATAATATTACAGATTTAAAAAATATATAAATCTTAAAAGTTAAAATACAATATATAGCATCTGTTCGGTTCTAATGATGTATATATGATTGATTTGTGAGATATTCCTGGATGTCCGATTCTACCACTTATTCACCGATTTGGTTGAACAGTAGCAGTGGGTATCACTATATATACCGTCACTTCCGGTCATATGGTGACATGGAAACCGGAAGTAGAACGCCGGACACCGGAGACCAGGACAGCATGCGGCAGGAAATTGCACCTTGTCTGTGAGTATAAATCATTTGTATTTTTTATTCATTATTTGTGTCCTGATGACGGGGAATGTACCCCGAAACGTAGATGCGCTAATGCAATAAAGCATTAGTATTTTTTCAAGTCTATTCAGCCTGTGAGTGCCTTCTTCTTGGAAATCTATATATGCAGGGGACGACCATCCTCAGGGTGAGCACCGCAGCAAGGAATCATTTGCTCATACAACAGGAGTGCCGGTAACTTGGATTGTGTAATAAATAATTAATAATAATAAAAAATATATATGTGCATCGCACCGATCTTGCAGGGAGGAGCATTAATGAATCAGAAGTAAGAAGCTTATCGATGGCTAATAGTTGCAGCTCTTTACTGCAGGAGAATAAAATAATTATTTATGTATGAATGAATAATCTTCAAAAACAGAAGATCTCGACAAACCGCCCTGGCTGTACTGTAGGTCAACATTTCTCTCTCTATCTTATTTTTTTCATTTTTTTTTTTTTTTTTTCCTTTCACTCCATCAATTACAGGAAGGTGTTGCCAGCAGGTTGAGAAACACAAATTAGGCAGACACAAAAGCAAGGACCTTTTTTTCCAAATAGTCAGTAAGAGATAAGGAAGAGGAGGGGCAGTGAGGAGGGCTGAGAATAAAGAGAAAGTGCCTGGCCACAAAAAGAGAGGAGGAGATTGGGGAGGATGAAAGGAAAGCAAAGCACAGAGGACATCCTGTAGGAGAGGCCTCGCTCCATATTCATGTCCCCACTGTACTGGCCCCTCCGGAATGTTTTCCCCATGAAATTCCTACTTAATATGTGTGCATCCAATTGGAAGAACATAGGGACCATCCTTGGTGGAATGGGAAAAATATTGCACAGTACAGTACATAGCTGCTAACTCTCCTTAACTAGGTCCATTTTTCCCCCAAAAGACGTTTGTAACAGTATTAATTTGCACAGTGTTAACTTATCTAATACAATGTTAACAATTGCTGCCTTATGCTATTGCGGGTTTCCGTAGGGCTAATGCGAGAATCCCTGTGGCTTCAAGCAGGAAGCTGCTGTTTTTCCTTCTACACCTGCAGCAGTCATCATTAGTATCAGCACATGAACCAGCCCCGTGCTGGGAGCAAGAGATCCGTCTCCGTATGCCCAACTCAGAACAGCATGGAACTCAGGTTCCGCCCCCACAACACTCCCATGATGCACCCAGAAGACAGGGCAGTTTATAGCAATCACATGGTTGCCGACCAATTACAGCTCTGAAATTCCCATTTCACGCAAAGCGAGATCTGGAAAAGATTCGTCCGACTCAGAATCAGGCAGAGACATGCAAAAACTTAATACCAAAATGTCGACAGTTATGGTGTAGACACTGTTAAAATGTTGACAGGCAGCATGTCAACATTCTCAGAATGTGAACATGTGAAATGCCGACATTGCACCTGATTCAGAGATTTACTAAAAGCCAATATTTTCGCGGGATGCGGTCTGATTTCCAACCGCTGGTTTTGTGTTGGTCAGAATGCCAACGCCAGAATCCCAACACTTATTAGAATTCCGGTGCCGACATCCCGTCCACCGGAATCCCGACCGCTGGAATCCCGAAGGTAAGTACTGGGGTTGGAGGAAGGGTTAGGGTAAGGGGTTAGTGTTAGGCAATTGGGGGAGGGTTAGGATTAGGCTGCAGGGGGGGTTAGGTTTAGGGTGTGGGGAGAGTGGGCTAGGTTTAGGCACTAGGGGTGAGGTTAGGATTAGGCATCAGGAAGGGAGGGTTAGGGATAGGGTTAGGTTAGGAATACTTACCTTTAGGTGTCGGCATTGTAACCTGGTCAGGATGCTAGCGTCGGGATTCTGACGCCCGGGATCCTGAGCGCCGGCATCCCATACCCAACCCATTTTCGCAGATCGAGCAATTGTTTGCAAATGCGTATGCATGAAAGTTGCACTGTGCATGCGCAGCATTTGCATTGCGATTACATCCGTACATAGGAACCATTCACAAACTGAGTGACAGGTAGTCAGCAATGGATGGGTGGTTAGAAGAACGCAGGCGTGTCTGACTGCTGAAACGCTGGTTTGTGGGCGTCCATAAATAAGTCATTGAGATATCCTGCACAGCATAAGAGATTTGCGTCGATGTTACCATTGTTTATGCTGTTGGACGAATATGAGTAGGCAGCAGTGGGAATCCCTACACTCAGCTGTGCTTCGGAGAGACATTAGCATATTTTAGCAACTGCAAACGGTGAGAGAATGCAGTTGCGACTGCATTACCGTCCATTTCTGAATCAGACTCATTGTCAGAATGTCAACATTAAGGTTATGCTGTAGGACCTCAGTGCTGTGAGGCAGCAATGTTGACTGCTATGAAAACTGTGCTACCCTTGTAATCGCTTGTTCTGGCTCTTGGGCATTAGACCAGTGGCTGTGAGTGACAGCCTGGTAATGGTGTCATTGATGCACTGTCAAACACAGCCCAGCTAACACAAGGAACATAAATGTACACCCTGGTGTGCATACAGCGTATTATGGCTAGGGGCGTTTTAAAAGAGGAGGGGGCCCGAGTGCACCGCACACCCATTATAGATACGCCCCTGATTATGGCGTACATATTTATACACAGGCCTAGTGCACCAGAGGGTTGAGATATACATTTTTTGTACTGTATGTACTCATTATCTCCCACATTGACTATTGCAGTTTTCTTATTACTGCCCTTCCCTTAGAAGTGGCAATAGGAGGGGCAGATAAAAAGTACACAAGCTTCTCTTCAGGTCCCAGTGGGGTGATTAGTGGGGGAGGATGGGGCTCCAGTAACATCTGCCCATCCACCATCACAGCTGGGTGGATTATGAGCCATGAAAATAATGTGTGCAAGGATGTGTGCAATACGCCATATTTCCCAAAGCTGCATTCACAGCCTGAAGGGGAGGTCAATGCATTCACATTCCCCATAGTAAGCAGGCAAAGCCTGGGGGAACACATGGCCTTACATGGGCCCAGAGCTTGCTTTTGCAGACCCAGCTTCTCCCAACCAAAATTTCACCTCACAATCTTTTTTTATTGCAATGAGCAGAATTGTACTCTCTAGTTCCTATACTAGTTGTCAGTATCTTAATGAATCCAATACAAAATACTACAAATATACAAAGCCATATACAAAACTGTGCCAAATATCCCCTGACTCAACGTCTCCTGTCTGCATAAGATCTGCATCTCTCATCCACACACACAACATGCTCCCAATCCTGGTTACAGAACTTTCTTTTCTCGCACTGCACCCACTCTGTGGGATACCCTCCTTTGTACAACAAGACATTCTTCTAGCCTCCAAACCTTCAAGCGTTCAATAAAACCTTGTCTCTTCAGGCAAGCTTATCAAACTACCCTGCTAGCCTCACTAGGATATTCTATCTGATTACCTCCCTCCGGTACAGTCCCCCCGAAACCTTTATTCTCTTAAGCTGGCCACACACTAGAACAACTTACATCCAACCAGCCAACTTGTTGATTGGTTGGAATGAAAATCTGGTAAGGAAAGGGAGTAAATGTTGATCAGCAATTTACTCTGAATTGCCAGAAAACAGATGAAAATGGTCGTTCAGACAAGTTTGTTAAATGTTTGATCTAAACTATTTGTTCATACAACAGTTTTGGTCCATTTTTCAGCGTCTGGGAGCAAGTTGCTGATTGTATTCCTTACCAGATTTTCATTCCAACCAATCTACTAGTTGGCTGGTTGGACAGATAATCTTTAGATGTGTGGCCAGCTTTACTCTACTCAAACAATTTTCTGTGAATGGATCAAATAGCCCCGCTATGCAGTTTTTTCCCATTGCAACTTAGCTGGACTAACATACACTGTATGAATCAAACCCTATTGTCCTATAGACAGTAGGATTTCTGCTTTGTCTGATACTACCCACTATAATTGTATTACTTGTAAATTGTAAATATATATTATTACTGGATTAATATGAACATTACGGGGCTACTGCAGAGTGAGTCCTACACATATCTTGCACAAAATCGTGCTGCGAGTGTACATATAGAACACACATGCATATGCGCCTTTGCAGGATTATGTAATTCTGGCACTAACGTCTACCTGCACCTGCTGAGATGAGCTGAGGGAGGGAAGGGTTGTTCTAATGTAGTTTGAATACAGTAATGGTAGTGAGGAGGCGGCAGACGAATCCCTCTTGGCATCCTGGAACTCCTTCCCATAGGACAAAACACCGCCTGAAGCTAGCCCTTGTTCACGGAAGCAAACTCCGAAAACTTTCAGTTTTCTGAGTTTGCTGAATATCAGGTGGTCCTGCCGGACCCCTGATTATGAAAATATCATATAAAATACACAGAAACTAGCATTTCTGCATGGTTACCAGGCCATTTATCGATAATGAATAGGCCCCCAAGACTTAGTAAATAGACCCCTTAGACTCCCTACCACGGATAGCGACTCCTGTATTTTCATACTTTATCACACAAAGTCGCTGTTAGTGCCCTTGATACTTAGGGATTAAAATTCTTGTCACAATGGAATTGGTATAAAGTCGCAGATTAAGTATAACAATACGCGGTGCAAGGCATGGCATGGGTCACTCGTATCGGACCTCTGTCTTTTGATGTTTTACCCAGACTAGTGAATGAGTTGCACACTGAAGTACATGGAAAACCAGCACCAGCAGACATGGGACCTCATTCAGAGCCGGACGCTATTTGCGCTCGCTCGTTCAGAAAAAAGGGGTGGCTATTCAAATGAACCGTTCGCTCTTTGCGGTCTGTTCACGCCTCTAGGTCTGAACGAGCGAACCAAACATGCAGTCGTTTTTTTTAAAACTACGCCCCCTGGCCGCTCGCATCCTACGTCATGTCCGCTATTTATTAGATTAATCGAGTACATCGACCAGCGTATGAACTGCTCGCTATTCTTGTGGTTGGTTTTTCCTACCGCAATCTTGCGAGCAGTTCTGACTATAAAATAACCCAGTGATGTGGTCAATGACGCTGCTGTATTAATTATGCACACCCATAAAATGCCCGTTTTGACCTTTAAGCACGCCTGCGTTCTGATCTCCACTCCCCGTTTTCAAGCACCTTCCCCTGTTACCACCCACAAACGCCTCCTCCTGTCACTCAAAATAGCAGGCATTCGCTATTTAGCGAACAAACGATTTTCGGCTGCACTGACTGGTTCGCGCATGCGTATTACGATCTGTACGCATGCGCAGTTGTGCAAACATCGCTCGGAACGAACGAGCGGCAGCTTACGAGCGGCTCTGAATCAGGCCCATGGTACCTGTGCATGGCACAATTTGAAGATAGGTGGATGTGGAAATATAATATGTATGTTTTAATAACCTTTATTATGAATGAAATGAACATTTAGGTTACAAGTGCTAACAGTGGTTTGTTTCCTATCCCCATATAAATATCTCATGAGTAAATGTGGGAATTGAGGTTTGGCTGAATAAGGGCTCCAGGGTATATGGTGAGTGGTGAATGTGTCCTGAATGTGGATGTGCACAGTCTTATGAATTTCAAAGAACAGTCAGAGTAACGGGGCAGCTTGGGGCACATTGCATTCCCAGGTGACCTGTTTATCATGATCACCCTGCTGTAAGTACAAGCCCCAGTATGCACAGCCAGTGTGTAATAATAACAGGGAGACCTTCCATTCTCTTCTTATATCACTCACTAATGACTTGTTTTCCAGCTATGTCTTAAGTAATATATTTTATTTTAGGTTATACAGCGGATGAATTAGCAACCTATAAAATATCCAGAATACTACAGCCAGCACAGATATCTAAAATTGAGGTACATGCTATATGGATTTATTTACTTCAATATACAGGTGAATATTGCGCCTGATTCTGATTTGCACCGAACTCTGCTGAAGTTCCAGGCATAGGGCCGGATGCATCAAGCGGCATCTTGCCACTCTTCACATGGATGCCGACTTGTCTAACGCCGGTATGCATAGAGAAAATCTCAAAGGACAGCTCTCCCGATAAGAGCTGTCCTTTGCGATAGAAGGACGTCTGGGTTTAGAAACATAGAAATATAGAATTTGACAACAGATAAGAACCACTTGGCCCATCTAGTTGCCATTTTTTACCTTTTGGTAGCCTCAACTCTATAGAAATATAGAATTTGACGATTTATGGAGAGTCCCTCTGTGAATTCGTCATATAATGCACGCACTGCGGGGGGTGCTGGGAGGGATCCCTCTAACAACACACTGCAATAAGAAACCCATAGGCTTCTATTGGGCAATCGAACTTCTGAAGAAATTCTCAATGAGAAAGAAACGCGTTAAGGGTTCTGAAGATATTCTCAATGACAAAGAAACGCATTAAGGGTTCTGAAGGTATTCTCAATGAGAAAGAAACACGTTAAGGGTTCTGAAGGTATTCTCAATGAGAAAGAAACGCGTTAAGGGTTCTGAAGATATTCTCAATGAGAAAGAAACGCATTAAGGGTTCTGAAGGTATTCTCAATGAGAAAGAAACGCATTAAGGATTCTGAAGAAATTCTCAATGAGAAAGAAACGCGTTAAGGGTTCTGAAGAAATTCTCAATGAGAAAGAAATGCGTTAAGGGGCTGAAGATATTCTCAATGAGAAAGAAACATGTTAAGGGTGTCCCCGGAGTAAGTCTGCATTCCTCACCCATCACAACCTTGTGGGAGCTTGTCTGGATTGAAGCTGCACTTTCCCATATTAGCATCCACATAGGGGAGACGGAACTCTTTGCTGCTGCTCTCTGGAGTTGGTTGCTCGGATAAGCTCCCCTAGCAGTGTGATTACCATCTACGGCCGGGATCTGGCATTCATCATCTGCCACTCTGACCAGGATTACTGCTGCATTATGCGCAGCAACTGGGACCCGGCATTCACCTCTCGTTGCCCCTACCAGGAGAACCGCTACATCATGTGACAACCATTTCCACACTCGTAGGTGCGGCGGCGGGATCCAACTTTGTACGGCCGGGGACTGACACCAGGTGAGCAGCTTATCTGCATACACTCCCTGGTTATTGCTATCACCAGCGGGCACGACGATTATTTGTAAGTTCGGTCCCTGTGTCCTTCTCCCCTTTTACATTCAGTGCACAGAGACATGAGATCTACTGATCAGCCTTTCACTATATACTTGCATTAGCTTGGATTTTTTGTGAAGTAGCACCTGAGTTCTAAGTATTATATCAGTAACTGGAATCCCACTAAGGGGTTTGTTCATCATCACTTAATTTTCACAAAAGCAGATGAAAATGCACATTTTCACCTGCAATTGTGAAAATTAAGTTATCAGGCCATTCATCAGGAAGGTAAAGCAGGAGATATCACAGATATCTCCTACTTACCTTTCTCTCGCGGAATGGCCCGCTGTCCCCATACACTAGTAGCACAGATATCTCCTACTTACCTTTCTCTCGCGGTATGGCCCGCTGTCCCCATACACTAGTAGCACAGATATCTCCTACTTACCTTTCTCTCGCGGAATGGCCCGCTGTCCCCATACACTAGTATCACAGATATCTCCTACTTACCTTTCTCTTGCGGAATGGCCCACTGTCCCCATACACTAGTATCACAGATATCTCCTACTTACCTTCCTCTTGCGGAATGGCTCGCTGTTCCCATACACTAGTATGGAGACAGAATTCATCAAGCTACGAAAATATAATATTTACAGAGCTTGACTGCGGGAACATTCGCCATCTTCAGATGGTGAATGCTTCTGCTCCGGCATCGCAACCCATTCCTTCCTTATGGGAAAAAGGTCCAGGTTGTGAAGAGGGATCCTTTAGGATCCCTCCACCCCTGTCCGCCTCCTTCCGCCGGGCATCGGGGCTCTTGTGCGCATGTGTGACCAGTCGGAGCAGTGAAGCCGCTCACCGGGGCAGCTGATTTCGCATCAGCTGTCACCGCGCCTGAGCAATGATGAATTTCTCCGGCAGTGGTGGCGAGTTAGGATGTAAATTGTCTGGGTCCGTTCGGACGCCAATAATTAACATGATAAATAGGCCCCTTAAGATCTACCAAGAGTTGGTCAGAGCTGGCTACATTACATTGGTGAAAGTGATACATTGATACATTGTCATATGCATATGCCACTTTTCTATTTATTTATACTCAAAGATTGACTGATACTAAAGAACAACTTCAATTGTATAATATTGGAGCAAAAAGCTGGAGCTCCTCATATACAATCCCGGATGAGACTGTATACTGTCTATTTGAGTGTCTCACTTATCACTTTTGGTCTGTTTATAATTCAGTAAACTGTTTATATGCAGATTATTTACACACATTGTAATTCTGTCCTTTGATTGTCCATTTAGTTTTCTATTCATATCTGATATTTATAATATAATAAATTGTTTTTTACATATATCCAGAGGTGAAGTGTGTCTTTTGGGTCCGGGATAAGCTATTGGCGCTATCCTTTACTACTCTTAGCTTTATTTTGTTATTTTATTTTAGTTTTTTATAAATACAGATCCAAAACCAAAACACGTGAGGGTGGTTTTGCAAAACCAAAACCCAAATATGAAGCTTTATCCAGATCCATAACCAAAACACGGGGGTTCACGCACATCTGTAGATAAAATAAACATTTTATCGTGTGTAAAGCTGTGCAAACTACACAGTTTAAAAAATTGCCTCTAAATCAAGATACAGCTAAATGCAATAAGATATATTTTTTCTCTTGTGATTTTATAGAATCCTGGCTAAAGCAAAAACAAAAACAGATGTGCATGAATGAGACAATGTTGCATTATTCTAGCAGTCAATGAGTGCTCAGACCTCCCCCTCTGTACTGGGACCATGTAAAAAAAAACATACAGTTACCTTAGCAAATATTTCCTAGTGTTCAACAATAGTCTCAGGACGTCCCCACCAACCACAGCAGAATAAGAATGGAGTTGCTCTGTGGCTATGAGGTACATCAAAGCCTTCAACAGCTTACTTGAAAAGACTGGAAATATCCTAAATTTCTTATCTTGTCTTTGCTCCAGGGAAGTCATAAATTCCACAAGCACATTGCATTATTCTCCTGGTTACCCAGTGTAGTGACTGAATGTTTTTACTGCCAGATAATCACTACCCTGCCAACAAAGACCTGGCTGGTAGCCCTCAAATAAATGGCAACCTATTTTGTGATAGGTATTGTGAAGACTATTTGCAAATATTTGCAAAAGCGTTAATGCTTGTGGACATTTCGTGAACCGATAGATTACAAAAAGTTGTGCCCAATATATATTTTTTTTGTCTCAGTTTTTTTTTGGTTTTCCACGCAGGCAAAGAAGGGATCCTGAGGTGTCACCCTGACCTGGCCGGGAGAGAGCTAACAAGTGGAACACTGACAGTAGAATCACAGCAGGAACAGAGACAAGCTGGGCTCACTTCGCTAAGCCCCGGAGAACAGGAGATATTAGTCCTTCTCAACTCACAATACAAGGACAAGTTTGGGTTTCCCTTCGTCATATGCGCTAAAATGTCTGACAAAAGAAAAATAATGGAGGAATTAAGGTCTCGACTTCAAAATGATCCATCAACAGAACTTCTCAAGGGGATTGATGAGGTTAAAAAGATTTGTCACCTGAGACTACAAGATATATTATTTAAGGGTGCCGTATTGCCTACAAAACTGTAAAGTTTAGAAAATGAAGGGTCTATTCACCACTACAAAATAATATAGGGAGATAAATAGGTTTAACACTCACATGAAGTTCTACCTAATTACTGGAGGAATTCATCATTCCATCGCTCATAATTATCTATTCTGAAAGGCTGTCATTTTTGCAATGACAGCTTTTTGGAAATAGATACTTTTCCCTGCCTGCTCCTATCTTAGCGCAGCTGTTTTGCATGCTCAGCATGTGCCGCTTCCGTTCACTGAAGCGGCACATGCGCAGCACTCACTACAGCTGCGGTAAGTATAGAAAATATATATTTTCGTTGCTCTTCCTGCCGCTGCATGTTACTGCAGCGTGAAGCGTCTCCCCTCTTCTGTCTGTTCCCTTGTGGCACTTGGAAGTGCTTTTCAATTGTGTTATTTTAAACAGTTAATTGAGCACTTACAAGTGCAACTGGGGAATGGAAAGAGGGGAGAGACATTTTGCACTGCAGGGACATGCAGCGGCGGGGGAGGGAGCCGGGATCTACGGAGCATAGAAGGGGGAGGGAGGAGGAGCAGAGTCCTGCTGTGGTCCCACTGCTTCACAAGCTGCCTTGTAAACGGCAGCTTGGGAAACCTTACGGGGATTGTACGCCCTCTGAGAATGGCGTACAGCAACACCGTCAAATTTTGATTATACATTTTTCGAATTTGATGAATTGCATAATTTCTACATTCACTTTCCTGCCCGCCCTCTTTGTTCAACAAATGCACGCTGCCTCTCATGCCAACTGATTACTTCTTCCCACTCCTGCCTAAAAGATTTTGCCCATGATGCTCCCCACCTTTGGAAGTCTCTCCCTCTCCCCATCAGACTTTCGACCTCTCTACAATCCTTCAAACAAGCTCTCAAGACCCACTACTTCATCAAAGCTTTCCAGCTCTAATCCTAACTTGCTGCTACATGCTCCTTCCTGTCTGTCTACCCCATCTGTGTCATACCTATTTGTCTGTCCCTCCCCTTTAGAATGTAAGCTCTTGCAAGCAGGGCCCTCTACCCTCTTGTGCTTCTCCTTACTTTATTTTCATCTACTTCTTACTCCCCACTGGCACCTAACACTTGGTTGCTAATGCTCTGTTGCTTATTTGGGTGTTATGGTCACCATTGTAGCAATGTGTATTATCCATGTCCTTGTCCTGCATTGTATTATATTGTACTGTAAGTCACTTTTTTGTTTATGTACTTTTGTAAGGCACTGCGGAACACTTGTGGCACCATATAAATAAATGGCAATAATAATAATAATAATAATCCCTGGGGAGTGTGGAAATGATCATGGCTGCACACGTAACCAGGAGGTATCAATGATATCTCCTACGTTACTACAGTCATGAAAAGCATGGGAACTTAAAATTGACATAAAGAAGTAGAATGGGCGCTAAAAAATAAATTTAAAGGATGGTGAATGGATGCCTGATTGTGTTTAGTATTCTGGTGAGCAGGATGGGGAAATTTATGAAGAATTATTAATCCACTTTTTACTCCACTTTTTCAATATTACACTTCTTTCAACTTCCTTCAAATTATAATTGATTTGTCAAAAAATAATGAATATAAAATAATTTAATTATTAAATCTCTTCCTATACTGTATTTCTTATGTTTGTTCTGAGTGTGAAATTTGAAATGTTTTTTTTTTTAATTTTGAAACTAAGATACTTGAAGTATTTTCCCAAAATGTTTAAATGTTTGTAATCTTTATGCAATAAAAAAAATCAATAAAATATGACTTTTAAGAAAAACAATTTAATACACTACATAAATTAATTATCTGCACTTTATATTTTTATTAAATTACAGAATTTAAGCAAGATTTAACTTGGTGGAGGAGGCATTAAAATAAACCTGGGAAACTGATTTGGAAAGCAAACGTTTATTTACCAGGGACTAAACTAAATAGGGATATATTTTCTAAAGTGGCAGCTTTTCAAAAATTTCAGACAGAAGACGGAGAGCTGTTCCTTCTGTATTATCAACATTTTAGCAGTTTTAATAATGCCTAATAGCAAATGTGCATTCTACAGAACATATGGGTATATGTAAATAACTGTTAGTACTAAATAACATTTTTAAAGATGGTTATGTAAAATTCGTAAAATTCATACATACAACTTGTTTTAATTTTATTTTCTGGAACTTCCTGGGTACTGGTGCTCGGATGAAAGCTCTCATACCATTATATTAATTTCTTCACAGTTGAAAAATACCAAATAACTTATTTTTGAACTGGTCAATTTTTAATATGAATAAAACCACAAATTGAAAAGTGCTAAGTGTGAAGTAACCCATGAGACACAATAATCACAATCAATACTGTTTATTTTGCCTATGTAAATTACGTCTAAGCCCAGGGTTATGCCTAGCTATCCTTCTGCCTGAGGCTGCAACTTGCATGACCAGTTTCATCTCTTATACAAATCAACATAATTATTTGTATGAGCATGAAGAGGACAGTTGTCAGTGCTTGTCATTACCAGTACAAATCTGCATACATCTAGCACAATAGAGAAATTAGATATTGATTCACATTTTGATCAAGACATCTAAACTCACAACCTATGTCAAGGATGCCTATTTTTCTGTAAGTCCCTACAGTCATATATCTGTGCTTCATGCACCATTAAAATGCTGTTTTAATAATCATGTGCACTCACCTTAGTACTAAGAAGGCTAAAATGTGACATCTCTACAACCACCTGAAAGTCTACTGCCTAACACAGCTCTCACTCTTTGATCAATCATAGACAATCCCTAACAATAATAATAGCATCAGTGGGAGGGATCAAGACACACTCAGCCAATTAAAAGTGCATGCCCTTTGTCATCATCATTGAACACTGAATGTATTGCACCAATGCTGTACTATATAGCAGAAGCACCATAGGCTGGATCCTTATGCACTTGTTGTCATCACAGAAAAGGGGGCAGGGATCAGACAGCCGGGTGTGTTGTAAGGGTGTGAATGGCGTCTCTCCAAGTTACAGGGCACTTCTCCAGACACCCCAAAGCTACAGGTAAGAGCCACCAAGTCAGCAACTATACTTCTCTCACTCTGCCTTGCACCCTGGGTGATGGAAACAATAGCACTACCCTTGGTACAGCCCTGTATACCAAAAATTTTCTCTTCAAAATGGAATTACTGGTGATGTAGCCCTGAAGGTTGTTTATGATCCATGCAGCTTTGTTGCTAGAGATGACCCAAAGATGATAGGACACAAGAGTTTTGATTAGCATGCCTTTAATGCACTAACACTTAACGGTTAAACAACATATCTGCCAGCGCACTGGTTGGTCAGGAGATCACTTCCTCCACCAGCTATATACCTATATATCTACATCCCTCCTTTACAGCAGAAGAAAATAACAATTCTTGTGTGCCTGTAAAACAGTGTGATAATGTTGGAAGCATAACAGTATGCAAACAGGAACTTGAATACACAATGCCAGAAGGGATGAGTAGGAAATTAAAGAGCAAAGTCCTAGAACTTGGGATTGTGTCTTGAGACCCCACCAGAACTGATAAAGAAAAATAGAGCTAGCTGTAGTATTAGAGTGGAGCAATGGGCTCCCTGGTACAAATGACAGCTGAATTGGTTGTAGCTGGGGACTTAGGCACACATAGTCATAGGCGTCTGTTGCATTCATACACGGTGCCTTCAGCTTCCACAATGTAGCTGCTGGGCTCAGCTGTGGCTTCTACCTTTTTCTTGAAGGGGCGCTGCTCATTCAGCTGCCCAGCCGGCTCTGTCCTCTTCTCTCTTCGGCTCCTGCCAGATGCATTGCAGCACCTAGTTAAAAAAAAATCCACCACTGGTTGGGTCTATTGTCAAGTCCTTGTACTAATTTGTCAAAGTCCACTGGGGTTTCTATGTGCACAGGTTGGCCAAGTTAACCAAGCGCTGTGATGATCTGTCATAACTCGATTTTTAACTGTTTCCTGGAATTAGTCAGAGCACTGTGTACCTCAAGCTTAAAGTGCCAAGAACAGGTCTGACCTATCCCTGGAACATTTCACAAGGAGATGTTGGGCTGAGCAAACTGCTCTTTTAGCTATCACATTTGACTGGGGGTACCTTGGGCTGCTAGTCTTGTGTGTGATGTCCCACTGAGATACAAATATTTTAAACTCTGTGCTCATGAACTGCATGGCATTGTCTGTGAACATCTGCTAGGGTATGAAGAGAATGTCTCTTCATCTAGTTAATGACAGCTGTACTGGTGATATTGAGCAAATAGTCCAGTTCAAACCAACCAGAGTATGAATCCACCAATACAAGGTTGTCGTCCCACCTCCCCAATTAAAAATGTCAGCAGTGACAATAGAAGTCTGGGTTCTCATGCAGCATTATGGGTTCCCTGGCATGATAGGGATACAGAGCATTGCAAGGGGCACAAGACACCACAGCACAATCAATATCAGCAGACATGCTGGGCCAGAACAAAGCGTCCTTGGCCTTATGCTTGTTAGCTTGAACACCATGATGTCCCTGATGCATACTAGAGGGCAAGGGGAGTAACATACCACTGATCTCTGAGAAATACGAAGGTGGTTCAATAAATAAGGTCACAAGACCTCTCATTGCATTAACGTATTCAACTCGAATAATCAATAGTATGTCCTTGGTAGTTGGTACAAATTGTTTTTCCTCATACTTTTCTAAGCATTTGTTCCACAGAAGTAGTCAGTGTCAAGCGCTTGAAGACAGGACATGAAGGCTTGCTGACCATCACTGCCTGTTGCAAATCGCCAAGTGCTTCTTCAATGGTCCAAAGAGATGGAAATCACTCAGCACCGGTCAGGGCTATAGGGAAGATGATCCAGTATCTTCCAATGGTAGCGCTGTAACTACTGATGCGTGTAGTTGGTTGAGTATGGCCTGGCGTTATCATGCAGCAATACGTCGCCTGTTCGCAGGCTACCCAGGTCATTTACAATGAATTGCCCTCCGCAACCAGCTCAATGTGTCACAATAACGGACAGCATTCACAGTAGTCAGCAATTCCACTAACTCGCATGCGTCTGTCCTCCTGTATCAGACATTCAATGCGGCACAAATTGTCATCTGTAGTGGATGTGTTTGTCTGGTCAGATTGCTGCTCAACTTGAATGTCTGTCCTGCCATTATCAAAGGCAGTGCACCAAATCTAAACCTGCTTCCATGACATGACATTATAACCGTATACCTCGACAAGTTGGCTATGAATTTCAGCTGCTGATGTGCCCTATAGACACAATCTGATCACATTACACATCTCAATGGTTGACCATATTTTTACTAGAGATGAGCGGGTTCGGTTCCCTGAGAACCAAACCCACCTGAATTATGGGGATCCAAGGCAGATACGAGTTGGCTCGGGTTTTCCCGCCTGACTCATATGAAAACGAGGCAAAACATCATCATGCCGCTGTCGGATTCTCGCGGGTTTTGGATTCTATAAAGGTCCCGCGATTGGCTGCCATTTTTCATTCCAGCTGTGGAGAGTGAAGAGGGAGCTGGGAGCTGTGCTGTGCTGTTGTGTTATTGTTAATTGCACACTGACGCTGTGCATAGGGGCTGGCTACTGTTGTCCATAAGGGCTGGCTGTTGTCTATAGAGGAGCTGGCTGTTGTCGTGTCCATAGGGGCTGGCTGGCTGTCGTTGTCCTGTCCATAGGGGCTGGCTGGCTGTCGTCGTCCTGTTCATAGGGGCTGGCTGTTGTACTTGTCCTGTCCATAGGGACTGGCTCGCTGTCGTGCTGTGTTGTCCAGGGGGTGCTTTGTCCTTCAGGAGTTCTCTTCACACACCCCCAGTGTGAAAAATAAGAAAAAAATTAGTGTTAGCCACCAGTGCAGGGGTGCTGTGCTGCTGTCTGTTAACGGGCTGCTGCCTCTTTTTAGGGGTTCACCCCAGTGTTAAAAAAAAAACATTTTTTTTTGTGTGGCATGTTAGCCATATCTTTCATCGGCGTAGCTGCACAGGGGTGCTGTGCTCCTGTCTGCCAAGGGGCTGCTGCCCAAAAAATAAATAAATAATTTTTTTGTGTGCGTGTCAGCCACACCTGGCTGTCACTGTCATTGGCATAGCTGCGCAGGGGTGCTGTGCTGCTGTCTGTTGAGGGGCTGCTGCCCAAAAAATAAATATATATATTTTTTTGTGCATGTCAGCCACACTTGGCTGTCACTGTCATCGGCGTAGCTGCGCAGGGGTGCTGTGCTGCTGTCTGTCAAGGGGCTGCTGCCTCTGTCAGGGGTTCACCCCCAGTGTGAAAAAAACAATAATTTTTTTTCTGTGTGCGTGTTAGCCACACCATCAGTAAAAAATAAAAACAATTTTTTTTTTTTTTTTGATAAATATTTTTATTGCATTTTGTAAACAAAAAAAACAGTAATAAAAAATATCTTTTTTAAAAAAAAAAACATGAATATTGCAATGAAAACTTTTTTTTTAAGTTATTAGTTTACAAAAAGTAGTTTTTTTAATCTTAAACATAGCAGAAATGTTATCCTAACAGCTTATAAAGTAATATGCTCTAACAAACTAAAGCCTATATTTACAAACCTATATAGAGTGGACATCCTAAATGCTAAAACTGTTCTATTCAAAAACATAAACAAAAGCAAAGATTATAAGTCTAGTGCAGTGATTCCCAACCACGGTCCTCAAGGCACACTAACAGTCCTGGTTTTAGTGATATCCATGCTTAAGCACAGATGGTTAAATCAAAATAACTGAGGTACTAATTAAGTCACCTGTGCCCAGCTATGGCTAGCCTTAAAACCTGGACTGTTAGTGTGCCTTGAGGACCGTGGTTAGGAACCCCTGGTATAGTGTTTTATAGTGTGCTATTATGATGTTAGAATGTAGAAGGCCAAAAATTGGGTGCACCATACATGGCTGATTGATTAACCACGGCGACTGGATTAGTGTCATAATGAAGAGGAGGCTGCAAACTGGGTGTCATGTTATGAGTTGGCCATATGGGGTATGTTACTGTTAAGGGATCAGGCTGGTTATCAGTGGACACATTATTATAGTTGTTGTTATTCTGGGTTGCCATCTCCTGAAGGGTGTTTACCAAAAGACAGACACTACCTATCATCAGATCAGGCATAGACACTTCCTGAGGAACAGAGCTCTGCTCTTTGGATGGAAGCCAAATAGGTGAGAGCCCCTGTTCCAACATCTGAAGCTCTTCTCTCTTCACAACATCTATCTATTATAGATGAAAAAAATGTCATTGTGGACATCTAGCTCCTCTTTCTGTACCCTGCTCACCCTTTTTGGACAGGAAGTCCAGGATGGATGGTTTGGAAGAAGAAGGTCTAGCAACAGATGAGGACGGTCATTATCATGACCTGGTCCCCCAGTGGGTGTAGTCTGGGATGTATTGGTTGGCATGCAGGCAGCGGAATAACAAAGGCCTCCATGTTGTCTACGCTCACTATTGCGTATTTCAGTTTGCGATTCAGGTAGGAATTAAGTCGGCTACAGAACACAGAATCACTGGATATCTTAGTGCATTAAGGCCAGCTATGATCCATGGATTCACAGACAGATTCTGGACAGATGAATCCTTTTCTTGTGATAATCTTTGGTAATTCCTTGTAAAGGTGAGCGTTATAGCCAGACACTTTGAAGGCTGTAACTTTGAACTGCTTTATAGAAAACATATGAATGAAACCTTTCCACACTGCAGAACATGACAGAGAAATCCCTTGAAGTTCAGCACCTAGAGCATCTTTTTACATGTTCTCTGAGGCCTCTCCTGACTGTGAAGAAAGAATCTCCACACTGTAATCTTCTATTGTGACTTTTTAATGGTGATTTCAATGTCGTCCACTGGCTGAGATCCATCTCATCTGAGAGTTGGGTTTTCCCCATGCAAATGAGACAATTCACATCCAGAAGGTGACTCTTATGTTTACTATCCGTGGTGTCAGTCTCTCTTTTGGCAGAATTTGCACAATCTTGGTCTTGGGGGCACCATGAAGAATCAGACAGATCCTCCAGGGTAAACATCTGATCTGGTGTTGTATCTATTTCTGTTAAACCTTTGTGTGTGAGTTTAGTCATCTGCCACTTGTTATAGAGTTCTTTTTCTGCTTTCTAAATTATCTCCAGACACAACGTTAAACTTAAACCTTAAACTGAAATGTTGCATTTAATGCTCTGTTCCGCTTGTTCACATATCTAAGTAATATGGTTAAGTGGACAGTGGGAACAGCGGTAATTTGAAAGCCACTAACTAACTCTGTTTTTTTTAATGTCCCTGTACAGGTTGGGAAATTCCTTTACAGAACAGAAGGTTTGCAAAGGATTATTTAAGGCAACTGTTTATCTATTTTTGGAAAGCACACTTCCTGTTCCTGGTCCCCTTCTGGGATGACAAAAATCCACTCCCTGCAAGCAGGCATGGTGCTCAAGAAAGAATTCCCAAGAAAGACACAACGTAAGATTTAAACCATAAATCTGAAATGCGGCATTTAATGCTCTTTTCCACTTGTTCACATATCTGATATGGTGGACAGTGGGAACAACGGCAGTTTGAAGGCCTCTAACTAACTCTGTTTTTTTAATGTCCCTGTACAGGTTGGAAAATGTTTTTACAGAAGGTTTGCAAAGGATTATTTGAGTTAATTGTTTTTTGGAAGCACTCTTCATGGTCCCCTTCTGGGATGAAAATCCACTCTTAGCTGCAGAAGCAGGTGCAGGATTCTCAAGAAAGAAAAAGTGTTTTCTTCTTTACATTGTTTTTAGTACAAAAACACAAGGTAATAAAACTGCAACATTAACTATTTCTAAAGAGTATACCCGTACACATATATGAAAGTTATGTGAATCAAGTGTGTACTAGTAATAGATTGGCTACGAATTTGGACCTTTTCATTATATATTATCTACTAGAAAATATAAAATTAATAGACCCGACACTACATTAATTGGAATTGACTTACTAATCAGGGGCGCCCTGGGCTAGAAAGTTTACTTTAAATGCTTGAGAAAAATGTAGGACTCAACTTCAGCACTATAGGAACCAGGAAAAAGCTAAGTGCGCTGTGATAAATATGGTCATGATCTATGCAAATTTGGGTGTGTTTTATGCTCCTTTGACTGTGGCTTTATGTGGAATGCTACATGAATTACGGGACACATTTAATAATTGCCACTAGTATGTAAATCATTGATATTAACTGCACATAGCAAACATGAAATGCCATATATGAGGCATTGCTGTGTACATCAGAAGCAGGGTAAATGGCCATAAAGTTATATACAGTGCATCCGGAAAGCATTTACAGCGCTTCACTTTTGCCATATTTTGCTATGTTACAGGGGCCTATTCATCAACACTAAAATAACGTTTTTAAGGACATTTTCCTTAAATAACATTATTTTGGTATTCATGAACAGACTTAGCACAGGAGATGTCACAGATATCTCCTTGCTAAGTTCCCCTGCGTTAATTTCCACACTCCCCATACATTAGTATGGGGATGTGGAAATTGTGGTATTCATCAAATTCCGAAAATTATGAATTTTTGGAATTTGATGCAGTTATTATTCGCCACTGTGAGGTGCCAATCCCAATTCCTCTACCATTTGACAAAACTATAAATTTTTATTGCTGGCCGGTAACGGCAATCAATCTCTCTCTCTCTCTCTCTCTCTCTCTCAGCAGGAACAAGCAGTAACTTATTATTATTGACCCTCTCTCACTAGCTATGACATAATGTCCTGGGTCAAAATGTGTTTTACATATGTTAAGTTTTATTTTAAATGTGGCTTTGAGTGCCTTCTTTTCTAATTACTATATATATGTGTATATATAATATGTATGTATATAATTATATTATATATATAAAATAGTTTTTCTATAGCTCCACCCACAGTTCCTGAACCTATTTATTCAGAAAAATAGCCCAGCCAATGACCCTTTAGTTAATAAATTTTCACATAGTGCCTATCGGCCGTCTTCCTTACCTTACTAAAGGCCAGCTCACTTTACATCACAGTTTGAATCCCAGTGAGGAAGTAGAACTGAATGAATGTCTTTTCCATTAGCTCCAGTGACCAAGGTGACCATAAAAAATTCCATGACACTGCATGAAGAGACAGGACTGGCCCTAGGTCCACTTGCACCCAGTGCAAGAATTATTACAGCGTCTGTGTAGCCCTGGGACAGTACTGTATCAGGGCGACAGTGCCCCCTGTGCCACAGCGCTGCACACCTCCTGCCCCCCCCCCCATTAGCACATACTTTTACCGGCAGGATGTGGGTGGAGGGTGGAGTTCTTTATTGCTGGGCGCTGCAGATCTCTTCCTGCAGACTTCCAGGGCCAGTCAGTTTGCGGCCAGTAAACTTGACGGGTACTGCCCTATGCGACGGATCCGCATGAACAGTCTTCTAGCCGACCCTGAAGAAGGTGTGGCCACACTATGGGGATGTAATCATGTCATGCTGGGAAATTCAGGCCCCCTTCATAGGTGCTGGGAGGCATATCTGCACAATGTTAAGGGTGTGGCTGTGCTTATTTGTCCCCTGGGCCCCTAGGTCAGGGACTTTGTACCTTCCCCTGCCAGCGACCAAGTGGTATGCAGAGCCTGAGCTCCTCTGGTTGGCTCCACGACTAATTAACATGGAACCAATTCTTAAGTCCATGGGTTTACCTTCAATTTGCATGCACAGCTCACCCGCAGACACAGGTTTCTGGTTGCACACAAACATTGCATAACAGATAACCATAGCATAAGTACATAGCATAGGTAAAATATTGCTATACCATCACGGGGCAGGGAAGGATACCACCTGCCTCCTCTGTTATCGCATTAGGCACTGGCAGTCGCTGTGATTATACATCATACACCGAAATGTCCAGCTGTGAAGAGGTCGCTAGTACAGGATTATGGAAGTGTCATGAGAGATGTCCTGGGTACAAGTGGCTGCCAGCAGGAGTCAGCCAGTGAGGAGGAGGTGTTTGAAGAGGGGCAGGAAGAGATGGAGCCTTAGCAGAGGGTGTGGAAGAGTGAGACTGAGACCTCACATTGGCATGATGCCTCTGTGTCAGCTAAAATCTTGCCTAGGGCAACAAATTGGTCAGAGCCGGTCCTCCTCTGCTATCCTGTGCTATAGCCCACTGCCCATTATTTTTACAAAACGCTTTTAACGCCATCTAGACACAAATTAAAAGGCAAAGTGCATTTATATGTGCACATGTCAAATGTACGTATATATGACAGAACGAAATCTTATTACTCAAAATCAATACCTTATTGATGCTCCTGAAAGCAGAACTTTTGGATTGTAAAAATAAAACATTGCAGTTAATGGAGGGTCCAAAATAGTCTGGATTTAAATGTTACCCACATCCTTCCCATACAGGGAGATGTACTATGCCTTGGAAAGAGATAAAGGGCCTGACTCAGCGTTGGGAATAGAGTGAGATACCTCTCTCAACTGATCATCTTGGTGACACCATGCTGCACTGCAGGTGGGGCAGATTTAAAATGTGCAGAGAGAGTTAGATTTGGGAGGGAGGTGTCCAAACTGACATCTAAATTGTAGAGTCTATAAAATAATCGGTAGGAGCTGATTGGTTGCTATGGGCAACTTCTCCACTGGTCTACATAAGTTCTCCATGCTTTTTATTGCTTGATACATAAACAACTGTGCTTGAAAAATGACAGTTAGGAGCTGATTGGCTGCTACTTTATCTCTCTCTTCTCTAATTTACTAAAGTAAGAGTTTTCAAAAGTGGAGATATTGCCCATAGCAACCAATCAGACTCTACTTATCATTTATCTAGCACCTTCTAGAAGATAATAGCTAGAATCTGATTGGTTGCTATGGGCAGCATCTCCACTTCTAAAAACTCTCACTTTAGTAAATATACTGTACATATACTGTATCTCTCTCCAAGGCTTAGTACATCTTCCCCGTAGACTTGAATCTTGCAAAATGTGCAAAGACCTTATGTACTAACCAACATATAAAACCCAGAAGGTGGAGCGCACCAGTGTAAGCATCTGTTATTTAAATAATTGTTATTCCTAAAAAATAGCATGTGCTTACCCGTGTTTCTGAGCGAATCATTAGATTATGTAGGTGATTGTGGTATCCAAACACTTCAAGGTACCAGTTTGTTGGTTTGCCAGTGCTGTTCAGGCCACTGCAGTCATATTGAACTATTATGGCTCATCTAGGGAGATGAGCACATGCACAGCCTGAAGAGACAGTTAAGGCTCATATCCACTGCATGACTAATGACTATTGAACAATAACGACATCGTTATCGTTCAGTCATTCATTATATTGTGCAGTGGACATTGAACCCACACTGAATGATATATCGTTCAAGCTGGACAGCAGGTTCAGGCGATGACAGATGCCGACAACGACCAGTGGGAGCGCCCATCGCTGGTCATAGCCAGCATATTCATTGCACGATAAATGAACGATTGAAAGATAACTATGACGTTATCATTCAATGGTTCGTTTATATCGTGTAGTGGATATGTGCCTTAACAAAGACGACAGTTAGTGACGGTTACAGGTGAGGCAGAGCTGGTCAAGGAGGTGCTGGGTGATCTGCACATTAAGGTGAGAGGGAGAAAGACAGCTCCAGGGCTTGGCAGTGAATTACACACAACCGCTGAGAGTAAGAAAATAGGAGAAATCAATGAACTGAGAAAGGGGTTTGAGGAAATAGCACAAAGCTAAAACAGATCGGACTGCGAGCAACCCTGCATCCAGAGTCACACTTACTGCAGGGAGCCAGCAGTTGTTATTATACCTGACATTACCCAAGTACAGCCAGAGAGCTGATTCACTAGTGATACTCAGCACTAGGTGAGAATGTTCCTATTATTACACCAGATTGTGGAATAAATATTATTGTTAAATTACATCTGAACTGTGTTGCATCTCTCTGTGTCTGGGGAAATCTTGCCCCTCTGCTGGGGTGTGGCATTAGTGAAGAGCCATTACTGAAAGAAGACCCCCACCAAGGTAACTCTGATCTGTATGTGCAGAGGCAAATGCAGGATTTTGAAAGGGGGGTTTCCAAATCCTTGGTTAACGAACCAATAAAAAAGCATCTAACCACAATTTTATATATATATAAAGACGTTTCAGACGTTTAAGTAGAAACCTTTCAATTGTGCAGTGGAACTCTATAAGTTCCATAGACAGCTTAAATTGCAGGATTTCTTTAATAAAAATCAGAGTGCTGTTACAACATATTCCCCCTTCCATGTACCAAGTATCTTTGACCCCTCTTGCTCGAATGCTTTGATCAAAACATTTATGAGACTGGTAAAACAGGATGTTATTCCATACCTGCATATACAAAGAACCTCATTCTCAAATATAACTAGGAATGAGAAGTTAGCTATTCAACAGCTTAAAAATAACAGATCGATCATCATTCACCCCGCCGATAAAGGCGGTAGTACGGTGGTCATGAATAAATGTGACTATGTCAGTGAGGTACGTAGACAGCTAGCAGACATTACATGCTACAAAGTACTGAGATTTGATCCCACCACTGCCCTTAAACAGGAAGTTGACTATTATTCAGGTGGGCCTTTCTAACAACTGGCTGGATGAACATCCAGGTTTATTCTTGAGACAAGAACACCCAGTGACACCTCTTTTATATATTTTACCTAAAGTACATAAATCTTTGACGAAGCCCTCTGGGAGACCAATCATCTCCTCCCACGGGTCTTTATGTCAACCACTATCTCAGTATGTTGAATTTTTCCTCCAGCCGGTTGTTAGCAATACCCCGGGAATACTCCGGGATACCACAGATTTCCTACTGAAATGAAAAGAGTTTGGGCCTCCACCAATAGACTGTCTGTTAGTGACCCTTGCTATAGTTAGTTTGTACACTAACATCAATCATGATGAGGGCAAAAATGCAGTTAGAAAAGCTAATTCAAACAATACCTTTTATACGGGCCCACCTATGGAATTTTTCCTTCTCCTCATTGATGTGATTTTACACAAAAACTTTTTTCTTTTTGATAACGCCTTTTACCTCCAGCTGCAAGGGACGGCTATGGGGTCAAATATGACCCCGAGCTACGCCAATCTTTACATGTATGATTATGAAACAACTCATATTCTGAATATAAGCCCATTTTCCCAGTATATCAAATTGTATTCCAGATTCATTGATGATATCTTTTTTTATCTGTATGGGGGATATTGCAGAAATTGATCAATTTATCCTGAGACTTAATGGGTTAAACAGCACCATCAGGTTCACCTGCTCTAGCAGCCCTCAAGCACTCAATATTTTGGATGTCACAATAACTATTGTTGATCATAAGTTTGTAACAAGCATCTACAAAAAACCGACGGACCTCAATACGATCCTCCTGGCTGACAGTTTTCATCCAATGCCTCCTAAACATGGTCTACCATTCTCACAGTTCATTCAAGCTGTGAGAATGACCTCAGGTAGGGAGAGCCTTAAACAGACACTTAAAAACATGGGGTCTGATTTTGTACAACGTGGCTACAACTAAGGTGAGGTGTTTGAAGCAATTGCCAAGTGTCTTTCTCTTGACAGGGAGTCCCTGCTTAGACCTAAGGAAGACTCAACTCAATCTACCTGGCTGATTTTTCCATCAACATATTCTATCTCTTCAGGCAAGATGAGGGAATCAGTGTTAAAACACTGGTATATTCTCCAGTCTGATCCTATTTTAAAGGACTCTTGCCAGAATAATCCTTTGTTTGCTTATGAAAGAAGCAGTAATTTAAAAGACCTAGTGACCAATGCAGATATCAGTCTGGGTCCTGTGAATGAGGACTGGCAATCACTTAAAAAAGGTGCTTTCCGATGCAGTGTCTATTGCAGATTGCTCCTGGTGGGTGACAAATTTTTGCATCCCACGAATGGACTAAAATTCAATCTACGTGAGGGCCTGAATTGTGAAAGTAAATATGTGCTCTACGTTATTATGTGCCCATGTCAGAAATTGTATATTAGTAAAACCACTCGCATGCTGAAGGAGAGGATAGCCATGCACCATTCGTCTATCAAGAAGGCTTTGTCTATTGTAGACCAGAGTACACCTCCTGTTGCGAGACATTTTGCAGAACTTGGGCATAACATTAAGGATTTTCGTTTCATGCCATTGATACAGATCAAACCCCTAAAAAGAGGGATGGACCGTGGTAAAAAATGACTGCAGAAAGAAGGTTAGTTATTAACAGTTAGTTAGATACCTGTCATAATATGATTTTAAATCCATTGTGTTTGTGGCTCTGTGAGGCTATGGTACACTGTCCACATTATGTGGATCTTATGGCGCATATGCTACTTGCATCTACGTTTACTAATATACCATATATATATTAGATACTGCCTTGTATTGAATAGTTCTTTATAATCTTTATAATACGCATGTAAACACTGTTTTGTATGCACTTTTTGTTTTTAGTGATCTATATGGCAACGGCAACAGTAGATGTGGGCTCCAGTCTACCGGAAGTGGCCGGATGCTGGAGAATGGGTCTGCACAAGGTGCGGTGGTGGTGTTATATACAGTCAGGTGCATAAATATTGGGACATTGACAGAATTTTCATATTTTGGCCTCTATTCACCACCACAATGGCTGTGAAATGAAATAAACAAGATGTGTTTAACTGCAGACTTTCAGATTTAATTTGAGGGTAATTACATCCAAATCAGGTGAACGGTGCAGGAATTACAACGGTTTCTATATGTGCCTCCCACTTTTTAAGGGGCCAAAAGTAATGGGACAAACTAAACAATCCTAAATCTAACTTTCACTTTTTAATACTTTGTTGCAAATCCTTTGCAGGCAATTACAGCCTGAAGTCTGGAACGCATAGACATCACCAGACGCTGGGTTTCATCCCTGGTGATGCTCTGCCAGGCCTCTACTGCAAATGTCTTCAGTTCCTGCTTGTTCTTGGGGCATTTTCCCTTCAGTTTTGTCTTCATCAAGTGAAATGCATGCTCGATCGGATTCAGGTCAGGGGATTGACTTGGCCATTGCATAACATTCCACTTTTTAGCCTTAAAAAACTCTTTGGTTGCTTTTGCAGTATGCTTCGGGTCATTGTCCATCTGCACTGTGAAGCGCCGTCCAATGAGTTCTGAAGCATTTGACTGAATATGAGCATATAATATTGCCCAAAACACTTCAGAATTCATTCTGCTGCTCTTGTCAGCAGTCACATCATCAATAAATACAAGGGAACCAGTTCCATTGGCAGCCATACATGCCCACGCCATGACACTACCACCACCATGCTTCACTGATGAGGTGGTATATTTTGGATCATGAGCAGTTCCTTTCCTTCTCCATACTCTTCTCTTCCCATCACTCTGGTACAAGTTGATCTTTGTCTCATCTGTCCATAGGATGTTGTTCCAGAACTGTAATGGCTTTTTTAGATGTTGTTTGGCAAACTCTAATCTGGTCTTCCTATTTTGTGGCTCACCAATGGTTTACATCTTGTGGTGAACCCTCTATATTCACTCTTGTGAAGTCTTCTCTTGATTGTTGACTTTGACACATATACACCTACCTCCTGGAGAGTGTTCTTGATTTGGCTAACTGTTGTGAAGGGGTTTTTCTTCACCAGGGAAATAATTCTTCTGTCATCCACCACAGTTGTTTTCCATGGTCTTCCGGGTCTTTTGGTGTTGCTGAGCTCTCCGATGTGTTCTTTCTTTTTAAGAATGTTCCAAACAGTTGATTTGGCCTCACCTAATGTTTTTGCTATCTCTCTGATGGGTTTGTTTTGATTTTTCAGCCTAATAATGGCTTGCAACTGATTCCAAATGCAGATGTCACACCTAGAATCAACTCCAGACCTTTTAACTGCTTAATTGATAATGAAATAATGAGGGAATAGCCCACACCTGTCCATGAAATAGCTTTTGAGTTGATAGTCCCATTACTTTTGGCCCCTTAAAAAGTGGGAGGCACATATAGAAACCGTTGTAATTCCTACACCATTCACCTGAGTTGGACGCAGTGGCATAACTAGGGCAGGGCGCCGCCGGCTATGGTCCGGTCTGCCCTAGTTAGCCACCAGTGTAGCGCCGACCGCAGTGAGTGCGGTCAGCGCTACACATTTACACAGGACCGGCGCTAGGCTTCCAGCGTCATTCCTGTGCTGCACATCTGAGCCCGTTCCCTCCCCTTGAGTGCTTGCCCAATAGCGCCAGAATGCGGGCTCAGGCTGTGCATAACACACGCATCGCCTCCAGCGCTGGCGGCGATGCGTGTGTTAAACAGCAGCCAATGAGAGTCAGATAGACTCTCATTGACTGCTGCAGCACCCACTGCAAGATCCGGACTTCCGTCCGGCTCTTGCAGTGGGTAATGGGACAGACGTCATGACATCATGACGTCTCTCCCATTATGCTGAGCGCGCCAGCCCGGGAGGACTGGCGGGAGAGGTGTCGCGGTCCGGAGCAGCAGCGTGGATTCAGGTAAGTATGTTTTTATATATTTTTTTTTAAAACCTGTCAGCACTACTGGGGGCACAATGGGGGAGGGGGGTGACTACTACTGGGGGGACCTCTACTGGGGTGGGGGCACAACAGGGGGGGTGGCTACTACTGGGGGCACCATTATTCGGAGGACCTCTACTGGGGGGGCTATTACTGGGGGCACCATTATTGGGAGGACCTCTACTGGGGGGGCTATTACAGGGGGCACTTAATCAGGAGGAGGAACCTCAACTGGGGACCACTACTAGGGGGGGGAACTACTACTGGGGGCATTATAAAAGGGCCCTACTACTAGGGGCACTGCACTGGGGGGACCACAACTGGGGCAATAACAGGAAGGACCACTACAGGGACCACTGAATAGGGGGGACCACTATTGGGGGCACTGCATGGGAGGGGGGGGAAATATTGCTGGGGGCACTATATAAGGTGCTTACTGCTAGGGGCACTGCGGGGACCACTACAGGGGGCACTAGATAGGGGGGATCACTACTGTGTGCCTGCATAAGGGGAACCACTACTGGGAAAGGGCACTGCATAGGGGGGGAATACTACTGGGGTCACTATATAAAGGGCACTGCATAAGGGGATACCACTACTGGGTGCACTGTGGGGACTGCTACTGGGGGCACTGCATAAGGGGGAACACTACATAGGGCACTGCATTTGGGGGGACCACTACTGGGGGCACTGAGTAAGGGGAACTAATTGGGGGCTGTATAAGGGGGACCACTACTGGGGATACTGTATAAGGGGCACTACTATGGGCCTGCATAAGAGGGACCACAACTGCATACTGGGGGTACTGTATAAGGGGTACTACTGGGGTTAAGTTGCATTGGATAGGAATGTTCAGCGTGAAAATAAAGGGGTGTGTCATGTTGACACGCCCCATTTTAAGTGACCACACCCATTTCCCCCCCCCCGCGCGCCTTAGGCGCGCACACATATCAGGATGTTGGGGAGGGCCTCCCTTTTCAATTTTGCCCTGGTCTCCAAATACCCTAGTTATGCCACTGTTTGGATGTAATTACCCTCAAATTAAATCTGAAAGTCTGCAGTTAAAGCACATCTTGTTTGTTTCCTTTCAAAGTCATTGTGGTGGTGAATAGAGGCCAAAATATGAAAATTCTGTCAATGCCCCAATATTTATGCACCTGACTGTAAGTTATTTTGTATTATTATCTATTGTTCCCTGAAGATGGAGTATTAAAAGGTGCTCCGAAATGTTGGAGAAGCTTACCTGCTGGTAATCTGTATTTTTTTTCTGAGTGCCGCCCTCCCTCCTATATATATATAGGAAGCTGAAAAACTGCGGTACTCGTAGACTGTTATGAAAATAAGTATAAGTATATTTTCTACGAGTGCCGCAGTTTTTCAGCTTCGTTATCAGTTCTTTTATTCTGAGGGCACCGGAGCAAGTTGTTGTTGCAGCAGAGGAGTGCCGGTCCATGTGTAATATTTATATATATATATATATATATATATATATATATAAATATTGAAACATCCTACACAGGATTTAGGACCGCTACAGTAAAATATACCACTCAGCCTGTGACAGGGTACACACACACTGACTGACACAGACACACACCTCTATCACTAAGGGGCCTATTCATGATGTTAATTATCAGGATCCCGATAATTAACATTCTAACTCGCCGCGGCTGCCAGATCATCATTGCTGTGGCGCAGTGGCAGCTGATGTGAAATCAGCTGTCCCTGCGAGTGGCTTCACTGATCCTTTTTGGAGCAGTGAATCTTGTCACGCATCAGCACAAGAGCCCTGACGTCCGGCAGAAGGAGTGGAATGGAGGAATGGAGCGGGTTGCGAGCCCGGAGCAGGAGCATTCGCCATCCGAAGATGGGAAATTCTACCACACTCAAGTTTCTAATATATTATATTTTCGGAGCTTGATGAATTCTGTCCCCATACTAGTGTATGGGGACAGCGGGCCATTCCGCAATAGGAAGGTGATATCTCCTGCTTTACTTTCGTGATGAATGGTCAGATAACTTACTTTTTACAATTGCAGGTGAAAATATGCATTTTCCCCTGCTTTTGTAAAACTTAAGTGATGATAAATAGGCCCCTTAAAAACATTAATGCTGCAGGCAAATAAATACAGCATGATTTATTGTGGGTCACCCGGCAGCAGCTCTCAGCATTCTCTCACTCAGTGCCCCACGGGAACTGCCTGGGACGGACTGCGCATTGCAGCTCCCCCTATATTCAGCCAGCCCAGCAGGTAAATAAGAGCAGGCAGCTGCCTGAGCTCTGGTATTTAAAAAAAATTATATATATATATATATATCGCTCACCTGCGCGGCAGTGGATCGGCGTGCAGGGGAGGTTTCTGGGTACTCAGAAACCCTCCCCCCATCGCCGTGCAAGTAGGGTGTGCCCCACAAAATTATCACCCTTACTACTCTTACTACTCCGGGGTAACACATAATTACTATCCAAAGGTTAATAATATTGGGAATGTCAAATAGGTAATTTTTTAATGATGTACATTTAAAGGAAAACAATGGGAGGTAACAAAACTGATTGCATCATACTTGCCAACTCTCCCTGATTGTCAAGGAGACTCCCTGAAATAGTAGCAATCTCCCTGTGTCCCTGAAGAGCATAGCAATCTCCCTGATTGCACCTTACCCCCATTATGAAGATGTTATATTAAAAAAAATATATGAAAATAAAAGAGATATATACATTGAAATTGGATCATTAGTATAATTTCCCTGCATTGGATATAACTAAGACACAATGATCCCTATGGCTACATGCATTTTCTGATAAGTGTCAGTGGCCCTCATTCAGAGCCCCTCGTAAGCAGACGTTCGCTCGTAGCGATCCGATGTTGTACAACCACGCATGCGTCGGTGTAACAGTGCGCATGTGCGTACGGCTGATTGCGATCATTTTTAATTCGTTCGGCGAACAGCGAACAGGAAGTGACATGTCAAATGTGATTGACAGAACTGTCCGTTTTGGGGGCGGTGACGGGGGTGGAGATGGGAAAATGCAGGCGTGTCGAGGCGTTTATTGGGCGTACATAAATTATCTGATGCGAGCGGCAATGTGAACGGAACAAGTCATATGTCACTGGCTGATCCAATTTTCAGTAAGACTGCTCGCTCAGCTTGTGGTCTGGTATAGTCTACCGCAATGACGATGGTCTCTTGGGCCTTCTCCGGGCTCATCGATGGTGTGGCGATGTATCATTTGCGGCCACATAAACAATCATCATGTAATTGTTAATCTGCTTGTAAGGTGTTTCGTTAATAGCCTTTTTTTAGTTGCTAAAATCCGAACGCAGGTGAACTACTCAGCTGCTAATTGCGGCCTAATACAATCAATTAGCAGACTTTTTTTTTTTGGTTTTATTTATTTTTGTGGGGGTTTGTAGTTCAACAATATTGTACGCATGTTTTTTTGATAAGCGAATATTTTATGGCCAAAGAAACCATTTTTTGGTTTCGGATTTTGTTTTGGTTTTTTAAAACTTTTTTTTTTAAAACCCTTGATTGTTTAGAATTTAAAAAATGTTTTTCTTTCCGTTGTCTTGTTTGTCATTTTGTTGTCTGGATTACCTTCAAACCAGTTTTGAAAGAAATAAACAAGAGAATTGATCAGTTTGTATTTTTTTTTTAATTATTTTTACTCACAGAAATAATGTAAAAAACATAAAAAAACATAAATTGTTTTTTTGCCCACAAAAATAAACAAAGTGGCATTTCATACACAAACCAATAAAATTATTAAAAACAATTCACAAGAAAGGAGAGGGAGGTTTTGGCCATTAAGGAATATGGGGCAAACACAGAAATGGATTGTGGGGAAATTAGCCAGTGCTGTCATCGCCTTTTAGGGCGTTTGGCCGGGGTGGGAAGTATGCTGGTACGGGTCCGGGATGTCCTTCGCCTGGCCTGTCCAGAGGCAGATGTTGTGGCCTCTGGACTAGTCACAGGGCTAGGCACATTTGGAGGGATGGCTGTTGTTGTGCCAGAGGTGGAGGGTCCTGATGTTCCGGCAGGAAGGGAGGCCGGCTCCAACATGTGGTGGCAAACGAGCTGCTCCAGGGCATTAGCAATTCGCACGTTGGCTGCAGAATTTGCCTCCAGGGCGTCCGCCACCCGTAACAGATTGGCGTCCTGCCTCAGCATAATCTCGGTCTGTTGATCCGTTTTGAAATTGAGATCAGTGAGGAGGACTACTGCCTGCGAGGGGGAAGGCCTTGGACTGTCTTCCACAGGGTCCCCAGCCGGATCTACTGCTTCCTCCCCTGCAGAGCCAGAAGAAGTTCTGCGGCCAACTCTCACCTCTGGAGCATACTCATCCGCCTGTGTCTCTGTGAGAAAAAAGAGAAAAGAGTCAAATTAGAATCTAGATATGTTCCCAAAAACATTTCAGAGTTGTTAACATTCCAACATTTACCTGGGTCAACATGAGGAGCCGCAAAGTCTGCCATGTCGGTATCCATGTTCGACACGCCAAACATCTCCTCATCCTGCACACACCCCTGTGCCAGCTCCTCCAAATCAGTGAGCTCAAGTGACACAGGAGTGGGACCCCCACCTGTCCCCCTTGCATGCCTAGCCCTATCTGCAAGTTTTTGTTTCAGCCGATATTTGAAGTCGGTCCATCTGTTGTATAAAAAGTTGGCATTATTACTGCAGTATTTTGTCCTGTAAACACTTTTTAATCAAATGTAGTTTGTACTTACCGGCATTTAACATCCCGGGTTGCACGTTCCAACTCACTCACCCCATTGACAGCACTGGCTATGTCCTCCCACATTTTCCACTTCTGGCTTGCATCCATATTCCTTGGGGCCTGGGGCAGGGTGTCAGTGCACATATGTACCAAAACCTCCATCTCCTTCCTTGTGAATTGTGGCTGCCTTTTTTTTTTTGTGCCAGGTTTTGTAGGCCTACTAGGCCCAGCAGCCTCTTCCATATCATCCTCCACACCTTTTGGAAAATAAATTTTTTGGTATAATTTATATATTTTTTTAAATTATTGATAAACCATCATTTTCATTATAAAAACAATAATACTTACCTGGCGCCTCTTGGCCAGTACCTTGCTGCTCGGTAGTCATTTTGGACTCAACTACAGCAGACCGATTTGGGATTTCAGTGACGTTTTTATACATGTGTCAGCATTATTCGGCCGCATCATTGATTGTGCGCTCCTATTCTCATTATTCGGACGCATCATTGATTGTGTGCTCCTATTGTCCGTCCTTAATTTGTGCGGGAAAATAAAGACTATTTATGGCTTGGAGTGACTCCAGTCGAGGTGGCATGTTGATTGTTGGAGGTTTGGCGTTGTCGTGGTTTGTTGGCTGTTTTGGTAGTAGAAGGCGTATTTTTTGGTTGTGATCTTTTTTGGAATTTTGCTTACTTATTTTTTTTCTGGTCGGTTTTGTTTTAATTTTTTTGCTTTTGCATTTTTCAGTAAGTATTTTAAAATCCCCCCTTAAAAATTCGGAGTAAATTTTTTAAAATGTGTTTTAATTTTTTTTTATTTTTTTTTGTACAGTTTTTTTGGCCTTGCCCCAGTGACGTTTTCGTACTTTGGTTTATTTGTCTTTTTTTGGTAAGTGTTTGTTTAATTATTTTTCAAAATCGATGTGTTTGTCTTTGCATCTGTTTCCCAAAGTAATGTTGTTTATTTTCTTTGGCCAATCATGTGTAACCAATAAAAGTAGCATACTATTTTGCGAACTAATGTGTCTTGTTTGAACTGTAAAAGTAGCGTACTATTTTGCGAACTAATGTGTCTTGTTTGAACTGTAAAAGTAGCGTACTATTTTGCGAACTAATGTGTCTTGTTTGAACTGTTAAAGTAGCGTACTATTTTGTGAACTAATGTGTCTTGTTTGAACTGTAAAAGGAGCGTACTATTTTGCGAACTAATATTTTTTTTGTTTTAGTTTAAAATCTTGTCTTAACACTAACATGGCTATTCAATATGGGTGCCTTAACTTAGTTTTAGCGTTAATTTAGACATTCTGATGTCATTTTTGCAGGTTTTACTTTTACTCCCTCTTTAATCTCAAAGACATCGCATTTTTAACAAGTCTTTCATCCAATACGGTGATAAGTTGTTTCCATTGAATAGGTGCAGAAAAAAATAGCAGAATTGGGGTTTAGGGGTGCAGGCTTTTATAAAATAGCCTTCGCCCCTGAGAATGTCAGTGAAAAAAGAACTGGGTCCCTCTTTTTTTTGGTTCAGCAAAAATGGACAGGCCAAAATAAAAAAAAAAAAAGGGTGATCAAAAATTATTGTTTAAATACAATTTCTTAACAATAGCGAAATAGGTTCAGGGCTATTCTGCAAGTATGCGGCAGGTGTTTTTTAGAATATAATTATAGCGGCAGGTGCCCAAATGTTGATGTCAACACAAATTAATTGAGGGACATCAAAATATGGTAATCCCCATTTTTAGTTTCTCCAAATTTGATGGGCCCACTTAAAAAATGTGCAAAAATAACCTAAGTGCTCTTCTGCATCACTTCTTCAATGTGGGTAACAAAACACATGCTGCGGGTCTTTTAAACCCACACTTTCAAATAAAGGCTAAAACGGGGGTACCCATAGTGTTCAACCATGTTTTTCCAACTTTAGGGGTGCTCTTACCTTTTTAAATTGGAAAAATTAGAAACTACGCCAATCCCAATCCCAATCACTGTCGAAGTTAACATTTAATATCGGAGTATTTATCAGCGTTAAGTCTGGTGCGCCCTCCCGCTTATCCCTGTAGTCAATTGAAAAATAACACAAACTGGAAACTTGGATTTGGGATTGGCGTAAAGTTTCTTGTTTGTCCAATTTCGCAGAGTACGACGTAGAATCAGACAACGTCGTCGCCCTCGTCCCCTATCCCCCACTCCCACCCAATCCTCCTCTCCCCAACTGTAGACCGTACGGCCGCCTCTGAATGAAGCCCTATATGTGAGGGAAACAATCAGCAGAGAATGTCTGCAACACACAAAACCCTAAAGAGTATGAGATTATTTTCAGATCACAAATCCAAAATATACAGGATTTATCATATAAGAAACTGTAAAACTAATGCCTTGCAGCACACAAGCTGTTTTCTTAAGTGTGGCTGTATTTTCATGTCATTTAGCCCCGCCCCACCCCGCCCCACCCCGCCCCTTCCATACGGAGCTGCGATTCCTGGCAATTATCTCCCCATACTGCCCACTTCACTAGGAAGTAGGTGGGATGTGGAGGATCCGAACACTCTTCCTTGAGAGCAGGGGGCTACCCCAAAATGCAGGAGCCTCCCTCAACTTCCATGAGAGTAGGTAAGTGTGCCCATCTTTAATAAGTTATACATATCCAGCATTTTACAAGCTATATCTAACAAATATGACAATAAAAGGGGTCGGCTGGACAGCACACCCCAGTTTTAAACATAATAAGAGGTTCTTCCCTGATTGGCACTGTTACTGTTACTAATGCCTTTACCTCTGACATCAGACATTGTTGTTTTCGTTTGTCTTTTATTGTAAAGATGAAATTTTGTATTTTCTCTTTTGTCAACTAATCAATAAAAATAAAAAATAATTACAAAAAAAAAACATAATAAGAGGTGCTACCATGCTGGGACTTATAGTTCCATGCAGGGAAAAGAATATGCAGGTGCACACTCTAAGCACTAAGAATACTAATAGTTAATAAACTCAAACAATGAACATGGTTTTTAAATAAGGTTCTTAGTACGTTTGCCCAAAAATGCATGTCCGCCTGTGAACCTGGTGGGTGCCTAACATTCCTAATAATGACGCACTATATAAATTTATCCAAGACTTACCTGTAATAGTGCCCATTCTAATATGTAGACAGCAATGACCTATACTAACTTAGAAAAATCACTTAGGGGCAGGTAGGAAGGGTGCTAGCCCAGGCAGAAAGAGGAGTCTCTCCATCAAGTGTACATTACATACACACGTACAAAGGAAAAAGGGGTATGTACTGTAGTGTCCTGCAAAAAGAAAATGCAGGAGCACACTCTGAGGGTATGTAGTTATGTGACGAATGCCTGCAAGGGATTCATGATAGGCATCGAGATACTGACGCCTATCATAATCCCGTCGCCGGAATCAAGGATGACGCGGGCACAATCGAGGTAAATCCATGGCGCCCGTCCTCTTTGCCGTGGGGGTGGGAGAGTTAGGTTTAGGGCACCCCGGGGGGGACTTAGGGTTAGGCACCACCTGGGAGAGTTAGGTTTAGGCTGCGGGGAGAGGGGGTTAGGCACTAGGGGGGGAGGTTAGGGTTAGGCACCCCTAAGGGAGGCTTAGAGGTGGGAGAGAGGAGCAATAGGATACTTATGTGCCGCTGTTAGCATTTCTTCCCTTCAAGTAGCCACTGTCGGGCTTTGAACCAGCAGCTAAACAGCCGCCGGCATTTCAATCCCATTCCCATTCTGAGCACTAAAAATACCGATAATCAAAACAATTAAAAAAACTCTACAATTAATATGGAGTATAAATAAGGTTCTTAGCACGATTGCCCAAGAATGCATGCCCATCTACCACGTGAAGGTAAACCTCATCAGGTGGCTCCCTAAAATCCCTAATACTGACACATTATAGAAATGGTATGACGTGGCAGGTGGGCATGCATTTTTTGGACAAACACAAATTGTTTTGATTTTCAGTATTCTCACGGGCATATTTAGTAACATTATTTCTACAGCTGCCGGGTTTCCCTTTTTTCCCAATAGCATACCTCTCAACAATCACGATTTTGGCAGCACAGTCCCACTTTTCAGCCACTGTCCCACCCACGGGCCACGGTGTCCCACGGTAGGGGGGAGATTGGGAGGCCCCCCTCTCACCCATGCTTTGCTTAGCAGAGTAAGTGGTGAATAGATGACATGTGCATGCGCGTGGCATCTATTCAGAGGTGAGAGGGACTAGAGGCATGGCCAGCAATGGACATTGCATTTCCTGCGAGGCCACTCCCCCATTCTGCAAGGTCACACCCCTTTTTGGACGCGCACCATATGTGATAGCAAAAGCTCAACCTACTATTCACAAAAGTTGGGAGGTATGCATTAGAGAGATTTCTAATTCAGTTAACTTGCAGACCCTCCAACATGACCCGTTCCATTAGGTACAGAATGCTCTGCTCCTGGACTTCTTTCTTAATTTATGATTGCAGCAACATGTGTTGAAACACCTGTCTCATCAATTGCCTAGTTCAACGCAGGTGTCTGCAATCATAACTTAGGTGGCAAGTCCAGGAGCAGAGCATTTTGTACCTAATGGAAGGGGTCATGTTAGAGGCTAGGAACTTGCATACTGAGAGTGGAAGACTTTAAAGTGCTAACATTTGCCTAACTACCACTATTATTGCTATTCCTGAGAACTAGCATATAATGGGCCTGATTTAGATGAGGACGCAATGCCGTTATTTACGCAGATTGAGTGATTGTGTTAGCCATTGCGCATGCATGTAAGCTGCACTGCGCACAGGGCTGGCGCTACCGCCTATTTAAACTTTCACCTGCCCCCACTGTCCATAATTACTGACATAAACACGGACAGAGGATGGTGGCGGCTCGCACCTCCGACCACAAAAGAGGGAGCCCAATCAACTGTGCAGGAGACTTCTCCCATCTCCTCCCCAGTGGTTCTTCCTCTTCACCAGAAGTGCAGGACCTGCTTCCTTAGGCTGCAAGAGACAACAGCAGCGTGCTGGGTGACAGTGGTGAGAAGATCAGCAGCAGATAAGTGGAGCTGGGGGGATGGGGGCTTGTGTGGGGGATAGGATCGTCACAGTTTACGAAAGTTGATAAGTATAAGGGTAAGCGATTTGGGTTTTATGAGGGTAAAGTAATTAATGTAGTATAGATAAGGTGAATGGTTTAATATTTTTATTGGCGGTCTCAAAATGCTATTTTCAGTGTGTATTCTCTTGGTATTGTATGGCGGTCACAAAGATAGTCTCAGTATATATTGTATGGCGGTCACAAACATGCTCTTGGTATTGTATGACAGTCACAAAGTTGTTAATGTTATTGCTATATGGTTTTAGTGTTATTTTTATATTAAGAAGTCCAGCTTGTACGTGAGTGGTCGGGTGGAGGGTACTGGGAAGAGCAGGGGCGGTATTGTGTAGCTTAGGGTGCCTAGAAACTTTGCACTGGCCCTGACTGCGCGCATGCAGCGACTGATTTGCGATTATGCTAACACAGAGGATTCACTCACAAAGTGAGTGACAAGTAGTCAGCGTCTGGGGGAGGTAACGGGGGTTTGTTTGAAAAACGCAGGCATGTCAGACCATTTATACACTGTTTCTGGGCGTCCATAAATTAGCCATTGCGATCTTGCTTGCAGCAGGAGAACTATCTGCATGTCTGATGACCCACTATGTCTGCAACATCTTAGACTCAGACAATGTTAGACTGGGGCATGAAGGGCACACAGGGGGAATGCAATGGTAGGGGCCCACTGAAGGGAGGTGAAGGGGTGTGGACAGAGCTGAAGGGGTGTGGACAGCTGCGGTGTGGCAAGCTACCAGAAAAGCATGAGTAAAATAAGAAAACTGCACAGGTCCAGAACCAAATAAAAAAAATAAAATAACAATAATGCCGAAACTGGTGTTCTGGTTATAGTTTAAAACCAGACAGCATAGGAATTAGACGCTGTAGTTCTAGTCAACATGGGCTAGCTTGGATGCACATGTTAACATTGTAAAGTCTGAATGTATGTACGGTGAGGGAAAACCCCATTTTTAATCCTATTACATTAAGGTGCCAGCGCCTGCTGCATTGTATTGTGTGGTTCTAGGGTATCTATCACTTTACAATGGAGCATGCAGGCTCAACTGTCCCACAATTCAATGGCAAAGTATTGCTGCCTGTGCTACACTTCCTCACCCATCACAGAGCATTACAGTCACCACCATACTATACAGAGAGCATTGCAGTTGGGATGCAATCGGGAAACCGGCTGCCTTAATACCGACAGCCGGCTTCCCGACTGTCATATCCTGACGAGGGTGAAATGCGGGGCGTCTAGATGTAGACGCCTGATATTTTCCCGACGCCGGGAGACAGGCGCCCGGCATCCCGATCGAAGGGGGGGGAAGGTTAGGTTTAGGGCACCCGGGGGGGACTTAGGGTTAGGCTCCCCCCCAGGGGACTTAGGTTTAGGCAGCGGGGATGGGGGGGTTAGGGTTAGGCACTTTGAGGGGGGATTAGGGTTAGGCACTTGGGGGGGAGGTTAGGGTTAGGCACCCCTATGAAGGGTTAGGGTTAGGGGGTTAGGTTAGGTTAGTTTATACTTACCTTAGGGACGATCAGGATTTCCAGCGCTGTCGACCTTCCGCTGCCGGGAACTCTGCTTCTGTCGGCCTGCCGATGCTGGGAATCGAACCGGCGGTATTTCATACCGATTCCTTGCAGTTAACAGCCATATACTGCAAAGCATCATTGTCCGTCATATAATGCAGAGAATATTAGGGTGTCCGCCATATGATGCAGAGAACATCACAGTGATGCACATATAATGCAGACAAAAGCACAACAACCACAACATAATGCAGAGAGCTTCTCAGTGACCCCCATATAATATGGAGAACATGGCAGTGGGCGTCATATTATGCAAAAAACTTTGCAGTGACCACCATATAATAAAAAGAAGATCATAACTATCATCATATAATGCAGAGAGCATCGCAGTGACCCACATATAATGCAGTGACCGACATATAATTCAGAGTATCGCAGTAAGCACCATATAATACAGAGAACAATGCAGTGACTGCTACATCGGTCAGGAGGTTGGGGACACGCTAGCACCACCGCTGCTCTGCTTAGCAGAAAGAAGCAGTGCCGCCATGGGCGTAGGAACCGGGGGGGGGTGGCAGATGGGACAATTGCCCCCCCCTCCCCTGTGATTTCTGTTGGGTGGGCAAAGACTGTGTTTTGTCCCCCTATGAACTTCTTTACAAAAGCGAATGGAGATGAATGAAATGAAAATGGGGATGAAGCGATAATAGCTTTATTTGAATTCGCCAACTGTTATCGTTTCTGTTTACCAAAAATTAAGTTATCTTCATGTTTGTTCTGCTTACATTTTCTTCTTGCAAATACTTTTTTCCCTTTCTTAGAAGCCCCACTCATTTTACTATCACAACTTGCAGCAATCATAAGCAGACACATTAGACTGGGAAGCTGCACTTTCCATTGACTGTTCTTGTAAGTTGTATGACAATGGAACAGAGAGAGCGAATGATTGCAGCCTGTGAATGGATTAAAATGATGATTTAACAATGAGTCATCTCATTGTTGAATTTATCTATCTTTCTTACAGCTATTGTACTAATTGGTAGTTAATATTAATAATAGTATTAAATTAATAATGTATAAATACATTTTAATAGTAAAATAAACAATGTAACTGGGGTTGGCCTACCCCGGAAACACTGACGAAAATAAACATAGGATTGGGAGTCTTTGTACAGTACTCGGCAAAAGTTTTTGTCAGGTGTGGAAAAAATGCTGCAAAGTAAGAATACTTTCAAAAATAGAAGTGTTAATAGTTTATTTTTAATCAATTAACAAAATGCAAAGTGAATGAACAGAAGAGATATCTAAACCATATCAATATTTGGTGTGATCACCCTTTGCCTTCAAAACAGCATCAATTCTTCTAGGTACACTTGCACACAGTTTTTGAAAAAACTCGACAGGGAGGTTGTTCCAAATATCTTGGAGAACTAAACACAGATCTTCTGTGGATGTAGGCTTGCTCAAATCCTTCTGTGTCTTCATGTAATCCCAGACATACCCGATGATGTTGAGATGTTGATGACGGATGTTGAGATGTTGATGACGGAATGCTGGGTCGTCCATAGCATGACTTCAAATAGGAAGCGTGACATGTACTCACGCCTCCAAAACTGCATTATATAGGGGGCATGACCTAGCTGAAATCAACCACGCCCCCTTTTTGGATGTAACTATAACATCTCAGATGTTTGGAGGTATGAATTGCCTTCTGAGTCCATTAGTAAATTTGAACTCAATCAGTCTGTCTTCAGAGCTAGTCAGGGGGTGGTATGTACTAAGCATCACATTGTGGATGCAATGCATCATGCCACTTATTGGGTTAATATTAATAATGCCGGTATGTACCTAGAAATGCAATTAAAATCGCAAAGGATTACTCTCCCAATTAGAGCTGTCCTTTGCAATAGAAGGACTTTCGGATTTATGACCCAGGAGTCCTTCTGCGTTGTATGACGCGCACACCGCAGGGGTGCTAGGAGGAATCCAATTGTATGTAATTCCGGAGCTTGCTACAAATGGGAATGTGGCCGCATCCGGGGGACTTAAGTTACCATTTGCCTAGGGAGGATCAATTTATTCATATGTTCCCTATTGCAGAGAAACCACCATACAGGTAAGAAAAGTATCAAACCAGCCAGTCTGTACCTAGTGGGGGGAAGATGCCCCAAAAATATAAGTGTATCGGGCCCCAACACCTCTGTTGCCGGCCCTGGTCCCCAGCATGACTTTGTCACTGCATAGTAGACAGGGCTGGTGGAATGACAAGCACACCAAAATGCGTGTCTTTCATCATCCACAGTGAGGACTCTAAGTAGGCGATTGAAATGTTTTCGCCGGTGGCTGTCAGTGCCTGGCACCTGATGGAGCAATTAAATTCTTGCTCCGTTAGGGCGTGAACAGCCTCCATCAACGACATTTCTGCTCGCCCCCTCCTGAGGAGGAGAGCAGAAATGTACGATAAGCAGTGGAGGCTCCAGAGGTGGGCCTGCAGCAGAGTTCAAAATTCAAATAGGGGACCCACACCAACTGCCCTTCCATACGTTGCCAAACATGCTGAGTGGGACTCACTGACAGTTGGTGTGGCTCCCCTATTTGAATTTTGAACTGTGCTGCACCCGCCACTGACGATAAGCCCTCGTTTTGGGCTTCCCAACCTGGGCTTTAGACGGGTTTAGCCCGTTTTACATGGCTAAACTCAGCCTAATTGGGCGCGACAATCGCCATAAGTAATGGACGATCAAAACAACTGAATTGTAACATTGGGCATCCATTAATTACCAGGGCTTAAAACAATTGAATCTTAACCCAGGCCCAGTTGAAACTTGATTACACTAAACAAAAATACTTTCAGTGGGGCAACAAAACTGGTACTTTATTGGCAAATATGACTAAAAGCTTCAAGAAACTACATCATATTGCTGCTCTGCGGGACTCTCACACACAGGATCTGTAAACCTCAGATATAGCTCAGAAATTCCAGGAATATTTTAGGCAAATCTATACGGCTAATCCACATGATTCTACCCTAATGTCTAAAATTTTGGATGAAGCATCACTCCTGTGTCTTACCCCTTTACAACAAGAGGCAGTAGAAAATAATGTAACTGAAGAGGAAATTGCTAATGCTATTGCCTCTATGCATCTTAACAAATCCCCTGGTCCTGATGGCTACTCAATATAATGTTACAAGATTCTACAACATAATATGATACCAACACTTTGTTCTTTATATGGTAAAATACAGACAGAAACTCCACACTACCCTAATTTCAATCAGGCACTCACCTCCTTAATCCCAAAACCAAATAAAGATTTGACTCTTCCCTCATCATATCGCCTAATTACTCTGCTATATGTGGATTTCAAAATATTGGCCAAAATATTAGCAGAGCGCTTGCAGAATTTTTTTGCCTCCTTACTTATGAACCGTCACCTAGGTTTCACCAAAGGCAGACACTTGGTAAAACGCATCCGCACAGCCATTGCAGCTGTAATGGCGGCTAATCTTCATCCTGAATCCTCAAACATGCTCTTAAGCCTAGATGCTACTAAGGCATTTGACATGGTCTCCTGGCCCTATCTTTATGGAATACTAGATAGAAGAGGATTCGGACCAACGTTCCAATCCCTGATTAAATTTTTTTATACCCTCCCAGCCACTTCGTTGTTGGTAAATGGGACAATGGGAGAGAGACTTACACTGACCAGGGGAATAAGACAGGGTTGCCCACTCTCCCCTTTGCTCTTTAATTTGACATTAGACCCCTTGCTTAGAATTTTGCAAAATTGGACAGGGTTTAAGGGGACTGGAATTGGAACAGAAACTGTAAAGATATCGGCCTTTGCAGACAATGTTCTTTTATTTATCTCGGACCCGGGGAGGACCCTTGGACCGCTGATGACTTGTATCAAAGAAATAGGATTGGTATCAGGATTTGACGTCAATTTTGAAAAATCAAAAGCTCTTTATTTAAAAAAAAGGTTTTGCACGTCCAGCCTGGTTCAGGGAGGTCCCCATTGAATGGACGACTAAATCAATCTCATACCTAGGGATACAATTGCCCAAATATTTAAATAATCTATATACTCTTAATACAAAAAGTATTTTGTGCAGTATTAAGGTAGATACTGAAAGATGGAGACACCTTAGTCTTTCATATTTAGGCCGAGCAAACTTGGTTAAAATGATTTTATTTCCAAGACTCCTATACCCTCTCCAGTCACTTCCCATTTTACTGACTAAACAAGACACGGTGGAAATTGAGAGGATGATATGCAAATTTATTTGGAATGGTAGGAGAGCGAGAATTGGACTTATAAGACTCCAGCAGCATAGATCTAATGGTGGCATCAACTTACTCAATATTAGTGCTTATAGCCACGCTGCTCACCTACGGTACTTAAGGGATTGGATGCACACAAAAAACCAATATGCGAACACTATGTTGGAAACAGCTTTCCTAGACAATATGGGGATCATTCACTTTCTACATCTACAGGATAATGAAATACCTGAGTCAATTAGAGCTACTCCATTATTGATGACCACTCAAAGAACGTGGCATATATTACGCCACAAACACTCACTGAACCCATATATATCCCTACATCTCCCATTTATACACAACCCAAACTTTCATAGAGGGACCGCGGGACTACCTTTCACCTTATGGCATAGACAAGGAATTACTATGGCCCGCCATTTTATGGACTGTAATGCAAAGAAACCGCTGACGTTATTACAGGTGTTAAAAAAATATCCAATACTTGGCCCTTCACCTCTGGCTTATTTGCAGGCTCAACACTATGTAGCAGCTCTTTCTAGAAAACTCTCGCCAGATGATTATAATAATAGACTAGACGATTTATTACTGGGTGAGAATCCAACTTATAAAGCTATTTCAACACATTACTCATTCCTACACCCCCCTACAATCTGATAACCAGAAAACAGGTCTAGCACAATGGAGGGAATATTTTCCAACTTTAGATACATACAGATTGCTACGATCGTTTGAATTATCTGTCAAATTGGTACCTGCGACTTCATATACGGAATTGTTTTTAAATATATTACATAGGACATATCTATCTCCCCACCGCAGATATGTTATGGGGTTGTTAGAGGACTCCTCATGTCTTAGATGTGGCACACACAGAGCTGAATTAATGCACCGCCTTTGGGATTGTCCAATAATAAGGAGATTCTGGACCCTATTAGGGAGTGATGTTAATAGACACTTGGTAAATGGTTTACCTCTAACGCCCGAATGGGCAATATTCGGTATTACACCAACAGGCTCCAAAATAGCACAAGGGGTTCGAAAATTACTAATAACTGTATCGACAGTGGCCAAAAATTTTATTTTACAGGTCTGGTTACAGCCAACTGCTCCCACACTCGCTTTATTTTTCGGAAAACTCTTTCACATCTTTCGAATGGAGTGGTTGGAAGCCTCACTGCAGAAAGAGATTTACAGAGAGGTTCTTTGAGACTTGGGAAAGTTACATAGAAACATTGTCTCAGACGCTCAGGGAACAGATATGGAAATGTTTCAGAAATACTCTCTGGTACTCTCTGGTACTCTCGGGGGGTCTTGTCCACGTATTTGTGGACAAGACCCCCCGATCTCTCTTGTTGTTATATTGACTAGGGTTGGGAACTGATGGTTACAGACCCGGGCTCACACTCTTTTAGTTTATTATGTTCTTTTTTTATTTTAATTTTATTATATATTAATATGTTATTGTGTAATGTGCTGATTCTGTATTATATTTGAATGATGTACAATGGTCATTATTCTGTAATCTGCTATACCTACGACTGGATGTACTTAATTCAAATTCAAACTGTATGTTTTATGTGATATGCTTCAATAAAGAAAAATTTTGTTGGAAAAAAACCAAACAATTGAATCGCCCCCTGAGACGAAGTGAGGACGATATTGTGTTCACTAGAATGAATGTTACAGAGGGTGGCAGACTGATAAAGCAGATAGGTCACGTAAAAAGAAAACTATTTAACATTTGAGTCTCTGCTGCCAATTTATTTCACACAATCAAAATTCCTAAAGCTTTACTTCAAATTTCCATTCCACAACATTGTATATGTGCACGTGATATTCATTGCTATCATATACATGTTTTACCTTTCTCTCACATATCTCTCATTTTGTGTTTCTAATGTGCGGTATGTTTATTTGAGTACCAAAAGGTTATAAGAATTCAGCCAGAATTTGAAATAACAATTTTTAAGGGGCGCCATTTTTGTGTTTCCCTTGGGCACTATGGATCTTAGTTACACGTCTGACTGAAAGGCTCTGCTCTGGCACTGAAAGGACAAACCAGGCATGTGACGTCCTCATCCCCTAACCCCATAGCTATCGCATCCCCTGCAATAATTATCCTCCATCCCGATTGCCAAGACAAGCTCTGGAGATGTTGCCCATAGCAACCAATCAGATTTTATCTATTATCTTCTACAAGGTGCTAGATAAATATTAAGTAGAATCTGATTGGTTGCTATGGGCAACATCTTCACTTCTAAAAACCCGCACTTTAGTAAATATACCCCTTGAGTGATGTAACTAAAATAAGACTAAATATATTATATGGAATGGCATTAGGGTTGCTACCTTTTTTTTTGTTTAAATAATAATAATAATAATAATACTGGACTGTTATGGTTTTTTTTGGCTTATTTATATAATTGGCTCTGAATTCCATTTTCAATGGCCAGGCGGGTAAAATGAAGCGACAACTGTACATGGCATAGAGATAAATATATTTCTGAGTAGTGCAATTTGCACTTTGTTGGTACATCCACTACAATGTGTCTCATCGCACAGCCAAAGCTGATTGTTAGATGCCAGATTCCCATGGCATAAGTCCAGGAAAATTCACCCAGGTGCACAAAACTTGCTGGAAGGGATCAGCGCTTCTCACCTGTATCCCTGATGTTCGATTTCCTTCATGTAGAAATGTAGATGCCATGACTTACCTGCTATCCCATTTAAGAATAATGTAAGCTACCAACTCTTCCTGGTAATTTGTCAGAAGATGGATAGACCGTTTAAGGCTCAAAACAAGGTGCAAAAATAACGCTACTAATACTGGAGTGTAATTGGAAATGTGGACACCACAGCGGCACAGTGGGTCAGTGGATAGCACTACATCCATGGATTTGATTCTTTCCATGGCACCTTATGTGTGGAGTTTGTATACTGTGTTCCCATCATATTTTAATGTGTGTCCTCCAATGGGCAACTACAACTAACACATTCCTCTCACCTGTCTTTTATGTGGGACAGGTCCAATTTCTGGAAGCTATCCCACTGGCCGGTGTAAAAGAAAAACCCAATTCAGAGAAACCCAATTCAGAGACAGTTAGCAGATATGTCCCAGGGGCAATGCCCCTTCAGTGCCACATACAGTACATGAGACAGGTACGCACTACACTGAAGGGATTTTCTTAGGTGAGGAAAAGGGGCAGGGATTGGCCCAGAACATGTTTAAACTAGAGATATGCGGTTCGGTTCTCCAGAAATCCGAATCCACCCGAATTTCATAAATACGGGTAAATCCGAGTCACGGTTCTAATCTCCTGAGGAGATCCGGGTAAATCCGGGTTGTGGTTCTGATGTTTTTGCGGTTCGGAATTCGGATTTTAAATCCAAATTTTCAGGTTCTGGATTGCATAAATTACATGATTTTAGCTGTTTTTAAAACTTTTTATCTATTTTTTATTTTAAAAAATCCAGATCCAAAACCAAAACCAAAACACTTGAGGGTGGTTTGCAAAACCAAATCCAGATCCAAAACCTTGAAGGAGATACAGATCCAAAACCAAAACCAAACCCTGGGCATGTCCCCAATGTCACATAGCATATCCTCAAAGAGTATGATCTCTTCTCTTGGGTACACAGCTGAGATCTGTTAGCCACCAATCAGATGTCTGTGATCACTGTGCTAAAAAAATGACATAATATGATTGGTTACTATGGATTAAAGAACCTTGTTTGCATCTTCTGTGCTAAATTTATCAAACCTTCTAAAGAGGACAACCAATCAGATTTTAGCTATCATTTATCTAGTGCATTCTCCACTTGTCTTCTTTAAGGGGTTTGCTAAATCTCCCCACTAATGAGAGTAACTGTGCGGATGGGGGTGTCCCTTGCCGAGTGTGGGCTGGCAGTGGCAAACGCAGGATTTCTAGAGGGGGGTTTCCACATGCTTGATTTTAGAGTGAGTGTGGCCAGTCCATGAAGAGGGTAGAATTAGCACTTGACCAGCTTTAATATGCGTCATACAAAATGTATTGTGTGTCATAATTCCAGCATATTGAGGACCGGCAATCACAGTAAGCCATTAAATCCGGCAGATGGCCATCCTGCCTGAGCTGAATGTTTTTATTTTAGATGTGGGCACCATTCCAGAGCATTACAGCAAGTCCGTGAGTCTGGGGGAGCAGCAGAAGAACCTAGCACTGCCCTGGACATATATGTACATATTGGGCTCTATAGCAGTGCATCTAACAGTGAATGTTTTTCAGATCTCCTAGTTAGTGCACAGGTGTACTTATTACTGACTGATACATGTTAAAAGATACACAGGTGGTGCTAATTATTTAATTTGTGATACTGTGAAGAACATGCAGCACTAGTAAAATTCTATTACATTACTATTTCTATTGTGGTCATGGTGTGGGCTGGGGAGGGGGGTTTCCAGGCAGACGGAAACCCCCCCTGCGTTTGCCTATGGCTGGGCGCATGAATGCTCCTGCTAACAAGAAGTCTCCATTTTGTTGAACAAGATTTTTCAGATGGGGAGATGAAGGAGTTGGCATTCATTATTTAGGAGCAAGATGTGTGGGGCAGGGGACATAAATGTTAATAACAGGTGGAAAATAGTTGTCAATATACACTTTCAATGTGACATCTTTTGTACCCTTACCCCAAACACAAAAGAGGGAATGCATTTTGTGGTGCACTTAAATATAAAGAACACAATCAAACACATGAATGTGACAGATATAATATAGGTAGTCCTGATATCCATTCACTCATAATTAAGTTATAGGCTGAATAGTACATGATTTTAAGAGAAAATGGAAGTGTTTAAAATGAATGAAGGGGTGATCTTAAAAATGTAGAAGCATGAGTATAAAGTGATATTTTTACTCTTTCCAGGATGTGGATCAACAATTCTGCGAAAGTAGTCGGACATTTATTTTCGAAGGGTAGTTGTAAAATATAATGTTATTGTGCACTGTGAATACCTGCGAATAGACCAATTAGTCATTTTCACTTTTGGGAATGATCTTTAGTGCTGTTTTGCAAAGCAAGTATTCATGTATGTAAGTCACTGTCTGTCTGTTCAGCCAAAGAAGCCTCTCCCTCGTAACATGGTAACCTCCTGCAGAGAAGTGTAAAATAGCATGAAGTATACAGCTAGATATAAACATCTCAGTGGTTTCTTCTATATTATTCAGTTCAGAATACACAGTTAGAATATCCTCCACAGGTAATGCTTCTCTGTGCAATCAAGGTTGTCTACATCATTAATAATACTGACAAGTGGGTAACATATATGCACTGTGGGTGGGTTTGAGTACATATTATAACTATCACTTTTATTGATACTATTACAGAAGTTAATTTGATTATAGCTGTAAAAAACCTGAGCAAAAGGTCTATTATATATTTCACATAGAAGTTCGGGTTTTACCTCATCGTAAAACAAATTTCTTTCCATTGTCTGCCATAGGTGTATTTCAATGGCAAATATTGAAAAACACTAAACTTGGGACTAGGAGCATAGCTATTTACTTGTGGCTTAAGTCTTTGGAATGCTCAGTCACCAATGTTCTTCATTCTGTTCAGTTTGCTGATTCAGATGTGGATGCTATATCGATGGTCACCCAGTTGAGAGATTACTGGTGGACTGTGCATGCGAATTAGCTGCAATGTGCATGCGCAGCGATTGAATTGTGATCAAATGGGATTACGGTTGCAGTGAGGATTTATTCGCTAGTGATTGACAGACATCAGCCATTTTGTGGGAGGTAACAGGGAGTGGCGCCAAAAACGCGGTTCGTGCCATGGAGCGTGTATCTGCCTACATCTGCTATCCCAGACGCACAAAATATGGTGCCAGCATCCCAGTTATCTCGCCCATTCAGCTTGACCACGGGTTTACTCAGATGGTCGCTTATCGAAGGATCTGTGACTACGCAGTTGTTTGGATCTGTTAGTCTGCCGGTGGCCATCTCAATACATTTCCAGGTGGCTGTAGTATTAGCATATTTTTGCGTTGAGGCAGCATACAAAATCGCAGCTGCTAATGTATTAGCCTCTTCATGTGAATTAGGCCCATGGTAAGAATAACAGTTCAGTGTTGTACTATCATGTGAAATACATAGTATATTGTTTTACACTTTGCTACATGTTCAGTTTAGGTAACCCTTCAATCACCTGGTAACTTCCAAAGAATTATATTAAACTGTATACTGTAAACTGTATACAAGATTACATAACAATATACATAAACATTTTAATATAGTATATTTCAAACACGCCAGGCATATCCTACAGTGCTGTACAATTATTAAAGAGATATAAACTGACTGCATGCAGAAAATGGGATAGATAGATAGATAGATAGATAGATAGATAGATAGATAGATAGATAGATAGATAGATAGATAGATAGATAGATAGATAGATAGATAGATAGATAGATATGTAATGGACAGAAGATATCACACCAGGGCTTGCAGTCTGTGAAAATAATAGCAGATATACTGGGGAAATGTTTAACAAGCAGGAACAGGTTTAGTAAATGATAGCAGCTAATCAGAAAGTTTTATTTTCTAACCTGGACTAAAATAATTACATAATCTGATCGATCACTACAGGCAGTTATAGTTTTGTATATGTCTCCTAGTATGTACGCCAGAATTAACGCTACTCTGTATGAGATATCCTGGGGCCCAGTATATCGAAATATAGAATGCTACTTTAGTACTGAAATATTTTGTGTAATGCCCCAAATTGACATAAAAATATTGTCACTTTTCAAAATGTTTCGTTGTAATATAAAGAGCGCCGAGGCTTATTGAAGTTTGAGGCCCAAAGACAGAAATCCTGGTAAAAATGACACCTAAAATACAGTTGCCGTTAATAATAAAGCTATTATTGTAGCATTCACAAAGGAAAGTATACAGCCAGTAATTAAAATAGCTGAAAATGGGGGACAGTAGTTTATACTCAGTTGCATGAGTTATGTGTAAGAGAGAGAGAGCGAGAGAGAGTGAGAGAGAGAGAGAGAGAGAGAGAGATAGAGAGAGAGAGAGAGAGAGAGAGAGAGAGAGAGAGAATAAGAGAGGGAGAGAAATTGTACATGCATTCGGGAGATCATTAATGTTTTCAGGGCATATCCCACACAAATCATTTGGTATATAGACTTCTTAATACTAAAATATGCTTGAACCATGCAAAAACAGCCACCCCGGGATTGCTTAAGGCTTGATGAAAAGCATGCAGTATTTGGTTATGGTAACTTATAACCTGCATAGCTTTGCAGACCAATGCTTATTGCCTAAAGCAAATACAAATAAAGACAGAAGTGTCTTAGATTATTCAAGTGAAGTACATGATCCATACAAGCAGTTCTGGTCTTTTTTGACCAATTTGGACCAACACCACTCTGTGTCTTCACACAAAACCAATGGATATTGATTAAAGTCTATATCTACATGAGCTATTGGCCTGCTTGTTTGGAAGCCTGGTGTGATTTTGACCACCAACAACCACATCTGCCTGCAGCGCCTGATCCAGGTTGAATGATCAGATCTTCCATTGTGTGGCCAGTTATTTTCTTTTAATTAAATATTAGATTCCATTTAATCTTTGAAATATATATATTTTTTTAAAGTACAGGAATTATATTATGCTAGCCTAGAGCATGCAATTCCATGTATATATATATATATATATATATATATCTATATATATATTAGTGAGAATGTTCCGGCTAACTAAGTACAATTTGAATAGTTTGCATGGTGTATGAAAAATATAAAAAACTTATGACTTCAACTTTGCATAACTGCAATTCTCGTGCACGTTTTACAAAATATTTTATGCTTTATACTTTTCTGCTAGGTAAATATGCAAAGTCTGTGAATATATTTACAAAGTGAAAAGATGCAAAATATATATAACTGAGTATATTTTCTTTAAAATATGTTATGCTGCTAAGTAGACAGTAGTCCTGCAAAGCATGTCACCTTCATGTATCAATATTTGCTGAATTCAAGATAGCTGTATAAGAAACAAATAAAAATATAAAACACAAAAACTTACATATGTATGAGGATATATTTAAGTGTTTCAAAAGAACTGACAGCAAAAATTGTATAAGAGTGATAAGACTATTACAAATATAAACTTTTTGGCTTTATGCCTGTATTAAAAACCAGCGTGTAACTTGTCTGACAAAAGGAATCTCAGTGTCCCAAAAGCTTACCTACTAATTGTTTCTATTTAGCTATTAATGGTAAGGACTTTATAACACATTAGAATTTGTTATTAGTTGTTTTTTTTTATTTACCATACCATGGAATCTATTACTACATATTTTTACTGGTTAAAATGGTACAAAATTCTTTACAAAACAGGTTAGCTATTTACATTTCAGAATATTTTTTATGATCTAACACTGTCATCAGTTTAAATTACAGTTCTAACTCAAAACAAAAATAATTAATCCGCTATGCAGCTTTTTTTATGTGAATGCTTTATTAAATGTCTGTTAATTGTGGTATATATATATATATATATATATATATATGTGTGTGTGTGTCTGTATGTATAGTTGTATATATAAATATATATATATACATACAGTATATATATATATATATATATATACATATATATATATATATATATATATATATATATTACAGTGGGGCCACACTTCTCTCTTTACAATACACAACAACTGGGGTGCTTACTGGCCTCAACTGTGGGTTATAGGTGTACATATTTTTAATTCAACAGGTGATTTGTTATTTTGGCAGAACATAAAGGTTCTCCCTGGAAATCACAGGAAGGGCTGTATATACAGAATTATAGAACTAATGACATTTATTTTTTATTGTGCTAGATAAATATAGATTTATATTGTTTTGTCTGCTTTGCAGATACATTATCATTATAATTTTATTTCCTCCACAGTACATATGGAGGAATAAGATGTAAGAGGAGATGTACAGGTAGAGTATGAAGCTAAACCGTGTAATAAATACATTTAAAGAATAACAAATTATACAATGCTATCACATATGCAGATGTTGCAACTACACCATAAAACGTAAGAATATTGGCTATTGTGCACGTCAGATCAGTGCTCCTGCAACGCGATATTCTTTCAAATATGAATGAATGCAAATAATATAATTTACCAGATAGTAGAAAATTGACGCCCCCAAGTTACACGTCCCATTACTGTCTGTATGTCAGTAATATGTACAGCTGTCCTGTGCAGTGTATGGGTCTGTCTTGGCTGTAGTGCAGCTCTGTGCTGGGTTTAGTGCAGGTCTGTGCTGGGTCTCTGCCTGGGTACAGTGCTGGGTCTGTGCTGGCTACAGGGCAGCACAGACCCAGCAAGGACAGACCGTCCTTGGTGCAGTGAAAGATGGTCGGGGTTAGTAGCAATGTGACTATAAAGTGACTGCACACCAGTCAGTCTTATTATCAGATAGTCACATTACATCCTTCTTTCCTATGGCAGCTTTTGAAACCCTAAACTTTATGAAATGCATTACTATCAAATTTTAATCGTATTTGCTGTATGTAGACTAGATTATTCTGTGCTCCACCTGCAACTGAGCTCAACACAGCGTATAACATTTATTACTGGAATACTCAATGGAGGCAGGCATGGAAAATCAATGTTTGGCTACTGAACAATTATGTATTATGCGTAGTGCTACAGGTGTGGTATACCCTCTCCACTATTTATTTATCTATCTATCTATCTATCTATCTATCTATCTATCCATCTATCTATATATATATATATCTATTTTATCTATCTCCTATCTATCTATCTATCTCCTATCTATCTATCTATCTATCTATCTATCTCCTATCTATCTATCTATCTATCTATCTATCTATTTATCTATCTATATATCTTCTATCTATCTATCTCCTATCTATCTATCTATCTATCTCCTATCTATTTATCTATCTAATCTATCTATCTAACTATCTCCTATCTATCTATTTATCTATCTATCTATTATATATATATATATATATATATATATATTATCTATCTATCTATTACATCTATTATATCTATATATCTATCTATCTATCTATCTATCTATCTATCTATCTATTATATCTATCTATCTATCTATCTCCTATCTATCTATCTATTTATCTATCTATCTATATATCTCCTATCTATCTATCTATCTATCTATCTATCTGTCCCCTATCTATCTAGCTATCTAATCTATCTATCTATATATCTCCTATCTATCTATCTATCTATCTATCCCCTATCTATCTAGCTATCTAATCTATCTATCTATCTATCTCCTATCTATTTATCTATCTATCTCCTATCTATCTAGCTATCTAATCTATCTGTCTATCTGTCTATCTATCTATCTATCTATCTATCTATCTATCTATCTATCTATCTATCTATCTCCTATCTATTTATCTATCTCCTGTCTATCTATCTATCTATCTACCTCCTATCTATTTATCTATCTATCTGTCTATCTATCTATCTATCTATCTCCTATCTATCTATCTATCTATACAGTATATCTCCTATCTATCTAGCTATGTAATCTATCTATCGCATTTTCATACCTAACTATCTCATATATATACATCTATGTCTATCCACCTATCTCCCATATATCTACTGTACATGTGTATATATATATATATATATATATATATATATATATATATATATATATATCTTTCTATTGGAAGCTGCAATCTATAACAGGCTGGAATAACATTAATTTAAACAAAACTAAAACGAAATATTGTACAGTCTATATTAAATCGATAATTTTCACAAGTTTTTTCTAAGATAAAAAGTAAATGAAGTAATGACAATCCTTCTCCCAGCAAGACTTAATGACATGGAAAAATAATGACCATATTAGGTTGGTAAATTAAAAACTGACAGGCTTCTGCAATAAGTATGTTACAAAATAATAACTCTCTATCTATCTATCTATCTATCTATCTATCTATCTATCTATCTATCTATCTATCTATCTAAATTAATAAATACATGTACATAGAAAACAAAGCACACCTGTCAGTAGAATATAATCAGCCAGCTCTCTTGTGTAATATATAAACCTGAGCTATAGATAAAAGATTTACTCCATGCAGAGGGACGAGGGGCAGGAGCAGGTATGGAGATTACCCAGGCTCCAGGCACTGCAGACAGGGTGCTCCTCACCTCCTGGGAAGGGACCACTGTCCTAGGTCACTTGTAATTTTAGGTTGTTGCTCTATTGACTTGTGATCTCTTTGAACCCGTGGTTAGAGGTTAAAGTGCAGCATTTGGTAATGGAAGGAGGAAGCTGTTAGACAATAAAGGCTGGAGTATTCCCTGTGATCAGGTCGCTGCCCGCACCTTATCTCACTTCTCATGCAAATGGTGGGGAGGGGGGAGATCTCTGCCCTCTGACGTCACCTGCCACTGCTGTGCCCTTACTAATACAGGCTGCTAAACAATGGTTACTCATGTAAGTGCGGCCAATGGGCTCACATCTCTGGCAGTGAGGACACGTCTTGGTCAGGACAAGAGGCTGCTGCTGAGCACAGAGTGCAGGAGGCTCCTGAGATCACGGGTCAGGAAGCTGCAGAGAGCACAGGACAGGAGGCTGCTTAGAGGAGGTTACACCAGCAGGGAGGCTGCAGTGAGCACAGTGCAGGAGGCTGCTAAGGGCACAGTATAGGAGGCTGCACCAACAGGGAGGCTGCTCAGAGCAAAGTACAGGAGAGTGCACCAGCAGGGAGGCAGCAGTGAGCACAGTGCAGGAGACAACAGAGAACACAGTGCAGCAGCAGGGAGGCTGCACCAGCAGGGTGGCATGAGAGCAGCATGCTGCTAGCTGGCAGCAACCTGTCACAATGTACGTGAGCTACTTGCTAGATAAGGACGTTGGCATGTACTCTGGATCTATGCGTGGCCACCCCGGGCTGCAAAACTACCCCACTGCCCCCCAGTACCCTGACTATGGGGGGTATCATGGACTGAGCTTAGAGTCTGCAACTCCTGCCTCTGGGTCTTCTGCCTGGATAACACCCTATGGAGCCCCACGGGATGACTGGGGCCACACGTCTTACTCCTCTGGACACACTCCCATAAACCCTTCCCCAGGGGGCAGCTTGGGCTACAGCCCAGTTTCTGACTATCCAGCAGGGCAGGTGCAAGGGCCGCCTTGTGTGGGGGGTGTGCTGCCAACGGGGCATCAACCTCAAGTCTCTCCAGGGATGGCAGATGGGCACCGGAGACATCACTACGAGTGGATGAGGAAGCCAGCGACACAGGTCAACACTGGTAAGGAAACTCCAACGGGGCTGCACTCAGTAGGGTATATATATCCATAAGGAACTACCCCTCATATGACTGACAGGAAACTGGCAGGAAATATTAATCTTTGTGCTACTTTGTATGTTCAGTAAATGGGCAATAACAACTAAAGTCTTCAATAATTGTATATATATATATATATATATATATATATATATATAGTGTGTGTGTGTGTGTATGTACTCATACATATTTATCGATCTCTATTTATTCTACATACATATTCATAAATTATTTTCATATAACAGCATATTATATGTGTGAGTATTTTCAGTATTATATAAGACTATTTATGCATAAAACTCTCATTTCATGCATTAAGTACATTATTTGCTTTTGAATCTTCAGCTCAGTAAAACACTCCAGAAAGTACGTGTCCTCTGGTTATAAGGCACTTAAACATTTTTATAACCAATTACAATCCCATGAACCATAGGCCCAGCCGTTTACATTAGTTTCTGACTCATTAAACTGATAACTGTGAACCAATAATGGAGATTAATATTCACCGTTTATGGAAGGCAAACACCCATCCAAAGTATAGGGATGCAGGGTCCCCAGCAGGGTAGCCCCCTGCCCCCTGCCTCGGTGGGTACCTTGGGAACCTATGACACTGTACATTGCGCAATGGAATGGGGTCCATTTGTTTGGCCTTGCGCAATGCTGGCCCCTACACACGGAAAGGCTGTTGTCCATATCTGTAATGTAGATATAATTACCCATGCAATATGGAGCTCTGTGATCTTATCGCTTAGCCTGTGACATAAATAGTCTGATTGTATTCTAAATAAATTGAGATACCTATAGATGTGATAAGAAACCATTGATTGCAAAACGAAAGGAGCAGTGTGTATAATAAAATAATCTAGTAAACAGTTCTATGGTTACATATTTACCAATAATAGAGGGGTATTTTAGGTAAAGTTAAAAGAGGACGCTAAAAGGATTGGTAAATGTTGGGGGGTAATTTAGGTTGTATCAGGTTCTGTTGCAGCTATAAATATTTTTCCTTTGCATAGTTGTGGATATATTTTACACAATGGCATAAACAGCAGCAATAGCAGCCATTCCCCCAAGGATGTTACAAAGCTATTCATGCGGCTGTAGGGGTGGATGTGGTGTTCTCTGAGGGGTGGGGGTAGTGAAAGTTTAGGGGTCAGTATAAAGTTTTCTGATGTCCCTGGAGAGGGGAGAGCGCCAGGCGCCCGGCCTTGTCATGTTAATGCTGCTTTTCAGCTTCAGACTGATCTACAGACAACTGAGAAATTCTGCACTCACCCATATGTCACTTTTTTTTTTACATAGCTTCCATATACACCTTGCTGCCTGTTATACTTCTTTGTGACCAGAATGGAACATACACAGAGCAATAAATAAATGTTTAAAGCACTGGCTTGTTGTTATTATTATTATTATTATTATTATTATTATATTATTATTATTATTATTAATTATTATTTATACTTTTATGTACCCTCTCTAGAGAGCGGGAGCAGAAGCATTCTAGATATAAGTATAGTATAGTGTAGCATTTCATACCTACAACAAGTATAGCACTTTAGACCGGCAAGTAGCTGTCAAGCTGTTGGGGAACTACAAGTCGCAGCCTGCCCTTTTCTCCCCAATTGTAACTTAATCAATGGCTTATGTAACATGTTACTCCCCAGCTGCTCTGTATCTACAAGTGCCTGCTTGTTTGGCAATGCTGGGAGTTGTTGTTCAACAATAGCTGGGGAAAGCTACCTTACCTAAAGCAAACATGGAAAATCAGACTGTTAGTGCAATTCCAAGAATAACCCTCAAACGTGAATCTGCTGGGTGGTTATTCTCATTTTTGCATGTTGGAATCGCTGCTTATGTAAATATAAATCGCTGCGGGATGAAAGCACGCCGGCATTTGCTCAGTAGAGGTAATTCAAACAGAGAATGTATGTGCTGTGAAGGCTCCTCTTTGATAAAAATCTGCTTGTAGCCTATTGTCTGGAGCTGTGTCATCCATTCATTAGCACTGCCCAGTTCCCTCTGATCCTGCTTGTATCTACACAGGGGGTCTTTGTAGTGCCTTGTTTAGCTCTACCTGATCACAGATAGCCCGGAGGGCATTAAACACCTACCAGGTCAGATAGCTGCCGTACCAGTATAGCTTGATGCCTCGCATGATTGGGGGGTTCCAAATAGATCAGACAACAATGATACACTTTGCATGTATGTATGTATGTATGTATGTATGTATGTATGTGTGTATGTATGTATGTGTGTATGCTTGTATGTGCGTGTATATATATATATATATATATATATATGTATATATATATATATATACACATATTTTCATGTGACTAATGAATATCATAAAAAGTAATAATTAAACAGGCTTTTTTCTTCTTGTCTAAAATACTCCTTTTTAACACTCACACATATGTGAACAGAGGAATTGGGTCTTTTTCAGAAATTAGTCATTCAGGTCAGATTGTTAGGTGTATTTTCTTTGCCCGTTTAAATCCCATTTATCAAGAACACTTCACATCGCTTTAAATTGTTGGTTTGGGGACGTATTGGGTGCTAATTGGCCGTTTTACAGCACCTATCATATTAACAATGATTAGTGGGAAACTGGGTGTCATTTATATGGCTTTCTAGAGAGCAGGCGTCTTTAAATAACACTGAAAATGAAGCAGGATTTTATTATACAATGTATCCTTGAATTATGTAGCGATTATATAAGATCAGACTATATTTCTATACAGAGAATAGGTCGGTGCAAAGGATTCATGACATATATGCTGTATTTTCTGATTCAGGATCTAATTTTTATTATTTGTGATGTTTCTTTACAATATAGAAAAATTTAATTTTTATTATTTTTAAATGTATTTTTATTCAATGCCACAAATCTTGTCCCTATATTCGTATAACAAAAATGAGCCCATACGGGAAAAAAAAATATTAATTTTCTTTTTAATCACTTATTCTAAAGTTAGAGAAAGGCCGGCGTGCACATCCTGGATACAATGTTATCAGCGAATGAAACAATAGGAAACAATCTTATATATTCGCATTTAAAGATCAATATGAGCAAAAATAATTGGATTTTATTATGGTTTTGTGCAATTTTCAAGGAATCATAAAACACTCTTTTAGTAACAAATAAACGAATATTATAATTATTTCGTTAGACTGCAACAATAATAAAAGGATTTATACGTTGTAGGCAATCGGCTTTATACTGGCTTATAAAAAGTCACCAGGTGCATTATGTTACGTTGGGTATTTCATTTTCGTTCTTCTGATTGCTCAGGGGGTAAGACCAGGACGAAAGACAAGTACCGCGTCGTGTACACCGACCACCAGAGGCTGGAGCTGGAGAAAGAGTTTCACTACAGCAGATACATTACCATCAGGAGGAAAGCGGAGCTAGCACTCAGTCTGGGGCTGTCTGAGAGACAGGTATGGCCGTGGCGGCGATTAATGTGCTCTTAATGTCGCTGATAAATAACTCTGCTTCCACGCCTGTGACATGACCTTTATTAATGGGCAAAAGCTGACTCCAAATGTGACACACATCCACATCAATCATAGGGTCCTGTATGTGAGCTTAGCAGCCCAAGCATACCAGCACATACTTACACTACTAATGGCCAATGCAAATCTATAAACTCTCCATTCCAGGGTAAAAGCACAAGATGATCTGCATCAAAATATGGGAACAGCAATGTGACTAACACAACCATACTATACTATACTATACTATACTATACTATACTATACTATACTATACTACATTGTAGCACTGCCGAAAAACTTGCATTGGCATTTTATACTATACTGTACTATACTATACTATACTATACTATATCGTAGCACTGCAGAAAAACTTGCATTGGCATTTTATACTATACTATACTTTACTATATTGTAGCACTGCAGAAAAACGAGCATTGGCATTTTATACTATATTATACTATACTATACTATATCGTAGCACTGCAGAAAAACTTGCATTGGCATTTTATACTATACTATACTTTACTATATTGTAGCACTGCAGAAAAACGAGCATTGGCATTTTATACTATATTATACTATACTATACTATATTGTAGCACTGCAGAAAAACAAGCATTGGCATTTTATACTATACTATACTATACTATTCTATAGTATATTGTAGCACTGCAGAAAAACTTGCATTGGCATTTTATACTATACTATACTATTCTATAGTATATTGTAGCACTGCAGAAAAACTTGCATTGGCATTTTATACTATACTATACTTTACTATATTGTAGCACTGCAGAAAAACGAGCATTGGCATTTTATACTATATTATACTATACTATACTATATTGTAGCACTGCAGAAAAACAAGCATTGGCATTTTATACTATACTATACTATACTATTCTATAGTATATTGTAGCACTGCAGAAAAACTTGCATTGGCATTTGATACTATACTATACTTTACTATATTGTAGCACTGCAGAAAAACGTGCATTGGCATTTTATACTATACTATACTATACTATACTATATCATGCCATACCATACTATACTGTACTATACTATACTATACTTTACTATATTGTAGCACCGCAGAAAAACTTGCATTGGCATTTTATACTATACTAAACTATACTAAACTAAACTATACTATACTATACTATATTATATTGTAGCACTGCAGAAAAAACTTGCATTGGCATTTTATATAATTGTTTCACCACTTATCACAGAAAAAAAAATCAGTATTATAACTGAAAAGCTTTAATTATTTGCTTTTATTTATTTACTAATGACCCGCCCCGGCTTCGCACGGGAGCAATATTGAATTTATGGCTATAGTATTTTTTATGGTTTTATAAGATCGCCTTGTAGATGACATCAGTCGTTTCCCCTTCTGACATGAAAAGATTTAGTTTTGATGTGACACGCAATAGGGCCACATAAAGTTGTCCATGATAAAAACAGTCTCCACTTAGGTTAGCTCCAGCCATATTAGGTGTCTGTCCCTGTGCCTTATTTATTGCCATGCCAAAGCAGACTCTTAGCGGGAATTAGACTCGTTTGAAATTAAAAAATCGTTTTTCACATAAATGAAATAGGAAAGGTAAAAAAAGGGACAAACTGAAATTTTGTATCAGTAAACAGGGCTTACATCAATTTTTCTGGAGAAACCGGGTAATACATATCAATCTCTACATGGTATAAAATACAGTCCATCGTTGTGATATATCTTTAATGGTTTAGGCAGCATAAGCCGGAAACTGTTCGGACGTCCATTTTTTCATGGACTTGCTTACTAAAATTGTCACTGCTCGGCTCTTTTTTGTCATACATTAATATTTCATAACCTAAACCTTTCTCAACAAATGTTCTATATAATAGTGAAAACTGCATCAAAATCTGTCCAGTGTTTCTCAAGATTACCCAGAACAAACAGACAGACACCTACCTGGGACTTTATTTTATACAATGTATAGATTTAGTAATAGTTACGATTTTCTGAACTGTTTAAAGATACTATATTTCATGCTTGTGTACAAAAAATTTGTAGACTATGAATATGAAAATCCTCTGCTTACACTTGCCCATACATACAATGGTGTGAGACTGCATTTTACCCTGTGCTTCATTAGAAATTCTGTACCACTGAATTCACAAAATTTTCTTCTAAATGATATTAACTGAAGATCCCAAGCCAGCAGGGTTGAATAAGGGATAATGTAACCATACAACTGGGATGATAAAGATATTTCATCTCAGAGTTCCATGAGCATAAAAGTATTTTCTACTTCTTTGATCCATAATAATTTTCTGTCGGGGACACTTCATTATCTATAACACCCAATTATTATAATAAAAAAACATTTATATAACTATATATCTATATCTATATGCATATATATATACTAATCCACGGTACTCACCATTCCTAGTTTTGGGGTGCAACATGGTATGTGACCACATTGTTTAAATAGAAATCACAGGGGCTCTGCACTCACCATAATAACTAATAATAGTAATAATAAACATAATAAACAGTGAGGTTTTGGTTCATGAATTGATCAATGCATTTAAGCTTGCAGCCCATCGTCACGGGACCCCACTTTACTGCAAGTCCCTACTCTATCGCTCAATTTTTGTGATCACATTTTCTCATGCACCCCTTTTAACTAGTTATCTAACTTGTGTCAGCTGTTTTCCTAGGTGCTTTGCAACAGGTGTGCTTGGTAACTGTCTCACATTTAAAAGCAAAGTTGCTGTGAGCTTTAAACCTTGATAGCATACCCTGAGTTTAACACTAATGTGATGGCTATGTCCATGTTATAATTCTGAGCAATAGAGTAGGGACTTGCAGTAAAGTGGGGTCCTGTGACGATGGGCTGCAAGCTTAAATGCATTGATTAATTCATGAACCAAAACCCCACTGTTTATTATGTTTATTATTATTATTATTATTATTATTATTATTATGGTGAGTGCAGAGCCCCTGTGATTTATATATATATATATATATATATATATATAAATATAGTATATATAGTGCTTTTGTTCTATGGGGTTGGGTACGGGATGCCGGCACTCTGGATCCCGGTGGTTAGAATCCCGACGCTGGCATCCCGATCATGTTAGAATGTCGACGCCCCACCGGTAAGTAAGCCTAACCTACCCCTAACCTTCCCTCCATGGTGCTTAAACCTAATCTCCCCCCTAGTGCCTAAACCTGACCCTCCCTTCCCATAGCTTAAACCTACACTCCCCCACCTCCGCAGCCTAACCCTCCCCCTAGTGCCTTAACCCTATCCCCTTACCCTAACCCTCCCTCTAACTCCAGTACTTACCTTCGGGATGACGGTCGGGGGTCTGGCATCTGTATTCTGAGAAGTGTCAGGATTCCGGTCTTCGGTATTCTGACCACCGGAATCCCAGTGGTCAGCATTCTGACCGCATCACGTTGTTAAGTTACAAGTTGATACCGATTTTATAGATGCTTCTAAACCCCGGACAAGTCTTGAGATTCTTATTTCATTAATTTCTGAAATTATTTCACTAATATCTTCTTGCTTTCTGCACTAGTTATTTGAATAAAAAATTACACCATACCGCTCAGTACCACCAGACAAAAAGCACTCTATATAAGCCAACTAATATATATATATATACGGACCAGTAAAATGCAGAAATGAATAATCAGGCAGTATTTTATTAATGATAATAATAATAATAATAATAATAATAATAATAATAATAATAATAATAATAATAATTTTATTTATATAGCTTCTTTCTCTAATAGGACTCAAGGCACTTTACTATCATGCATCTTACACAGTATTTAGAGTCTGTTTCAAGTACTTAAATCGTAGGTAAAACATAATCCAGTTAATTGTAACTGATAATATGCTAGTTACATCCAACAACCCCAAATTAATTTCTGCTTCAACATATGTGTTGTTTATTTTAGTTTGTGCTACAAATCAGTAAAATGGGAGTAAGATATCCCAACATGTGTGCAAAGAATAATGTATATAATAGCATAGCACATCACAGGGCGGCTTAGGGCACTAATGTATAATGGTATAAATTATAAGGGAATTGCACACGGTGTTGTGTCTAGTAATGGTCACATCTTGTATAACCTGGAAATTGGTTATTTCCCCAAAAAGCAAAGTCAAATGTTTACAACTTAAACTATTGAAAGTGTATTAAATCTGACATGTTATTTTTTTTGCAGGTGAAGATCTGGTTCCAGAACAGAAGGGCCAAGGAAAGAAAAATGACCAAGAAAAGGATTCAGCAGACTCAGAATGGACCAAATGGGCAAGATGCCCTCAGCCCAGTGCCCTCTATGGGTCACATGATACCTATGTCCAACACCAATGTGGGCACAATGACAAATCCTGTCACACAGTGAGTGTCACTTGCTACTTTCCGACTATGAAAAGGAAGTCCACCAATCGCCTCACGGGATTGCTGGCACTGCTGCAGCGGATGAGTATCAGTCAATGTGGAATCTAGCTGGGTGGCTTATGGTGGGGCTGTGCCGGAGAGGCTCTGATTGCTGGACTCTCATTGGCAGACTGAAGGAGCACTCTATATCTGTCCAGGGGACCCACGCTAAAGGAAATTCCTCCAGAAACCTTTCTCAGGGATCTGTCTGATAAGACTATGCTGGTTTTCAACAATGCCTTCAAATGATAGGTTTTTTTGTAAAATGGGCAAACAAAAAGGAAGAAAAAAGACTTTCATGTGGAGCTTCCCAGGGACTGTACAGTCTAAGAGAAAGGGTTAAAGTATATTGCGCTGAAAAAAGGTAAATGTTTACTGGCCTGGTTAGTAGTATTGCTCAGGACTATTCATAGGTAAGGACAATAGTGCTTAATCTAAACCTGTGATTTCTAGCACTGTTTGGGGTAACGCTAAGATAAATTGTTTTAACATCCCCATTTTTGGAACCCCTCCAGTGGGGAGGGAATTAAATTGAAGAGGCCAGATTCAGAGAGAGAGAGAGAGGAGGAAGAGAGAGAGAGAGACTGACCTAAGCCACACCTTCTCCAAAGGCCACACCCCTTCTATTTAGATTATTTTGTCATAGACCAGAAGAGTCCATATTTCACTCCCTCTTCAGTCAAATCATGTTCTCCAGATATACCTCATATTGTTTACTTAAGATTTCCCTAACTTAAACCTATATCAGTTGATTTTTCTCAATTCATCTGTACAGTTTTCTTTTGCTGATGGATAAAAAAAAAGATTGAATGAAGAATTGTGAAAAGAAAAAGACACCTTTCAACTTCTGTCGCCCCCCTAAGCAAACGTTTGCTGTGTCCACTGCTGAAGCCAGCCCTGACGATGCGTGTTGTTAATATGTTTTGTACAATGTCACTGCTAATTGTTAGCATGAATATAATTTGACATTTTATATTTTAAATTATTTGAACCTAGTTCAGGGAGGATGAGGAAATAAAAGATTTTTCTGATAAACCAAATTTGCTTGCAGAACAAATTATGCTGTACAATAAAGGAAGGTAACATCTGGCCCTCCTGCTGCCCAGCCAGTCAAATGCTGCCTGGTATTTCTAGTTCCACAACACCTGGAAAGTCATATGCTGCTTAAGTAGGCTTACCATATTATCCCTTTACCCGGGACACTCAATCACACAGTTTCTGTGGCTGGCTGATTTCAAGCCTGGATTTCACCTGGTTTTAATCAGCCACAGAACCTGCGTAATTCATGAGTGTCCCAGTGTAAAGGCATAGTATGGTAATCCTATGATTAAGCCTTACTTTTATTTATTTTTCTATAGTTGTGGCTTGGTATAGAGCAGTGGTTTTCAACTCCAGTCCTCAAGTACCACCAACAAGTCATGTTTTGTGGTTTTCTTTAATCATGCACAGGTGAGTTCATCTATTTTGCTGTGTCAGTAATTATGCCACCTGCTTCCACAGACAGAAATCCTCAAAACATGACCTGTTGGAAAAACTTGATAGTTAAAGTTGAAAACAGGCAGACATGAGCAAGTGGCCCATGGTACAACAGAACTAGCCTACGAGCTTTATTTAAGAAGCATCGGCTTTTGTAAACCACAGCTTCCCGGCGGGTTGCAGGTGAAAATTTAAACTGGCCCCCCGCAATCAGTGTAAAGCCCGGTGTGCTTTAAACTGACAGCGGGTGCCATTTTAAATTTTCACCTGCAACCCACCGGGAAGCAGCGGCTTACAAAAGTAAGTAAAGCCAAACCTATTCCAATTATATTTATTTATTAACAGTTTCTTATATAGCGCAGCATATTCCGTTGCACTTTACAATTGTAAACATTAAAAGAACAAAACTGGGTAATAATAACAGACAGATATATTGGTATTACTGGGTAATAACAGACAGATATATAGGTATGATGGCCCTGCTCGCAAGCTTACAATTATGGAAAGACATATAATGGTAGTAATCCTTCATTAGCTATCAGCAATATAATAGTTGCTGTGAATATATTATTTCACTCAGTCTTGTAGGGAATGTGCCATGTGAGGCCAAGCATTCAGCTACAAACAGAGCCACATAAGCTGCTCGTAATAAAGGGACTGTATACTGTTGAGTGTACTGACTGCAGTACTGCAGGCAGCCTTATAGCCTTCTCGGTGTTAGTTTCAAAACTAGTTTCACTCTAGCACTGTTGCAGGACAGGCTGCCGTGAGTGTAACTGCGCCCTCTACAGGTTAGTCAACAGGTATTTTTTTTTCCTCTTCTATTTGCAGTGCAAAATATCTAAAGTCGCATACACACTACTCGATGTGTGTATGCGGCGATATCGTACTCAGTGGGCCCGGCGGGGTGCCGGCATCAGCAAGTGTATATACACTGCTGATGCCAACCACCGACGGATGACGGCAGGGGTGGGGAGCGAGGCCATGCTGCATTCAGCAGGATGGAATCGCTCATGATAACCCTAGATTGGGCTGCATGTACAGTCGACTGGGGTTTTCGTAAACGACCAGCGGGAGCGCGCATCTCTGGTCATTTTTCGCATACACACTAGCCAATATTTTGAACGGTAACGATATTGTTATAGTCAATCGTTCAAGATATCGTCTAGTGTGTATGCGGCTTAACAAGGCTGCCGATATCTCATTGAATGCAATTTTGGTAAGCTTTCATGACTAGCTTAATGTGCCAATTTCCGCAACTAATAGTGTTTATTACTGACATATTGGCTATTTTGTGACAAACCTTTTTCTTTGAGTTTAAAGCTGGGTACACACTGTGTCGGCGGATTGGACGACACAGCGGCCAATCAGGTAAGCTACACAGACTTACCGATCGGCCGCTCGATGTGTGTTCCCTGACGTCACAACTTGAATTTGAATTTGCTTGCCCTGTTGAGGTGTCAGTCACCAGCGGTCCCTGCAGCAATTGTACAGTACGGGCAGTCGGCTGACCGCCCCTACACACAACCAAATGCGCCGATATATCAGCAGATATATCGGCCATCTGCTGTGCCATAGAGCAGATGTGATATGTCTGTGAATGACGTCGTTCACATACATATCGGGGGTACACACCGCACTTGGCATGAAATAGCATTGGCTTGAGGACCGCAATATGTCTACCGTTCGATTGAACGCTATTTCATGCTAAGTGCACCAGTTATCACAACATTGAAGGGACATTTGTCAGGGGAACACATTTCCCAAATGTCCTGGAATCACAAAATGAGTCTTCTTAAGCTAGGTACACACTGATAATTGGGACAATTACAGGGGGTGCTAATTCATTTTTTTATTGTTATTGCATGCATTGAAAATACAGTACTAGCTGCTTTTGCATGTAGCAGACACATACTGGACAGCTTTGTCTTTACACAGAATTTTAGAATTAAGCTAAGACACTGCTGTTCCCAACTTTAAATCTGCCTGCACATTTTACATCTTCAACAACTGCAGTGTAATATGGTATACTTGCCTATTCTCCCGGAATGGCCGGGAGGCTCCCATAAATCAGGCCACCCAGGAAAGTTAGCAAGTCTCCCGCCGACCCGCCCCCTCAAAGATTGGAAAGAGATAAAAAGTGGAGATAAAGTACCAGCAAATCAGCTCCTTTTTCAAACACAGCCTGTAAAATGACAGAAACTGAATGGTTAGTACTTTATCTCTCTCCACTTTAAATCTCTCCAAGCTTTGATCAATCTCCCTCTGATAATGATACAGGGGTCTGTTTACTAAGCAATGTTAGGAGACAGAGTGAAAAGTAATAGGAAAGTGATAAGGTGCCAGCCAATCAGCTCCCAACTGACATTTTTCAAACACAGCCTGTGAGATGACAGTTGGGAGTTGATTGGCTGGCACCTTATCACTTTTCACTCTGTCTCCTAACACTGCTTAGTAAATAGATCCCACAGTGTGGTCAAAGACAACAAGCAAGGAAGTGGAATAGATACAAATTACCGGGGCTGAAGCCTATCTAAGGGACTGGGCTGGGACATTATTGCAGGTTTTACATTTCTCCTGTCTGGGAGAAGCCTGTAGAGGAGATGCAGCTGAACACTTAGGGGGCGGGGCTCTTCACATCATTTTAGCCCCGCCTCACGAGTCCCAGTAATATCAACCCATCCTGCCCAATTCTCTAGGAAGTGGGCGGGATGCAGAAGATTCACCAATCGCACCTTCCGGGAGAGTAGGTAAGTATGGGCTGGGATGTGGAATCACACCACTGAATTGGACTTGGTCAGGTTCCCACACACTTGTCCATGCCGCTTAAAACACTTTTTATTTATTGTCATTTATTATAAATATATTAAACTCTGCTGCATTAAAATGTTGTTGTTCTGTTAATGGTGTTAACAGTACAGGTATTGCAGTGGTACAAATAAAATGTACCCCCTGTAGTTTAAGCACTGGCTGGTGGTCACTCTTTATAGTGTGAAGCAATGGCAAGCTCTATAACCGACAATAGGGCCCTTTGCCTTTTCATAAGTAGACCCCTAATAGCAAGGGTGCAGAGAAGTTGTGGTCAGGTACAAAATACCCGGGCATGTCTTAAGGTCTGGGATGGTGCGATCACGCCTCCTTTTGGGGTGGCGCATAGTTTGTACTCAGGCCAGGCCCCCCCTCTGCCTGAGGACCCCAATCTCCATGTGGAAGTAGGAGCATGGTCACCAACAGCACAGAGTACTGATATTAGGCTGGTGCAGATAGTGTCATGTCATATGTGGCTCTATATGAAACAAAGTTCATAAAATTCATCTTGTTTTTATCTGGTTTATGCAAACAGAAACGTGTGTTATGAAACCAAGAGATGTGTCATATTTCTATTGTACAAATGCTGCAGATGGCAAGCTGGGCTCTCTGGAAGCAGTGTCTTCAATGAACTGGACTGGTCTCCAGGTGAAAACATTAAGAGAACTGTGGACAGTAAAGATGGACGTTGCTTAATAAACAGCTTATTATTATTACTACTGGGAATTCATTCTCAGGGCCGTCGAGAGCTTTCAAGTACCGGGGTATTGGGGTGTGTGGCTAAATCAGGGCGATGTGGCCACACCCTCTTCTAAAAAAAAAAACAGAAAAACTATTTGTCCCCCTCAGCTGCTTTGCAAAGTGAAACAATGTCCCCCTCAGCAGCTGACCCTGGCTACTCCAACAAGCCCGGGCCCGGGTAATCAGTAACTGATTGTCAGGGAGACTCCCTGAAAAAGTAGCAATCTCCCTGACCCTGAAGATTCCAGCAATCTCCCTGATTGCACCTTACCCCCATTATGAAGCTGTTATATAAAATAAAAAAAACAGAGATATGTACATTCAAATTGGATTAGTATCATTTCCCTGCAATGGCTATAAGGCACAGTGATCCCTATGGCTATATACATTTTTTGAAAGTATCTGTATGTTTTCATCAACGCGTAGATCTTACTAACTGCTTTGGGGCTCATTTACATTTGGATGCAATTCTATTTTATGGCACGTCTCTCAGATGTAGCAGGACACGTTCACTTTAACGGGTGCTCATAGGTGCTGCTTTCACCATCTTCCTGAAATGCTTTTTCACAAGTAGGCAAGTACGGTCTATATTTGTTATACACTGTAAGCGTGTGGCCCTCTTACCTTTCTAGTAATAGCCAGTCATGTTCTATTAGTGTCACAATTGTAAAGCACAATGGAATATGCTGATGCTATAAAAATATATTAATGAATATAATTATATAATTAATATATATTATATAATATCTAATTATGTTAATAAATAATTAATGTACCCCCTACTCTAAATGATATGAATATTAGAAGACATTGATGAGTTACTGTATGTGACCATGTAACAGAATAAGGCAATAGTGCTAAATTGAGGGGACTTCAAATAAGCAGAATTATGTATTAGCATTTGTTCATATAGCACACATATATTACATAGCACAATACAGAGAATATTTCAGTCTTTCACATCAATCCCTGTCCCAGAGGAGCTTACAATCTATAAGCCCTATCACATGGACACCCATACACAGTAGGATACATTTTTTGTCAGAAGCCAATTAACTTACTTGTAAGTTTTTGGAGTGTGGGCGGAAACTGTGGAGAACATACAAGCGCCACACGATAGTGCCTTGGTCAGGAATTGAACTCATGACCTCAGGACTGTGCGGTGGTATTGCTACCTACAAGACCAACCACCCCTGACCTTTGAAAAAGTCACATGACACGTGACGAAACGCGTTAGAGGGACGCTCCTTTGACATACCTAGCTACCTAGCTACACTGTTGTCCGGCTGCACTGGATTCCTTGCTACATCCACGTCCTGACTGTGGCTTCCACTGAACGGCAAATATACTTGCAGTATCCGGCTCAGCCTCCAAACATCCCGGCTGAACACACGAGACTCCGGACCTTAGAGAACATAAGGGGGCCCCCATGTTGCTTTGTCAACACCCGTGAGTACTCACATTTACTATAGAAGAATATGGTCCGGTGAATTTGAGACACGATCTGTATATGGTCACAAATCCTCTGTCGGGCTGAGTGGAACTACTATACCTTTTTTGCCTAGAGACTGTTTTTAAATTATCCATAACGGATTGAGCTCCTAACAAGGGCCTTGATGGATCAGTCTGTAACAATTGTTAATTTCAGCTTCAGGCTAATTAAGCAACATTAGGAACAAGCCATTGCATGTGATACATGGATATAGCTACTAATGTTTAGATGGCTGAAGCTTATGATCTAACGCTAACGCTGGATTGAATGTGTGATTTTATTATAATTTTTTGGAGGTTTACATTCTCCCTGTTTTTACTTGATAGCAATTAGCTTCAATATATGTCTGCTAAAGTGTGAACAGCTATGCACAAGACATTAAGCTTTTTATATCTATTTTTATACATTTCCATCTGCAAAGGGATCACAGTGATTAGCAACAATATTATATCTATATGATACAGTGCAACAGTGTGATTTAATATTTAACTGATGGTGTTTATATTGTTTTTTGTTAGAACTCATGGTTTATTTCTTATGACAACATTGGTTCCTCTTAGTGGTTAATAAACATATATTTTGATTATATTCACAATCTATATATTTATTTATATCCAATTATTTGGTTCTAACTGAGATCATATACAGCGGTAGCGCGAATTATCAGTTTTTTTGTTGTCTCTTCAATACAAACATACACAGAGTTTGTTTAGTTTGTTGCAACTCTATATTATATTGTAATAAGAAGATTACCTATGGGTACGGGCGCCAGAACTGGTTTCTTTTACCACACTGCCCTAATAAACTACAGTAGGGAAAACACAATTCCTTGTAATACACATTTTCTTAATGAGCAATACTAAGACAATATCAGATTCATATAACATAGGCGGTAGCATCAAAATTCACTCTCTATGCAGATATTATTTACTGTGTTTATGTATGTAAATATATCATAAGATCCAACTGACTGACACTCCAATAAGGTTTCCGTCAATGCACAGGTGCTGTCCAAACAAATATACACAACACAGGCCCGAATTGGTGGCACTCAGGAAACTTGATGATACTGTAATAACACGTTATTATGGCATCTTCAAGCACCGCCTATCTGGGTCTGTATTTTACATATATATATAATATATATATATATATATATATATATGGCGTGTGTCCAGGTGCAGCCAATAGGATACAGCCCAGGTGAGGCTGTGGCAGCTGAGCCAGGCCAGGATATATAGTATATCTATATGTAATAAAATGTTGGTGCAATTCATATACACAACAGTGCATATATAAATGTGCATATACATATCTGTGCATATTGGGGCAGCACCTGGTCACACTCCTTATATATTTATATATATATATATATATATTATACATACAAAATGGGTGCTCCGATTTCCTCCCACAATTCATAGTTAATTGGCTAACAAAACTAATTAACCCTAGAGACTGTGTTTAAATTATCCATAACGGATTGAGCTCCTAACAAGGGATTAACGCCTTGATGGATCAGTCTGTAACAATTGTATGTGTATGTACATGTGGTAGGGAATAGGACTGATGTGAATGGCCAAATATTCTCTGTAAAGCGCTGCGGAATACGTGTGCACTATATAAATAACTGGTAATAAATAAATATACAACCACAAAATTATGTAAAGCAAACTCAATGTCTTGAAATATATGAAAGCTGCTCGACTCATAAAGCACCACTTGACAGAAATGCTGAGAAAATCTGAAAAACAACTAATTTAGAAGCGCCCAATGGTGCAACATCCTCTGAGTTCTCCAGCATGTGTGACCTTGAATCAAAAAGTAAGGAGTATTCTTGTACCAAATGTAAATTGACATGTGACACACTATGTAGACGAAAGTGATTGGACACCCCTGCTCAAGTGAAATGGTCCCATGCATACCATTGCACGTGAGTTCCAAATGACCCCTAATGTGGCGTTTCCTACAAGAACGCTTCGTAAGAAGGCCCATGCACTTGCAGTTCTATGGAACCAACGAATGTTTTTATCAGGACGACAATATTTCCAGGGCGACACTGGACAGCAGACATAGGTGAGTTCTGTGCAAGACTGCCTGATGTTTTAAAGTAGTAGTTATTTAAAAGGCAAAATCACCCTGATTTTGCCTTTTAATTGACTGCTACTTTAAAACATCAGGAAGTCTTGCACAGAACTCAACGATGTCTGCAGGCTGCAGGTTTTTACATTTACCCCCAAAACTGGAAACAAGTCAGATAAATTTGATCAGACAGTCCAAGAGTCCAGCAGTGTCTGGTGCCTTAACGCGTTTCATCCAAAAGGACTTTATCAAAAGGCCAAAAAGATCCATCCAGATGAGCCACATATCAATTTAAATTTGCTATGGGGATATTACTCACTTTTTAATTAAAATGTGCACATGGTGGTGAACTTAGAATACTGCACCATTGGGTACTTTTCATATATATATATATATATATATATATATATATCCACACACACATTCGCCATCAGAAAAAAGAACTCGTCACGGCTCACTGGCAGGCTTTGTATACTGTATAACCTAACCCCCTCCCCTCAGAGAGCCTGGTTGTATACTGTATGTTTGGTATACAGGTATACAATGGGGAAGCCAGCTGCCTTAATACCGACAGCTGGCTTCCCGATTGACATATCCCAGCGAGGGTGAAATGCCGAGCATCTAGATGTAGACGCCTGACATTTTCCCGACAGGCGCCCTGGATCCCAATCGAAGAGATGCCTGGCGCCGCGAGCGGACAGCCGCGGGGGGGGAGAGTTAGGTTTAGGGCAACCGGGGGGGCTTAGGGTTAGGCACCCCCACCGGGAGAGTTAGGTTTAGGCAAGGGGGAGGGAGGGTTAGGGTTAGGCACTTAGAGGGGGGATTAGGGTTAGGCATTTGGGGGGGAGGTTAGGGTTAGGCACCCCTAAGGAGGGTTAGGGGGTTAGGTTAGGTTAGTAAGTACTTACCTATCGACGATCGGGATTTCCAGCGCTGTCGGGCTTCCGCTGACGGGACTCTGCTTCTGTCGGCCAGGCACTGCCCGGAATCGAACGGCGGTATTTCATACCAATTCCGGTATACATTCTGCATATAGAACAGGTGGGGGAAGTGCAACAACATCAACAGGACAGTCACAGACTGATAATAATACTATTTGACTCTAGAGATCTAGTGACAATCCTTGTAATTGTTCTTGTTCAAATTGTACACCAAAAAGAACATGTCACCTTTCTTTCTTTGGTTTGTTAGTGTTTTAGTTATGTCATTTAACTTAATTAATTGGTTTGGTTAAGAACCCAGGAGCTGATTTATCAAAGGGTGATAAGGCATTTGTTTTGTATTCTCATTCAAAGTGTTAATGCTAATGATAACACTGCTGTTGGCTGTGAAAACCAAAAGCAATACAGCTATATATATTATATCATATTTAATTATAGTGACTTTCCCAGTACATTCAAAACTAAAATTTGGAGCCTACTTTATTATTATGCAACTAACAGGCTCCCTGGGTCAAAGTTCTGCCCAGCGTACACCAACGGGAAGTCCAATTGGAATCTCAACCCCCCTAGTACTGTGTACTGTGGCCCTGATCCAGAGCCGGACGCTCTGACCAGAGCGCTCGCTCTGAATCAGGGCCTAGTTAACTTTGGAGCGGCCTTTTGGACGCTCGCATAGCTGTGGGTTACCACCCACAGCTTATGCGAGCATCCATGATGATGGTCGGGCTTGCGACGAGACCCTGCGGTAGGGTCTCGCTGCCGCAAGCCCTGGAGTGATTTTGGCTCTATCACTCCCACTGACATCACTAGTGATGTCAGTGGGGCCGGACCCAGACGGTAGGTGTTCCCATGGGAATACCTCCGTCTGGCAGGCACGCCCCCGGCACGCCCATCAAAGGGGGCGTGCTGTCACTCACCATCAACAGCACGCCCCCTTTGGTGCGAGACCCGGAGCGACAGCTTGGCTCCCTCCGTCGTGCGCATGCGCATTTGGGTACCATCGACCCGCTTGCGAGCGTCCTGCGCTCGCGAGCGGGTCTGAATGAGACCCTGTGTGTTAATACTCTGTGAAGTTTTCATCCAAATCTATCCAGCGGAAGGCTTAGAACAAGCTCCCCAAGTCAAAGTTCTGCCCAGCATTCATTCCAATTGGTGAAGGAGTGCATAACTGGACAAACAAACAAACCAATTAATTTTATATATAAGTATGGATATAAAGTAATCAATCTAATGTATTCAAGTGTTACGGAGGACTGCATTATAAGGTATAAGTTATATTTAAAGTTATATAGAGCATTGTTTTCAAATGGCCATTTTCAAATCTGCAGAGTGTAAAGGAGATGAAAAACTTTGGTATATATAGGTGTAAACTTTGCACTGAGGGCCTGATTCAGACCCGCTCGCAAGCGCGGGAGCGCTTGCAAGCGGGTCGATGGCGGGATCTGCACACGCGCAGCGGCCGCACTGCGAGTGCGCAAGCCCCGGAGCGAGAGAGAAATTCTCTGGCTTAGGCGTGGCAGGGGGGTGGTTTCAGAAATGGAGACATTCCCAAGCGAACACCTACAATTTGTGGGCGGCCCCACTGACATCACCAGTGATGTCAGTGGGAGAGCTTCCGGCTCTATTAAACCCGGAAGCTCTCTGGGGCTTGTGACCACGAGACCGTACCATGCGACCATCGCGACCATCATCCTGGTCGCTCGCAATAGCTGTGGGTGGTCACCCACAGCTATGCGGGCGGCCAGTAGGCTGCACCAAATAAAAATAAACAAACGCCCTGATTCAGAGCAAGTGCTCTTTCAGAGCGTCCATCTCTGAATCAGGCCCTGAGTCCCAGCAACCAATAAGCATTATTAGCTTTTATGTGTCTAATGTAAATGAGGCAATAAAAGTGCCTGATTGTCTGTTATGGTTAATGCAAATGTTGGGGCTGATTCTGTTTAGATTAAAGCAAAACAGAGTAATTTTGTACCTTGATAAAACCATGCTGCACTGCAGGTGGAGCAGATATAAAATGTGCAGAGAGAGTTGGATGTGGGAGGGGTGTGTCCAAACTGAAATGTAAATTGCAGTGTAAAAGTAAATCATACATGCCCACCCTCCCAGAATTCACGGGAGGCTCACGATTTTTCGGAAGGGTAGGATTTTCTCCCGCATTTCTGCCCACTTCCTAGTGAAGTGGACAGCAAGGGGAGCATTTCTGTGGCGATCGCGGGTCTCCGTGCAGGGGGTGGGGCTTAATGATGCGATTCTTAATGAATCACGCCCTTTGGCCCTACCCCTATGTAAATTCTAGCCAATCGCGGCAATTTACTGCGAGGGGCGGGGCTTCATTACGGTAATCTTCAGGCCCTGTCCCCGTCATCACCCTCCTGATTCACTTACCCGGCCTTCTCCCGGGAAGAGAAAAAAAAAGTAGGCAAGTATGAAGTAAAGCTGTCCAATGTTTGTGGGCTACATGCAACAGCAATCAATATTTACCTTGCATGCAAAATAATATGTATCTGCACCATACTTCCCTGCCCTCCCGGAATGGCTGTTAGGCTCTCGAAAATCGTGTGGCACTCCTGGCCATCCAGAAAAGTGGACAACTCTCCCGGGAGCTGGGGAAACCCGGCCACGGTAGCCCTCTTCGTCAGTGAAATGGGCGGCACAGGCGGCGGATGACATGATTCATGTTGAATTGCATCATTGTGGCTCCATCCCCTGCTACAAAATGCCGGGCGGGGCTACAATGAGGCGATTGCGTCGTCACACCCCAGATCCGCCTACTTCCACCGAGTCCCGCCCATTGTTGCCCCAGACCAGTTGAGCTCTGAGCCCCACAGTGCCGACCGGGCTGCCTCCTCCCAGAGGAAGCAGCCAAAAGGTCAGCAACTATGATATGCACCCCTTGTATTGCAACGTGGTTCATTCCAGATACAAAGTTAATTGTTCTTTTTGCTTTGCTCCCAGCTCAGAAACAGAATTAAATTAGCCTTGCGGTTTACCCTGCAGCTTATTGATCGTGCTAGCCCAATTTAATTAGCTGGAACTACGCGCAGGATTTTTCCTCGCAGCCTCAGGAGCTGCAAGGAAAAGTCAGCGTCAAAATGCAGAGTCTGCATCTTAACACGCAGGGACACCCAGTGACTCTGCATTTTACGCAGAATCAATGGGTTAGCACGCATTAACCCAGTGTTTACCGCGTGGGGAAAAGGCTAATTAATTGAATAGGTATTCCCTGCGCAACACAATCAATTATCTGCAGGGCATATCCAGCAGCTAATTGAATTCCCCCCTATATAGTCTGAAACTCTGAAGTACCTATGCCCCTCCCTGCAGAGCCCTCTATCAGGTGGATCATTGATTCTCCAGCTCAGAAGATTGCTGTTGTTTCTATCTGTTGCTGTGTAACTAATGACGGTCAATAAACTGGTTGGTGGCAATGTAGAACACGCATTTTGTTTGCATAGTGAATAGAGGTTCAAAAGTCAGCATTGTTCTGCAGCAACGGATTACAGGTTCAACAAAATTAATATGCGCAGTGTTTTGCTTTTCACATTATTGCCATTTTAAATTTTGGACTTAAACAGCGGAGTAAATTTATCCCCTTAGCAGCAATGCTAACCACTGTGCCCATTTAATATTATATCATTATGTATATACATAGTACAGGCGTGATCCTTTGTACGCATTCGAAAGCTGAAAACTCAAACTGCGTGCTACATTAATATTGTCTCCTTAACAAAATAACACCTTAGTTTTGCCTACTTTATCAATAAATTATTGTTGCTACCATAATTTGTAAGTCAATATTGACTCCCTGATATAAATATATATACAGTATATATATATATATATATATATATATATATATATATATATATATATGGAGGTTGAGTCTCCCATATCCAAAATGCTTGGGACCAGGGGTATTTTGGATATCAGAATATTCCGTATTTTGGAATAATTGCACACCATATTGAAATGTTTAGGAATTGGGCTAAAATCTAAACACAGAATGCATTTATGATTTATATACACCTTATACAAATAGCCTAAAGGTAATTTTATACAATATTTTCAATAATTTTGTGGCTCAAACAAAGTTTGTGTACATACATGAAATTTATTTGTGTCATATACACCTAATTCAAAAACCTATAGGTAATTTTATACTTTATTTGTAATAATTTTGTGTCTTAAACAAAATTTGTGTACATTGAACCATCAAAAATCAAACTTTTCATTATCTCAGTCATGCTAAAAATATTCCGTATTTATGAATATTCCATATTTCTGAATATTTTGGATATGGGAGACTCAACCTGTATATATATATATATATATATATATATATATATATATATATATATACATATACAAAGCCATAACTAGAATTTTTGGTGCCCTGTGCCAGAGAGAGCATTGGCGCTCCCCCACCCCTATTTTTTAAATAGGGACACAAGATAGTGCACCTAAAAAAAAGGGCCATGGCCTCATGGGGAAGGGCCAGGGAAGATATATAAGAGAGGCCAGGAGATGCTGGGGATAAAAGAAGAGGAAGCTACAAGTGAGAATGATAATAAACAGGAAACTTGACAGGCCCAAACAGCGCCACCTGCCCTGCGGTGTCCTGTGCCATGGCGCTGGTCACACTACCCTAGTTACTGCCTTGTATATACATATATACAGTATATATATATATATATATATATATATATATACAGCACTTTAACAGCAGACATGTGTATGACCTCCCTACATTCAGTTATTAAGTCTGCCATTAAAATGTGTAAGTTATAAGCGGTATCATGTATACATATAAAATAAATTATTCATAAATAAGTGTGTGTATATATATATATATATATATATATATATATATTGTACTGACTGACAGACCAGATTGGTCTTAAGATATTTTGTAACTTAAAACGGTGTAACGTAAAACAACAAATTTTGAAAGTGCTTTAAAATACAAATATCACAGAGAACCAGTTGTCAATGTACGTTTTCTTATACAGTAAAATGAAAGAAGGCATATATAAATAAATATATAATATTGGTTTAACTTTGCTTTTATGATGTTTGCTCCTTTATATGACATGGGAATAGTCTATGCCATTCTGGGATAAATTATGGTAAATGTGAAAAAAATAAAATTACATTTCCATAAAAAGAGACAGAAAACCCAGAGCTTCCAACTAAAGCTGTACCTAAAGAGAAGTAGTTGTGCATACTGGCCTATAGGCTGGGGCAGGAATGACAGTCGCTAGGTTTCTTGTTGTTTGCAAGCTGCAGGGTTAAAGGTCGTTCACTACAAGATTTTTGGTTAATAAATAGCACTTGTAGTGTGATCCTGGAGTGAGAATAGGAAAGTCTATGCAACACAGGGGAAAGAAATGTAACTCCTACTCCTCAGTTATCGCCTGCGGTCTCATTGATTGGGCGATATCCACCCAAGTGTCAAACATGATGCCTCAATTTGTTACAGTATAAGAAAGTGTACATATATTTGTACAGCGCATTCCTAATGTAAATAGCCTTACCAAAAACATGTAAAAGAAAAAAATGTATCTAAAAAGAGAACAAAATGCTGAGGAAAAATAAAACACTGGGAAAGAACACTATGGGGGATGGTAAAAGCCTCCGGTTTAGCAAAACTGGTGCAATTCTGACAAATTCAAATTGCCATATGTAACAGAATGAGAATAGACACAAAGTCGTCAGAAACACAGTTGGATTAATCTCAATGTGATGCCCGTCGCCATCCCCTTTTTTTTATATTACCAGCTGTAAAAGTCAGCAAGGTTTGAAGACACTGAAAATATGCCAGAAAAACATGCAAAACAATAGATGGTGCACTGTCGCTTCTACCTAGGATGGTATTACATACACTGGAGGGACAAGGACTCGGAGCATAGGGTCCCCCCAATTTTTTCATTAGCGGGGCTAGTGGCACTATGGCAGGGAGGAAAATGCTGCATGGGGACCCCCAGCCATAGTATCTACCAACCTTAGGCTCTCAGCATAGAATAAAATGTGTACCCCCCCCCCCCCCTCACCAGGGCAACCAGCCCTGTGCTGACAACACTAGGACTATTCCCCATACCCCTGGGCAGTGACTGATTGTGGGATTAATAATTTGTAGTAAAAAACAGAAGTAATATTATTTACTGCCGCACTCCAAGTACCAGCTAGCCCTGTCATTCCAAACTTTAAGTGCTGTCAGGGCAACATACTTTGACAGACAGAGCTCACTGGCACCATTGGTGCACCTGTAAAGAAAGTATTGCAATAAATACAGGATTTGGACACTGTTGTAAAGAGTTTTTATTAAATACGACACCCCCATTTATTACTCCAGAGGTTCTGAAACTCCGCTATTACAGTCCAGATTATAAGGATAACCATGCCTGAGCACAAGTGACTTAATTAGTACCTCAGTCAATTTGATATAACCATCTGGACTCAAGAATGGATATCCTTAAACCCTGGACTTATTTGCCACTGGCATCAAAATGCATGCCTTATTAGTGGTTTTCCTTTAATGTGTAAATGAGTTGGGAATGGATGCCACTAGCATTATCACTTGCAGTAGTGAATTGCAGTGTTACTGGTGTTAATGCAATGTCAGAGGGCAATCAGTCTGATAAACACAGCTAGTTGTTTTTATTGTACCTTGGATATGACACAGTTCTGCTATGCTCCCTGCACTGGACACAATTATACCAAGAGTACTACTTTGTTTAATATCCAAAAACACAGAAAGTATGCAATGTAACTGTCAGGTGCCCAGCTTACTTACAAGATGACTAGTAACAGTGCAGGATGAAGTCCCCACTTTTCTTTGTACTACTTCCCCCGTGAGTGTGAAAGGACCGCCTCGTTCTTATTCAGGCTCCTGGTCGGGAATGAATATATGACTTATGTACATGTTTCTGCAGCCTTCCTTCCTCTGAATCAGCATGCTACAGGGAGGCATTCACAGGCTAATGTACTAGGCTCTTTGTGTACTGCAGCAGTGCACACACTTACACAGCACTTTCACAACAGACGTGTGTGACCTCTCTAAATGTATTCATTAAGTCTGCTTCCAAATATGTCAGGTGATACATCGAATAGGGAGTAAGTGGTATTCTGTATATATATAAAAATATTATATACTTCCGAGAGAGAGAGAGAGAGAGAGAGAGAAGAAATGGAGTCAGGACAACGCTGAACCGACTGCTGCTTGTTACAATTAGCAGAGTATTGCACATGGTATGACAGTGGGTCCGTGACCTATCAGCAGAACATTGTGCAGGGTAGGATACTGGGGTCCATAACCTTTAGCTTGCTGGTCCAAGTCCACAGTCCATAACCTATTAGCAGAATTCAGCTGAATGTGCTTGTGAAGGACCCTGGGGGCCAAATGTAATAGGATGAGAGTTTAGAAAATGTGAGAGTTTAGCAGTAACCTCTCACACTATTATATTCCTCGAGTTGTATCTTCAAAATGGGAAAACATCTGGATGAGAGTTTAAATCGTGAGAGATTTTTGAGTCTGAAAAACATGCGAGTTTACATATTCTAGGACTCTATTACATTGGCCGAGTTTAAAAAGTTTCACCCTATTACATTTGGGACAGGGCGTATAAATGTATCTATCCCCAGAATGACAGTACACTTGGCCAGAGTGTGTGGGATGTTAAGTGTGTTGTGCAGTAAAATGGTGCTGGTGGCAGTTAGTACACACATGGTACAGCTTATTCAGGCCTTATATTTATTTAACTATGTAGAACAACAGGTAGCATGGAGACACAGGGATATAACGGGTATATTCACTGTATGGTGCAGCCTGGAGCACAAGCATTGCTGGGTGTTACAGTGTGCGGGTGGTAAGATGACATACACTGTGGCACTATAACCTCTTATGTAAGCGATGGTGGTACAGGGTATTTGCGGTGCCCGTAGGGCTCTGTATGGATCTCTGTCCTCAGGAGTCTTACAGAGCACGTCCAGGGGTGTAGCAAGACTTATGTTGGGCCCCATAGCACAATTTTTCACAGGCCTTTCTGCCCTACCAGCATTATGTGGTGCTGTCAACCCAGCCAGCTCCATTTCTCCTCACTAATGCCTGGACGAGATATGGCCAGAGGTGTAGCAATTACACCAGTTAAACATTAGGAGCAGAATTGGATACTGGTCACGTTATACCGATTAGAATTCTGGAATCTAATATATAAATTTTTTATATATATTTTTTCGTTTATAATACTATATGCTAATCACTATTTATTTAAACCAATTTGTGTATGATATAGTGTGGTATATAAGAAGGCTATGATTCAATAATAAATCAGCTAACGAGATATGCTCCCTGCAGGATATATGGGTGAATGGGTAAACTTGTAGCCACACAGCCACGCCTCCTCCCAGTGAACCGAGACAGAGCTTGCCAGGCCTGTGACAGCAGCTGTGCCGTACAGCCGTACAATAGTTACAGGGAGTGGGCTGTGCCCGGGCACACGTAGCAGCTGCACTCTCTGCACCTACTGTAGCTATGATGATTGGCATATAAATTACATTTGGTAAGGTCTGAGGGCATGTGTGATGTCTGACGGGAATTCAGATGACGTGGGGTGGTGTGAGGGCATGTGGAAATCTGTTCAGAATTTTAAGGGGCGTAAAATGAGGTGTGGTGGCATGTAGGCAGTCTGATGGGCATATAAATGCCATGTGGTCTTCTGAGGAATTTTTGCATATCTGATGGACATAAAATTAGCTTTTTTTGACCCTGTGTAGGAGATACAGCTCACAGCTAATGTCTGGGTTTTACCTACTAGCTATCGTATTTCATACAAACTATCCATGCAATTTCCACATTTGACCGTTAGATGGCAGCATTGAGCGGCGCTGACATTGTGCATCTGGTCCAGTGGAGTTGTCATGATTGGAATTTATTGCGCGTTTGTTCCCAAGCGCTGCAATTTCCTAATATGACAAAGGCTCTGCTACTGTATTCAAAGGAAAGGTGTGAGTGTGAAATGCAGAGCATTGATGTGGAGGTGAGAAGTCTGGGGGCAGGCAGGGGACATCCTGGGGACATCTCCTGCTACCTGTCACCTCTGCACGAGCCGCACAATGGGAGCAGGAGGTGCGAGCGAGGAGGCTGCGACTGGTGTGCGACTGATACTAGACCCAGGCTGTCAGAACAGTGGAGACCGAAAGTCATCATGGGAATCGGAGCTTTATCGGACGTTAAAAGCATTTGTTACTTTCTCACTTATGCTGTACAAAAGACAGCAATATAGTTACATTGCATTATAGAGAATAACAATAACATTCTGTACTACGCTGAAGCTGATCTCTCTCCTTTATCAGGCAAAATAATGTCATCATTGTATAATATTGTTATACAGGACTCTATGGATAATTTTACAATAAACACATTTATGACATTTTATTACCAGTTTCATATATGATAATACAAACATCAACTTTATTATTATCATTATTAATAATAAAATTAATAGTAATAATATTATAAGGGTATTGTAGCGTTGTACAGGGTATACGTTCAGGAAGCCGGCCGTTGCAATCCCGACAGCCGGCTTCCCAACTACTTAATCCCGGTGAGGGTTAAATGACAGGCGTCTAAATCTAGATGCCTGTCATTTTACCGACGCCTGAAGACCGGCGCCCAGTATCCCGATCAAATTGATGCTGGGCGCCGTGCGCGGACAGCCGCAGGGGGGGAGGGTTAGGTTAGGGGCTCCCAGGGGGGGCTTAGGGTTAGGCACCCCCCGGGAGGTTAGGGTTAGGCTAGGGGGAGGGAGGGTTAGGGTTAGGCACCCCCGGGGGGAAGTTAGGGTTAGGCACTCCCCAAGGGGACTTAGGTTTAGGTGGCGGGGAAGGGGGGGTTAGGTTTAGGCACTTTGGGGGGGGATTAGGGTTAGGAACATGGGAGGGAGGTTAGGGTTAGGCACCCTAAAGGAGGGTTAGGGTTAGGGGGTAGAATTAGATTAGTTTATACTTACCTTTAGGACGATGGGGATTTCCTCCTCTGTCGGGCTGACGTTGCCGATATTTGAACCGCCTGCCATGCAGCCGGCGGTGAATCATACCGAATGCATTGTACAGGGGTATAGAAGTACAGCCGGTGTATAAATAAACATAGACACATAAATACAAAAATAAAGTGAGCATATAGCCTACTGTAATGTAGAGAAACCCAGTGTGGCTGTATACAAAACTCTACCAGGTGCAATATATTTTCGAGGCTGTAAATCAGGGCCGGTTCTACCATTAGGTAGCTGCCTAGGGCGCCGGGATCTGGAAGGGGGGGGGACATGCCACTGAGTCTGCCTATCACAAAATTAAGGATGTCTCTGAGAGAAATATCCTTATTGTACTTAATGTACGTGGCGGCTGTAGGAACTTCCAGGGCCGGCTCGAGGCACGATTGACCAGTGGAGTCGGAACAGGGGCGCTACCCCATAGAGGGCGCACCCCTCCCAACCATTCCCGATTTCAGCGGGAAAGTCCTGTTTTTTGGGCACTGCCCTGCTGTGTCCCATGGGTGGTCAGGAAGTTGGGCACCTCCGCATTGGGCAGGGCCAGCCCTGGAGAAGAGGAATGGATGCCACATGCTTGAGCATGGCATCCATTCAGTGCAGGAAGAGGGCTGGGGGCAGCCCAGTTACTGACGTAGTGCTGGGCTCGACACCAGCCTGGCACTAACAGTAGGTGTGCCATACGGGTATGCCCCCAAATAACGTCATTTAGTGGGTGTGACCTATGGTAATTAGGCCATGCCCCATTTTTGGCCGCTCTCTGCTTAGCCGCGCGCAGGTAACGGGAGCCTAAGTCCTGTCCTGCACAGGGTGCGGCTGCCCCTGGAGCCGGCCCTGCCACCTCCACACTTTCACCTGAAGGGCTGGAAATTGGGTATTGGTGTGTGTGTGTGCATGTGAGTGTGAATGGAGGGGAGTAGGCTGAAGTTTTGCCTAGGGTGCAGAAAAACCTTGTGCTGGCCCTGCTGCAAATTCCCATTTTTGGTCCTATAGATAATCTGTTATTTATTTTATGTAATAATGGGCCTGATTCAGAGTGGGCACTGATGCACACCTGCGATTATTTCTGGATTCACAGCTGTGATAATATGCAACTGCTAGTTTCAGCCTCCCCTTGTGTACCAGCGTGCAACCTACAGTGCAAGCCTGAGACGCCCACTTTCAATGCCTTTGGACAATGCAAATCTGTCGGTGGACTTTAAACAATCCACCAACGGCGCACCATCACAATAACCATCGACCCGATGCCCTATGGCTGGCACAGTGTCTGCTTCTGAACTTTCTCTGAACATTTGAGAATTCAGCCATGTTCACTGACAAGCCCATAACATGCCCATGAGACGGCCTTTATTGTGTTTACTTCAACCTGCCTCCCAGTCCCCACTCAGGAATGCCCATGGCTGTCCACCGCCAGCTCTATCTCAAGTGTCTCTGTTTGCAGCAGCAATCTTCTTGTACACGCAAGACTTTTCATGCTTGCGCAATAGCAAACCATCGTTCAACTCAGCAAACATTGGGCCTGATTCAGAGCCACTCGTAAGTGGCAGCTCATTCGCTCCGAGCGATGTTTGCCCAACTGCGCATGCGTACAGATCGTTATACGCATGCGCGAACCAGTCAGTGCGGCCGAAATTCATGTGCTCGCAAAATAGCGAATGCCTGCTAATTTGAGTGTCAGGATGAGGCGTATGTGGGTGGTAACAGGGGAAAGTGCTTGAAAACGGGGAGTGGAGATCCGATCGCAGGCGTGCTTAAAGGTCAAAACGGGCGTTTTATGGGTGTGCATATTTAAAACAGCAGCGTCATTGACCACGTCACTGGGTTATTTTATAGCCAGAACTGCTCGCAAAATTGTGGTAGCAAAAACCAACCACAAGAATAGTGAGCAGCTCATACCCTGTTCGATGTACTCGATTAATCTAATAAATAGCGGACATGACGTAGGATGCGAGCGGCCAGGGGGCGTAGTTTCCCAAAAAACGACCGCAAGTTTTGTTCGCTCATTCAGACCTAGAGGGATGAACAGACCGCAAACAGCGAACGGTTCATTTGAATAGCCACCCCTATTTTCTGGACGAGCGAGCGCAAATAGCGACCGGCTCTGAATCAGGCCCATTGTCACTGCATCCACCTCTGAATCAAACCCAGTAGCTCTACAAGTGTCATGTTGCGGTTTTGTAGATCTCGATATTGCTTGACAGCTCCCAGAAGCAGGGACCTCTCTACTCAGTGACTCCTGTCTGGACGTATCCGGGGAAATGTCTTTGAATGTGAATTGCTCAACAAGTTGCAAAACGACAGATGTATTAAAGGCAAAATTGCCAGAAAATTGTGATTTTCAAAAACGAGTCACTGCAACTCGCTGTCCCATGTAATAAGTGGCAAATCCACATATCACAGTCATACAATTGCCAAACAGAGTTGGTTGTAATAGGCAAGATATATCTGCAATCACAATCTCATAATAAAAACACATATATATAGAAACTATCGCCTCCCCTTCCTGGCCACATTGTGCTGCTTAGCATCATCCTTGACATTGATTCATAGATGCCCATTCCGGGATGCCCTGGGTGCTGGGTACTAGCAAAGAAAAGAAGTAAAAAAAGTGCCTCCCCTCCTAATCAAAGCAATTTCTGTGACCTCTTTCTTAAAAATGTGTTTCCTCTTATCTATATAAATAAATCTAAATATGTGTGTCCCTCTATATATATTTAATTAAAATATGGCCCCCTTAGTTGGGAACCGATAATATTGGGGGACATAAAAATAAATGTAATAAACACAGTGCAATGTAAAAGAATAAACAGGTGGCCATAATATCAATGAAAAGACTAAAGGGGTCCATATGAGTGTGGTGTAGTGCCAGTGAATGGGTGTGGTGTATTGTCGACATGAGAGTTTCAACGTGGTAGTAATGTCAACATGCAGCATGTCGACATTCACCACATCAACATTAAACATGTCAAGACTAATGAAATGTCGACATGATTTGCATGTCGACAAAACATATATGGTGGTCTAGTGGTGATTTACCTGGTAGAGCGGATTAAGCTGTGTCTTCCGAGTCCGGCGATGACGTCAGGATAGCTTCCGGTGGATCCTGCACAGCTTTGTTTTTCCCAGCACTGAATACAGCCGCACCTGCAGCCAATTGCTTGGAACTCTGAATCTGGGCAGATGTTATTTATGACGAGTAAGATCCCCTGTCATACTCCTGAGATTTGATATAAAATTGATTACAATAATACAATGAAAATATTTATAACTTATAAACATCTCTGTTTATTGTAATTGTTTTTATAGTTAACACTCACCAGCTTTGAGGTGCTCCCTGGGATTGCAGGGAGACAAGAGATGAGGCAGCAACAGCTCAGCCTCGCTTCTGTATAGTCAAACACTGCTTGCAGAGTTAGGGGCGGGGCCACACCACGGGCAGTAAACTGCACAGAAAGAGAGCTAATAGAGGCATGCCTCTAAGTATGGGGGGGGGGGCGCCTTGAGCACTGATGGATACCTTGGATGTGTTGTGACCAGGAAGTGCACCGCAGTGTTTAGAGATAGGAGCTGTCAGCAGCAAGGGAAGACATAGTGATGCAGGTAGGAGAATCAATGGATACTGAACATTAGAGTAGTGAGGGGAGAGTTACAATGAGTAGGGGGTGAGACAGGCTTCCATCACTCAGACCCATCTCCATGTGTGCCTCCCCAGCCATTGACCCCACTGCACGCCACTGATCATCAGAAGAAGAATCACCCGGGAAGCAATCGGGAAGCCGACTGCCTAAATACCGGCAGCCGGCTTCCCGACTGTCTTATCCCAGCATGGGTGAAATGCCGGGCATCTAGATGTAGACGCCCACATTTCCCCGACGCCCGGCATCACGATCGTAGTGATGCCGGGCGCCGCGAGCGGACAGCCGCGGGGGGGGAGGATTAGTTTTAGGGCTCCCGGGGGGGACTTAGGGTTAGGCACCCCCCCGAGAGGGTTAGGGTTAGGCTAGGGGGAGCGAGGGTTAGGGTTAGGCACCCCCGGTGGGGACTTAGGTTTAGGCAGCGGGGAAGGGGGTGGTTAGGGTTAGGCACTTAGAGGGGGGATTAGGGTTAAGCACTTGGGGGGGAAGTTAGGGTTAGGCACCCCTAAGGAGGGTTAGGGTTAGGGGGGTTAGGTTAGTCTATACTTACCTATCCATGATCGGGATTTCCAGTGTTGTCGGGCTTCCGTTGCTTCGAACTCTGCTCCTGTCGGGCTGCCGCTGATGGGAATCGAACCACCGGCAATGCGGCCAGCGGTATATCATGCCCATTCCGATCACCCAGTGTGGTTCACTTCCTCATCATTATTAAACTGCCTCTCACATCAGGCACTCTCATTGGGAACTGATTGTGGGAGTCACTTTTCTTCCTCCCTACCTCTGATATGTGTGTCCGCTCACACAATGTGTGTGTCCGTTAACATGTGATACCTCCAAAGTCCAAACCAGAAGTGTTTTCCCCAGCATGGAAGAGGTTAATGGCCGGGAGTTAGGATCCTGCTGATCCCTTGGAGATGGTTCTGCCTAAGGATGGATATCGATGGTCGATGTTTGCACCATCAATGTTTTTATTGTGATAGTAGTGTTTTTACCATTCCATGGCAGTATTCCGATGTTTGCCGCCATCAAACGGTAATCATTCAATGGTGTTCCGATGGTGGCTTGTTTCCTTTATATCCTAAAAGCTATGCCTCTCCTGGCTGCTGTGTGCTGTGTCAGCTAATAAGCTCCATGGTTCATGCTGCTGGGATCGATGGAGGCTGCCTCTCACTGCCTCAGATGTGAGCTGCAGTCCCTCTCTCCCTTTTCTGCTAGCTCTGATTGGCTCTCTGAGACAGTGAGAGCCAATCAGTGTGCAGCCCTGGCCCTGCAGCAGCAGTCACTGACAGACACACACAAACACACACACACACACACACACACACACACACACAGACAGCTACCAGTATGCGGTCAGGAAGCCGGCGGTCGAAATGCTTCCCAAGAGCGTAATCCAAGCAATGAATTTAACATAGGCGTCGAAATACAGATGCCTATGTTAATCCCGATGCTGGAACACCGACCTCCGCCATCCCGATCGTCCACGATGGGTAAGTAGAATACTTAGCCCGGGGATGGGGGGGTTGGGTTTAGGGACCCCCAGGGGGACTTAGGGCCCTGCACTCCCCCGGGGGAAGGTTAGGGTTAGGCTAGGGAAATGGGGGGTTAGGGTTTGGCACTAGAGGGGGAGGTTAGGGTTAGGCACTCCCCCGGGAAGGTTAGGTTTAGGGTGTGGGAAGGGGAGGTTAGGTTTAGGAACCCCTGGGTTGAGGTTAGGGTTAGGCACTGGGGGGGTAGGGTTAGGCACCTCTAAAGGAGGGTTAGGGGAGGAAAGGGTTATGAATAGTTAAAGCTGCACTGTCTGTGAGGATATGTAGTTATGTGACCGGCGGCTGCAAGGTGGCCAGTCACAATCCCGATGACAGAATGCCAGCTAGGGATTCATTATAGGCGTTGAGATACCGATGCCTATCATAATCCTGACACCGGAATTCAGGACGACGCAGGCCCAAATGAAGTAAGTCCGGGGCGCCCATCCTCTTAGCCGTGGGGGGGGGGAGGGTTAGGATTAGGGCACCCCAGGGGGACTTAGGGTTAGGCACCCCCGGGGAGGTTTAGGCTAGGGGAAGGGGGTTAGGGTTAGGCACCCCCAGGGGGGTTAGGATTAGGCATCCCCCCGGGAGGGTTAGGTTTAGGGTGCGGGGAGGGGGGTTAGGTTTAGGCACCCTTGGGGGGAGGTTAGGGATAGGCACCTCTAAGGGAGGGTTAGGGTTAGGGGGGGAGAGGGGAGGGTTAGGATACTTATGTGCCACTGTCAGGACTTCCTCCTTTCGGCCAGTCGCTGCCGGCATTTCATTCCCATTCAGCCAGAGAGTATTCCCAGAGACAGACTTGCCCATGCTGAGAGCTGTCAGAGGACAGAGGGCCTGATTCAGACCCGGTCGCAAGCGCTGAGCGCTCGCAATCGGGTCGATGGTGGCCCACAGCGCATGCGCATGATGGAGCCGGCTCCGTCGTGCGCATGCGCGAGACTCTGGGTCTCGCACTAAAGGGGACGAGCTGTCGATGTTGAGTGACAGCTCGCCTCGTTTGGTGGGTGGGCCGGGGGGGTGGCTGCCCAAACGGAGGCATTCCCGTGGGAACGCTTGCCGTTTGGGTGCGGCCCCACTGACATCACGAGTGATGTCAATGGAGAGCTTCTGTTAGAGCCGAAAGCTCTCTGGGGCTTGCGATGAACGAGACTCTACCACAAGGGTCTCGTCGCAAGCCCGATGGTCGCGATGGTCTTGACCATCGTGGCTACTCGCTATCTGTGGGTGGTCACCCACAGCTATGCGAGCAGCCAGGAGGCCGCTCCAAAAAAAACCCAAAACGCCCTGATTCAGAGCGAGCACTCTTTCCGAGCGTCCGGCTCTGAATCAGGCCAAGAGCCTCCTGCAGAGTCTGACAATTGTAACTGTCAGCACCAGAGAGTAGGCTATTGCTGCAGAGGGACACAGTGAGTAACCATTGCCAGAACTGACCAAAGTTACAGCAGTCATAGCCAGCATACCCTGTGCCATCAGAGACTGCCTGTACAGACAGATTGATCACATAGGAAAGTCAGCTTAAGAGCTGATTGTTTCTCCAACAAGGGCAGTCCCAGTGCACAAAAGTGCAGGACAGAACTATACCAGTGTGTCAGTGTACCTGCTGCATCAGTGAGAGCTACCCATTTACAGCAGAAAGTTATATTGTACCCAGTTCAGTGAGAGATACAGCATCATACTACTAACACCAGTGTACTACAGTTTATGTTCTGAGTGGCCACATTTACAGGGATTACACAGCCACTCCTGCATCTCAGTTTACAGTCAATGATCCATACATGTCTACCCTCCCGGTTTTCGCGGGAGGCTCCCAATTTTTCGGGTAACCCCTGCACCCCCGGAAGGGTAGGCATTTCTCCCGCATTTTGCTCACTTCCTAGTGAAGTGGGCAGAATGGAGAGAATTTCCGTGGCGATCGCGGGTCCCCATGTAGGGGGCGGGGCTTAATGACGCAACTATCCATGAATCACATCATTTAGCCCCACCCCTATTTAAATTAAAGCCAATTGTGACAATTTACAGCAAAGGGGGTAGGGCTTAATTACTTGATCTGTCAAGCTCTCCCCCCATCACAGCCCACCTGCTTGTCCTCCCCAGGCTTCTCCTGGGGAGGACAAGTAAAAGGTAGGCAAGTATGCAGTGATCCCCTGCACCTCCTTTATATTTATGTGCACCGTCAGGAGCCTGTACGGGGAAGATTAAGGAACAATAACTCAAGGACACACAGAGAGGGACATTGTGCTCCTTATTGGCGATTTGCAGTAAGACCTTACACCAGAACAGTTGGGTATAATTATACTCAGAGACATTGTATTGTGATGCACTTAGTGTTGCTGATAAGTTAAACTATAATTATTCATTGCCAGTTAGTAATAGCAAATGTGAAACAGGTGTTATAAATGTCATATTGTGCAAGTTATAGTGAGCTTTGGAAAGTGATCATAAGTTAATTCAAGTAACTGCATATATAATTGGTATTGTCATATCCTTGTATACTTTAACCTTTATTCAGAACAGTACAAGCGTGTCTCAGCATAATAAAATGAACGTCACTTTCCCCAACGTGTGTATACTGTGCTGGCTTCTGGGTGGTCTCCTGTCTCTCTGCCATGGTAGGAGGAGACTAGAAGAGGAACAGCCCTGATTCATCCGACGATCCACTCCCATGTAGATTCCAGAGGAACAGCAGGTACGATCCACTCACTGACATCCCACCAAATTAGATGTGTTACAACTACATCATTCACTACCTACTGGGTACACGGTGTGCAGTAGCCACCCCCTTCATACCCATTGGAGGGAACTACATCTCACTATATTGTAGCTCTTTGTTACTAATGTAAAGTATTAATATCTGGTACTTGGCATACCTTGATTTATGATTATATTTTCAATGCAACCAGTGTCGGACTGGGGCATGATGTGCCAACCAGGGAATGCAGTGGTAGGGGCTCACGCTTAAGGCGTGTGGCCAGCCATCAAGGGGTGTGACCAGTCAGCCCAGAGGGAATTGGATAATGTTTAGGGGTCTATATACTAAGTCTTGGATAGAGATAAAGTGAACGGAGATAAGGTACCAGCCAATCAGCTCCTAACTGCCATGTCACAGGTTGTGTTAGAAAAATGACAGTAAGGAGCTGGTTGGCTTGTACATCATCTCCGTTCACTTTATCTCCATCCAAGGCTTAGTAAATAAACCCCTTAGAGAGGGCATGCAAAGAATAGGGCCCTTTATAAAGAAGGGGATAGGTGTCAGGACCACCCACTTTATTGGCAGGGCTAATCTTTGTGTAGTTTCTATATAAACAAGCCACCCATTATTCTGCTCCACACAGTTACTGGCCCCTAGAGGATGGTGAGGGGCCGTCAGACAGTAGGGCCCACAGGGGATTTCTCCTGTACACTTGTGGGTCAGTCAGGGCCGGATTGAGGGCCACATGTGCCTGGAGCTGAAAATGACCAAGGGCCTATTATGAGACGTAGAGGAGGTGTGACCAGTGCCATGTGGGTGTGTACCCCCCTATACTCTCAGCCCCAATGTCTCCCTAAATATGTAAAAGAAAAAAATGCTTCATTTTGAGAGGTAAATAGAAATACAATGTTACTACTTATGATTTATGGCTGACCGTGCGGAGAGCAGATGGCCAATCAACATCATGTTGTCATGGCAATGGACCTATTTTTATGTGGAGGCCTGGAGCTGTAGCTCCATCCACCCCATTGTTAATCTGGCCCTGGGGCCAGTCAGACCCTGTATGCAACTGTGTGTGCTACATACAATATTTGGTTGATGTCAGGATGCGGCCTGGGTTCGGCCGCTACCGTGGTGCCAGTTTCCCCTGATCTTTCAGATAGCCGTCAGGTGCAGCGGTGGGTAGCACACTGAGTACTCTCCCCGGGGTCTGCTAAGACTTCTATGCGATGCTCCATTACGGAGTTCCTGTGGCTGTGGTCATGGGCGTAGCCATGTCTGTATCACCTGACCAGACTTTCCTCCAATGATAGTCCAGCAGTCACTCAGCTGATTCCTTTCTCAGGTGAAGCTTTTTAATCTCTTCTTCAGTGTTGATCTCCTCGCTATTCTCAGGTACCTGGCCTGAGGACCGCGACCTTCTCACTTGGTGTGGCGAAACCCAATCCCAATTGGAGGGGTCACTGGTGAAGACCTCCAGGTGGGTTAGACTCTGCGCCTTAGGTCAGGTCTCATAAACACCTGGGTTTGGCCTATGAGGAAGACATATTTACAACCCCATTTGCTGCTTCCTGCTCAACCTAATCCCGCGGCTCTTGGACCTCTAACTGAGGATACCCAGTGTCAGGACTTGACAGTTGATACTTCATGTACACTTCATACTGCTGGAGATACAAACTGATTATAATTATGTGAATATGTCACGCTATAGTAGATTTTGCCTAAACATTCAATGCTGCAGGAATTTTCACTGACTAGAGTGGTATACATTTATTTTGCTTGATGCATGCTATAATGGAACAAAGAATTGTAGAAAATTAACTCTCCTTTTCAGGGGGGCAATCGTTATCAATTGTGTTTAAAATTTGACTTTTAATAATTCATTTAAATATTCAAGAATATATTCCAACCGACTTATAGGAGTAAAAAACGAAAAGAAGCTCAATATAAGAGAAGCAACGAGAATATTTTTGGCATTATAATTCAATCTGGAAACACAAATGCTCCAATATTGTCGCAGCAGACAGTCACCAAGTTCATTAGTAAGAAGCTATTGAATTACTGTATTATAATTTTCTAACCTAGGGCCTGATTCAGAGCCGTTCGCTATTTGCGGTCGTTCGTTCAAAAACAAGGGGTGGCTATTCAAATGATCATTTCGCAAATTGCAGTCTGTTCACACCTCTAAGTCTGAATGAGCGAGCAAAACATACGCTCGTTTATTTGTTAAAAACGCCCCCTGGCCGCACGCACCATACGTCATGTCCGCTTTTTATTAGATTAATCGAGTACATCGACCAGCGTATGAACTGCTCGCTATTCTTGTGGTTGGTTTTTGCTACCACAATCTTGCGAGCAGTTCTGGCTATAAAATAACCCAGTGACGTGGTCAATGACGCTGCTGTATTAATGCACACCCATAAAACGCCCGTTTTGACCTTTAAGCACGCCTGCGTTCGGATCTCCACTCCCCATTTTCAAGCACCTTCCCCTGTTACCACCCACATACGCCTCATTCTGTCACTCAAAATAGAAGGCATTCGCTATATTGCGAGCACATGAATTTCGTCCGCACTGACTGGTTCGCGCATGCGTATAACGATCCGTACGCATGCGCAGATGTGCGAACATCGCTCAGAACGAGCGTACTGCCGCTAGCGAGTGGCTCTGAATGAGGGCCCTTATCTCCATACATACAATATCTACTGTATACCAACATTTTGAATATTTATGTTATATTTATGTCAGTACTAGATACTTTGACATTTATTTTGTTCATTTGACAGAGTGTGACACTTATGTATTGCCTATACTCCTTTTACATCAGAGCTAAAACCCCGGTTATTGCAGGGTTAACCCGGGTAGCTCCTTGTTGTAAAAGGGGAATGGGTTGGATTCCCGGGTGGAGTTACCCTGCAATTCAGCCCAGGTAACTTGCAGGGTTTTACACGGGAATAACCCGTGACACCCTGCAGTGTAAATTACCTAGATTGTGCCGAATGCCTGACGATTGGCCGGCTTCAGTGGCGCTTGGAGATGACATCTCCAAGCGTCCACTTCAATGCTGGAAAAGCCGGGTCACTGCAGACCCGGCTCCGGTGTGAACGGTGCCGACTCGGGTATATCGATGTCGGCGCCAGCTAAATTGCGGGTCTGATCCAGTTTGGAACCCTGTTCCAACCTCCGGGTCAGACCCGGAGTTAAGGTATAAAAGCAGTATAAGACAACTCCGGATTGCTATATGGAATTTGTAACTGCATTGTAACTGTTATTTGAGTTTGAGATGAATTTACATCTCTATAACAAATATATATTGCTGTCACTCGGCAAAGTAATATTCATTAGAACTGTACTACCAATTATAATACAGTAATTTAATAACTTCTTACTAATTGACTTGGTGACCGTCTGCTGCGACAATATTGGAGCATTTGTGTTTCCGGATTGAATTATATTGGCAAAAATATTCTCATTGCTTCTCTTATATTAAGCTATTTTTGTTTTTACTTTTATATGTCGGTTTGAATATATTCTTTGAATGTTTAAATGACTTATTAAAAGTTAAGTTTTAAACGCAATAGATAACGAGTGCCCCACCAAAAAAAGAGAGTTCCTATTGTTCTGTTCCACATTTTACTCTCAGGGGCGCACCCACACATGTGTGATATATATTTGCCATAGGATCTATCTTGATTAGAGGGCAGCTAATAATAATGATGTAATCTGTATTACTATCTTGTCATATTATGTGTCTTACCAGTGCTCCGGTTTTTCCATGCCCTTTTCCCTTGTGACTGCATGCTGTAATGAACCATTTGGGATATCACGCCATATGTATATATTTTTAGATATCTTTTCACCTCAGGTTGTTGACCATTGCATCATAAGATTGCTTTAATTGGCCATATTCTTTGCTCTAAAATATATTTCGGACCAGACCACATTGGAGTTATGCAGATTTTGCGTCCTGGTTGTCCCGTTCTTTTTTTCCAGGTACTTCCGATATCATTTCATTTTTGTTATATGTATTGCTACTTTGTCTTTACGTGTGATTTTCATATTACTGAAGACTACTGTCTTATGATTACAGTGTGATCTTGGAATTAAAACCTGGTAATATATGGGATCAAATGACATTCGACAATATGGTCCCAAACACTGGAAATTGGACAAAAACGATTGTTCAAATTGGTTAAATTAGTCTGATTGAACCAATTTATGTCTGTTTTCCAGTATTTGGGACCATATGATCGATTGTCATTTGCTGTCATACCAGATTTTCATTCCAACCATCCAGATTGAACAGATGTCTGACAGATAATTGTAAAGTGTGTGCCCAGCATTATTTTATTTTTATTCTTTGTATTATTGATTTCAATCTCATGAGTTATTCTCTAATGCCTACTAGGGCTTAATACATTATTTAGAGTCCAGTGTTAATTAATATCAGTGCTCAGGTTTTTCCTCTCTCCCCTGTGTCCTTGGTTTATCTTGATTGTTCTGCAAGTTACTGCTCAGATAACACAATGGGGAAGATTTCTCAAATCTTGGAAAGATATAGAGGGGTATTCAATATGAAATGTTAACTTCACTGTCGAAGTTAACGTTTCATATTGGAGTTTTTACCTGCGTTAAAGTATCGGGCGCGCTCCCGCTTATCCCCGTATTCAATATAAAATTAACAAAAACGGGAAACTCCGAAGTTGGATTTGCGTAAAGTTATGAATTTTTCCTTAAAAAATTTGTAAGACCCCCCTAAAGGTGTAAAAAGATGAGGTATCACTATGGGTACCCCCATTTTAGCCTTTAATTGAAAGTCGGGGATTTAAATAGCCGCAGCAGGTGTTTTTTTCCCGACATTGAAGAAGTGATGCAGAAGAGCACAGGTTATTTTTTTCATTTTTTAAGTGGTCCCATCAGATTTGGGGTACATGAAAATGGGTACTAGCATATTTTGATGTCCCTAAAGTAAGTTTTTAAAATTCTGCATTTGTGCTCCTGCCGCTATAAATCTATTCTAGAAAACATCTGCCGCATACTTGCAGAATAGCTCTGAACCTATTTCCCTATTGTTAAACAATTTTTTCCGATTTTTTTTTTTACATCCCAATTTTTTTATTAATTTTCTGGGGTGTCCCTATTTTTTTAAAAAACTTTTTTTGACACAGTTCTTTTTTAAATGTCATTCCCAGGGGTGCAGGCTATTTTTTTTAAGCCTGCATCCCTAAACCCCAATTCTGCACTTTTTTTCGACACCTATTCAATGGTGAAAAGTTATCCCCGTTTTTTATCAAAGACTTTTCAAAACTGTGATAAGTCTTTGAAATTGAATACGATGTAAAAGTAAAACCTGCGATAATGACGTCATAAGTGCGATATTAATGCAAAAACGATGTTTTCGCTCCCATATTGAATACCCCTAATAAAGTGGAGAAGTTGCTTGGACGCACAGATCTACACCAGGGAAGGGCTTTGTAGCGACATTTGTATAAAGTCGCACATGGGCGACTGCCAATAGACGCAGACATGGAAGTGACTGCATCCACTCACGATCAGTCCCACTATGGGCCATATTCAATTAGGCTGCGAAAACCCGTTATCGGCAATAATTTATCACCGATGATGTCATTTTCGCCATTTTGACTTTTCCCCATATTCAATTTCAAAGACTTGTCGCATGTGTGAAAGTCTTTGGCAAAAACTGGGGATAACTTTTCACCTATGACTAGGTGGCGATAAAAAGTGCAGAATTGGTGTTTTGGGGTACAAAGTAAAAAAAAGTACCCTGCACCCCTTGCAATGTCCCCTAAAGGTATTCTGTGTAAAAAAAAAAAAAATTAAATAGTTCAACAGGATACCCAAAAAAACGTACCATCCTCATATACCCCAAATTTGATGGAACTAGTTATTTAAAAAAAAAATGTTGCTAAATGCTATTCTTCACCACTTTGTTAAAGACGCATTAAAGCACCTGCAGAGACCATTTAAAAACCCTAAATACCTTTAGCAGGGAGTTTTGGGGGTACCCATAGTGATCCCCCATGTTAGTACATCTTTTGGGGGGTGACAGGCCGATTTCCCCTAAAAAAAAGTGACAGGACTTTTCGCTACTTACCTCTCTGCCAGGGCCCGTTTCCCCCCGATTCCTAATTGAATACGGGGATACGCGGGCAGGGGCCCGATACTTTATCCCCAAGAAAACCTGTGTTGGCGGGAAAAAAGTCCGGCCTCTGACTTTTTGCCTCAAATTGAATATGGCCCTATGTCAGAGGTCCCCAAACGCAGCCCTCAAGGCACCCCAACACTTCAGGTTTTAAAGATATCCATGGTTGAGCACAGGTGACTTAATTAGTACCTCGTTCAATTTGATTTAACCACCTGTGCTTAAGCATGGATATCTCTAAAACCTGAACTGTTGGGGTGCCTTGAAGACCGCACATGGGAACCTCTGCCCTATATGGTAGCCATAAGTGTGCCACCATGTGGCAGAAATGTCTTGTGTCTCTTTAGAATTGAAAACAATTGATCATATATCAATATGACCACTAGTTGGCAGTGTGACTCTTACTTTCAACGGGATAGGTGTAATTTAAGAGGAATCAGATCAATAGGTGCAGATAAAACACTGCAATAAAAAAAATCCTAAAAATGGAACATTGTGATGTAAAATAGCTCTGATGCTATAGCCCAGATTTTTCGCCCTTGTGTCAGGCTCTAATGTTATAACCTTCACCGTGACTCGTGTACAAGTAAAATATAATGGGATTTGTTCTTCCATGATTCCAGTCATATACAGTATACGAGAGAAAATGAAGTAAAATGATAAAACAGGGACAGCTTGTCACTCTGGAAACCCTGAGCCTATGCGACCGTTCCACAAGCTTAGGCCAACTGGTGCCCTCTCACTGGCATGAAATAACTTCATACACACATCAGGATCAAATTAGAAAAAGTTTAAGAAGTAAAAGGAAACGTGTAAATTAGATAAGGGTGGGATACACATGTGATAATGAGCAGTGCTGTGAGAGAATCCCTTTGAAGAGTTAGTAAGAAGTAAGAAATCCATTTTAATTCAGGAATTAAAATGTCACATCAGGCCTAACATTGAGTCACACACAAGTGCATTTGCCTGTTGGAATTTTGAATGACAAACAGGGCTGGCCCTAGGCATTATAGGCAAATGCCTAGGGGCATCCCAAGCCAAGGGCCAGATGTAGATTTTTTCTCCTTGAACTGGCTCGGTGCAGCCAGGCAGGAGGCAGCAGCAGCAGCAGCAGGACACTTCTCACACAGGCAGGAGGCAGCAGCAGCAGGACACTTCTCACACAGGCAGGAGGCAGCAGCAGGACACTTCTCACACAGGCAGGAGGCAGCAGCAGCAGGACACTTCTCACACAGGCAGGAGGCAGCAGCAGCAGCAGGACACTTCTCACACAGGCAGGAGGCAGCAGCAGCAGGACACTTCTCACACAGGCAGGAGGCAGCAGCAGCAGGACACTTCTCACACAGGCAGGAGGCAGCAGCAGCAGCAGGACACTTCTCACACAGGCAGGAGGCAGCAGCAGCAGCAGGACACTTCTCACACAGGCAGGAAGTGTTTACTTTCACTTTTGCTGACTGTCAGCTGCTGCAGAAGAGTGCAGAGGAGGGTAGAATTTGCCCTGTAGAATGCCTTCTGAGGTGGGGGTATAATGAACTTTCCCCTAAAACCTGTCCCTTTTCTATTTAGTTACAGCAGTGTGCTGAAATGGGTGCTGTGAGGGGAGAACCTGGGATTTTCTGCTGTGGGCATCAGACAAAATCTTGCCTAGGGCACCAAATTGGTTTGGGCCGGCTCTGATGACAAACTTTAATGAAATGTGCATGCAAACAATTTGCACCAGTAGCTTTGGCTCCATGTACCTAGTGCTAGAGTCTACTACACAGGCTCAGGATGCCGGGAACATGATGCCAGCGCCATGTTTTCTGTAATTTGGCTGCATCATTTTCCTGATGATTTGTGCAGCACTAGTGCTGGACTCTAGAGAGGTAATTATAATGTTCGGGTGCAGGGTGTGCGGTGTGGTCCCCCATGCACCCAGGGGCCTATGTGCAACAGAAATCCTGCACCCAATTCCCATGTGCCAAGGTAAGATGCATTGGGAGCATAGATGGGGACAGAGCACCTCTTTAAGTAGGGATGTGCGCAGACCCCCATGTTTTGGTTTTTGATCTGTATCTCCTCGTGTTTTAGATCTGGACTTGTTTTTTTCAAAATAATGCCCCTTGTGTGTTTTGGTTTTGGATCTGTATTTTTTCTTTAAAAAAATCATAAAAACAGGTAAAATCACATAATTTGGGCCTGTTTTTGTTCCTACAGTATTATTAACTTCAATAACATTTATTTCCAGTAATTTCCAGTCAGTTTTGATCACCTCACAGCTCACAATATTAATTTCATCCAGTTTAGGCCAAAAGGTTGCATCCAGCTAGCTGGCTGACTAAGCTAAGCGACAGCAGTGGGCGGCACTAACATGTGGCAGTTCAGCTTCCAAAATGGCACAGAGGGGCACTGCAGTGGTAGACCGGATGGCAGTTCAATAAACTCTACGACCCCTAGGAAGTTTAAAAACCAAGAAAGTTTTCCTTAACTAGGTCAGAGGCCCGACGGAGTTGGAATATGTTTATGGACTGAAGACAGGGAAAGGACGGAAGGATTGATTTGTTTTAAATTTATTTATTCTAATGTTTTGATTCTTAAAAAAATTATGATGGAAGATCAATCTAGGATCAAGTTCTTCAGTTCCTAAAAGACATCATTGATCTGGAGGAGGTTTTTTTAATTTATATATATCTAATAGAAATGAGATGGCCTTGCTTGTGGAGGTGCTGCTAGAACACCTGCTAATGCACACACACACACAAATATCTTATTTTTTTATTTTTTGTGGATTGATAATATTAATTTAATTTCACTTTTATTTTTTTGACACTGGGGAAGAGCACCCCTGAACGAGGCAGCATCCCCTTGATGAACAACACAGACAGCACCCCTTCTTTATGGACAACAAAGCACCCCTGCTGAGAACGGACAGACCACCTGCAGAGTCACAAATACGTGGACGATAAACTGCGGCAGTGTGACCGAACAATAATAGCGCAGCTAAGTTGCTAACGTACACACACAAAAAAAAGAATGAAAGTAAAACACTTTTATTTTTTTTACACTGTTGAAGAGCACCCCTAATTGACAGAGCACCCCCCTCCCCGCTGGACAACACAGCACCCCTTTATGGACTGCAGCCCTAGCCTGATGGACAGGACACAACACAGCAGCAGCCACAGTTAATTGACAGGACAAGTGACAGCAGCTGCAGCACCCACTGAAGGAAGCCCCCCTTTATATACTGCAGCCTAAGCCCCTTTATATACAACACAGCAGCAGCCTTCAGTCCAAGACCCCGACTGGACACACACTGAGTGACTGACAGTGACTGACTATGTCTGCTAACTTCTCTCTCTACAGCCGGAGTGAAAATGGTGCAGATCGCAGGGACCTATTTTGCAATTTTGCTGTTAGAGTCATATTAGAGTTTGCAGTGTCTTTTGTGACTTTTAAATCTTTAAATTCTTTTATTAAAAGCTGGGTTGGGAGGTTGCCTTAAGCTGTCTGTAGTCATAAAAAAAAAGCCTAGACCAACTCACCAGTACTCTCAAGCCGGTTGGATCTAAAATACCGGAACTTGGGATGCCGTCTGTCAATAGGCCGAACAGTAAGTACTGTAACCCTGCGCTATTCACCCCCTAACACTCCTTTCCTGTATCCTAACACTAACCCTCCCTACCCCCCACCCTAACCCTCCCGGTTAGTGCCTAAACCTAACCCTCCCCCCTTAGTGCCTAACGCTAGCCTCCCCCCTGTGGTGCTTAGCCCTAACCTCCCCTGACCGCAGCCTAACCCTAACCTCCCCCCTCCCAAAGCCTAACTCTAACTCCCCCCGGGGTGCCTAAACCTAATCTTCCCCCCAGCGGCTAACAGCTAACTCGCACCTGTATACATACGATCGGGATCCCGGCTGTCGGGATTCCGGTGTCGGCATCTCCACTTGTGTCAGGATTCCGGTGTCAGTATTCTGCACGCAGTTCGGTATTCCGGCAGTCGGCATCCCGGCTCTAGGTTTATTAACTATATCCCCTCTCAAACACACCAGCCCTTATGAGTTGCTAACTTGCCAATCTACTGTATGTCTGACCAAGCCCCATGCCCAGATGTAAGTGCTGTGCACCCAAGGTAAGATTATATAAGGGCATGGAAAACGAAAGTGAATTGAATTAGAAAGTGTTACAATCACAGCAGTAGGAGAAGTGGTAGCATTGCAGGCTGCCTTATACCTGCCTAATGTGCACTGTCTGTATATGTATGCATTCACCATTGTGCACAAACGTGACATTAGTGGTTTGAAATGAGTCACTTTTGTCGCTTCTCTGTTTATCTGGGTGTGGGGCTTGGCGGTAGATCACATAGGAGCTGTTGGTTTGGGCTGTGTGTGTACAGAAGTCTGCATATACTCATCACCCCAAAGATGGAATCTGATGCATAATGAACCACTAGGTCGCTGCACTCTACCAGTGGGTATAACTAACTAACTAACAGTTAAGCTGGGTACACACTGGAGTGAAATAGAAACCATTTGCCATATTGTAATGACAAATCGTCTACATCGTCTAGTGGGTACCCTCAATTGGCGCTCCCATGGACAACATATTATATTGTTTGATTGACCAAGCTGCCCATTTATTCAAATTCTATAGTTTGTTCGGCAGTGCATTGTAAAAAATTACAGAACGAAGTATCGTTCCGCGGTTCATTACATCGTGTAGGTTGTACCGGCAATCTGTGATGGTCCGCGGTGAAGGGAAATTTCTCTGACCATCTGCACAATTGTCGGTCGTTGTAATGTGTACCCAGAGTTGCATATTGCTTACGCTAGGGGTATTTAATATGCAGGCTTTCAGTTGCTGTGGAACTACAGATTCCAGCATTCACTGCCACAGTTTTGCTATTAGGGCATGCTAAAACTTTAACAGGGCATGCTGGTATGTGTAGTTCGACAGCAGCTGGAGGGCCACATGTTGAATACTGCTGGCTTATGGGTCATATTTTTAAACTTGAACCTGTGGGTTAATGTTTAACGATATTTATCTTTTAAGTGTTTTGTAAAAGTCTATCTGAAATGAACAATGCTCACACACTAGTGTGTTTGCTTGTTCGTAATAGAATTTTAATGGCCTCCAGTCCCTGAGTCAATATTATTGTCTATGGGATGCATATCCATCTGAACTTGTTTACAGCCAGGTCCCACTTTGGGACAAGTAGTTTAAAGTTAAACCTAAAATGTATCTGGCCCAGCGGAGGCATGGACAATATTTGAGTCCTCCTGGAGACCAGTCTGATGTGACCCGAAGTCTTGTGATATTACATCTACAGTATGCAGTTCTGTACAGTCATCTTTATTTAAAACAAAATACCAACATATAGTTTAATGCATACACAGACAGCGACTGACCTCAGGGGTTGCAGTTACATACCCCAAATTTTGAAACCACTTTGAACGGTTACCGAAAGTTGAATAAAATAAATGTCTCCTAATGTATGTACTATTCTAGAAATCCCAAAGTGTTATTTTCACATTCAAATGTATGATTATGAGGTACAGAAGTACAGACATCTCTAACTGCAATTATGTCGTTTGCCCGTGTTCATGTTCAACAATATATATTTTTTTAAAAACCAATATAGAAGAAAGGAGCAGGGGGGGCCAATGCAAAATGTAATAAGTGAGGGCATGGATGGAAAGTGTTGTGTACATCTTTGTGAGTGGACCATAAACTTAGTTTCATACCCGTCACCATCGCCCTATACTTTGTGCATAAGATACATCTGAAAACGGCCAACTTTGCATAGCCAGCAATTTTGTCGACAGCCTTTTCACGAACGTTACCTATGTTAAAATGCCCCGTTACAGTCCAGCTACGCCCATCCAGGTGTAATCGGTGATGTGACGGAATTGCAGATGCTCCTGCGTCACCCGCACGTGGGTGCGCTCAGATCTGATTCATTCGCAGTGTGAAAACATGCAAGACACAGGGCCTGATTCAGAGCCGGACGATATTTGCGCTCGCTCGTTCAGAAAAAGGGTCCGGATATTTAAATTGAGCGCTCGCTCTTTGCGGTCTGTTGACACCTCTATGTCTGAGCGAGCGAACGAAACATGCGCTCGCTATTTTGTAAAGACGCCCCCTGGCCGCTCGCATCCTACGTCATCTCCGCTATTTATTTGATTAATCGAGTACATCGAAAGGCATCTGAACTGCTCGCAGTGCTTGTGGTTGGATTTTCCTACCGCAATCATGCCAACAGTTCAGGCTAAGAAACAACCAAGTGACATGGTCGATGACGCTGCTTTGTTAATTATGCACACCCTTAAAACGCCCTTTTTGACCGTTTGGCACGCCTGCGTTCGGATCACCACTCCCCGTTTTCAAGCACCGTCCCCTGTTACCACCCACAAACGCCTCAGCCTGTCACTCAAATTAACAGGCACTCGCTATTTTGTGAGCGCTCGATTTCCGACCGCAATGACTGGTTGGCGCATGCGCATTACGACCCATACGCATGCGCATATGTGTGAACATCACTCGGAGTGAACGAGCGGCCGCTTACGAGCGGCTCTGAGTCAGGCCCACAGTCTGTACAGGGTTGTACATTCAACTCCAGGTCAGCACCAGGCTGCTGTGTGGAAAGTCGCCAGGCTGAATCGTGGGTCTCTTGGCCTTGGAGCAGTAAGCTGGGATGACACAAATTGATGACACAATGCACCACTACAAACACAAACAACACATTGCTAATAACAGGCAATCCTCCTATTTAGGTGTTCTCTACCTTCACTGACAGTCACGCATTGTGCTGTAGTAAGAGAATGTGATACAAGGGAAATAGTCTCCTTATACGTAGTGACAGTCGGCAGAATTGTTGGTTATTGCTTATAGCTACTACATAAAGCTTGGTCCACGTATAGATTTAACAGACAGGTCCAGAGGGCTCATTCCATAACCTGCTTTGATATATCTGATTTAAGTCCATTGAGTCCAATATACTCTAATACTTTAGTTACAATAAGAAGTAATGTATTATCTCTATCGTTTTTCCAGCTGTCTGAGTGATCCAGACGATGACATAGAGTTGATTTGTGAGGATGACGAGGATGGCAGAGGAGGCGAAAGCACCAAGTCCCTGGAGGACTGAGTGTTCCCCATACATTGAGTCTCCTCTTTTATGACATCTCCAGAAGATACCACAGAGTCTTGTTCTGGGTCACTTCCTCGCCCTCTCTTCTTGTCTTCTTCCTTCTTCCACTTCATCCGGCGGTTCTGGAACCATATCTTTATGTGTCTTTCGGTCAGGTTCAGCATGACGGCTAGTTCCACTCGTCTGGGCCTTGAGATATATTTGTTAAAGAGGAATTCCTTTTCCAGCTCCAGGAGCTGAGCTCTTGTGTACGCTGTCCGTGTCCTCTTATTCTCTTCTTGTTCCATCATGTAGGAGCCACCTACAATGACAACATGCAGAAGATTTAGGTACACAGTAATAGGGGGTTGTAATGTTTTTCTATTCAACAATTTAGAAGTTACCTTCTAGTGCAGAGGTGCCTGGATTTTTGTGACTTGGGATCTACTTTTTGTTTACTTAGCGGCAATCTACCAGCGTCAATGTGTTGAGGTGGAAATTATTATTGGTGCTATTAAATAAATAGCACCGATAACAATGTCCCCATCAAATAATAGCACCAATACATTAATGCATGCATTATGGGTATTATGGCTACAGTCAGGTGCATAAATATTGGGACATTGACAGAATTTTCAGATTTTGGCCTCTATTCACCACCACAATGGCTTTGAAATGAAACAAACAAGATGTGCTTTAACTGCAGACTTTTAGATTTAATTTGAGGGTAATTACATCCAAATCAGGTGAACGGTGTAGGAATTACAACTGTTTCTATATGTGCCTCCCACTTTTTAAGGGGCCAAAAGTAATGGGACTATCAACTCAAAAGCTATTTCATGGACAGGTGTGGGCTATTCCCTCGTTATTTCATTATCAATTAAGCAGGTAAAAGGTCTGAAGTTGATTCTAGGTGTGACATTTGCATTTGGAATCAGTTGCTGTCGACTCTCAATATGAGATCCAAAGAGCTGTCACTATTAGTGAAGCAAACCATCATTAGGCTGAAAAATCAAAACAAACCCATCAAAGAGATAGCAAAAACATTAGGTGTGGCCAAATCAACTGTGGACCATTCTTAAAAAGAAAGAACGCACCAGAGAGCTCAGCAACACCAAAAGACTCGGAAGACCACGGAAAACAACTGTGGTGGATGACAGAAGAATTATTTCCGTGGTGAAAAAAAACCCCTTCACAACAGTTGGCCAAATCAAGAACACTCTCCAGGAGGTAGGTGTATATGTGTCAAAGTCAACAATCAAGAGAAGACTTCACAAGAGTGAATATAGAGGGTTCACCACAAGATGTAAACCATTGGTGAGCCACAAAAACAGGAAGACCAGATTAGAGTTTGCCAAACAACATCTAAAAAAGCCATTACAGTTCTGGAACAACATCCTATGGACAGATGAGACAAAGATCAACTTGTACCAGAGTGATGGGAAGAGAAGAGTATGGAGAAGGAAAGGAACTGCTCATGATCCAAAACATACCACCTCATCAGTGAAGCATGGTGGTGGTAGTGTCATGGCGTGGGCATGTATGGCTGCCAATGGAACTGGTTCCCTTGTATTTATTGATGATGTGACTGCTGACAAAAGCAGCAGAATGAATTCTGAAGTGTTTCGGGCAATATTATATGCTCATATTCAGTCAAATGCTTCAGAACTCATTGGACGGTGCTTCACAATGCAGATGGACAATGACCCGAAGCATACTGCAAAATCAACCAAAGAGTTTTTTAAGGCTAAAAAGTGGAATGTTATGCAATGGCCAAGTCAATCCCCTGACCGGAAACCTATTGAGCATGCATTTAATTTGATGAAGACAAAACTGAAGGGAAAATGCCCCAAGAACAAGCAGGAACTGAAGACATTTGCAGTAGAGGCCTGGCAGAGCATCACCAGGGATGAAACCCAGCATCTGGTGATGTCTATGCGTTCCAGACTTCAGGCTGTAATTGCCTGCAAAGGATTTGCAACAAAGTATTAAAAAGTGAAAGTTAGATTTAGGATTGTTTAGTTTGTCCCATTACTTTTGGCCCCTTAAAAAGTGGGAGGCACATATAGAAACCGTTGTAATTCCTACACCGTTCACCTGATTTGGATGTAATTACCCTTAAATTAAATCTGAAAGTCTGCAGTAAAAGCACATCTTGTTTGTTTCATTTCAAAGCCATTGTGGTGGTGAATAGAGGCCAAAATATGAAAATTCTGTCAATGTCCCAATATTTATGCACCTGACTGTATATTTTAATGTGTGCCTTGTTATTGGTGCTATATTATTTGATGTGACGTCACCCGCACGTTGCACCACTGGGAAATGGGCTTCTGAGGCCCAAGAAGCTGGCAGAGGTTTGTTAGGGACCAGAGATTGTTAAGTTGGTCGTGGTCTACCAGCGGATGCCCTGTGAGCTACCGGTAGATCGCAATCAGCATTTTGTCCAGGTCTGTTCTAGTGAAGTAATTCATGTATCATCTCCGCTCATAATGCTACGAACAAGATCTTTCAACATATCATTGATAATGCAAAGCATTGGCAGCACAGGGACAGTCAGATCAATTCCTTCTTGTCATTATTAAGAGAATTGATGACCTGGAATCAGGGGCGTAGTAAGAGAGGAGGAAGCCCGTTTGCATTCCCTCTCCGGGGTCCCTTCTTCTCTCCACAACGGCCGGCAGCAGACTGGCTGCTTACCAAAGTAGACTCTGGGCACTAGTTTGTGCCCAGCGTCTACTACACATTTCCTCAGTTCGAGTGCGCAAAACACTGGGAAAATGGTTGTTGCGGCCATTTTCCGGCATTATGTGCAGAGCTGAGATATCCGACACAGGATCTCGGAGAGGTAAGTATTAAAAAATGTGGGTGCAGGGTGTGCGGTGTGGGCCCCCTCTGGACCCAGGAGCACATGTGCACCACACACCCTGCACCCAGTATAGATATGCCCCTGCCAGTAATAAAGATCATTGTTCTTTTTTTTTTTAATTATCAATACAAAATGAATGAAAATGTGTAACTTTTACTCTGCCCTCAGCTAAGCTTAAGGGCTCGCACACACCGGAGTTCCCTATTAAAGTGTGTACACGTATACTTTGAAAGGTGTGTGTGTCCTGTGTTTATTTTAATTTTGCTTTTGCTGTGGAACTACAGGTACCAGTGGGCCCGTAATGCCTCGCATGCCGGTACTTGTGGTTCTCCAAGTACCAGCATACGGGAGAGGCTTTCTGGGATCTGTTGATCCACAGCAAAAGACATTATTTTTACTTTTAGCAAATGCACTACACTACACTATCAACCCAGCACCCACCACTCCAGGAGTGCCGGGGATAGCACTGTGCTATCAGCCTAGACTTGGGGTGCCCTGGAGAGGCCTGGGCTTACTAGCGGTCAGGGTTAATGCTTCGGCTGGGAGGCCCAGTGAAAGGGCTCCCCTGGCTGTGGCATTAGCCCCCCGCTAGAAAAAGTCCAGTGCTGTTTCTGGATATCACATGGGGACCCTGCTCATTTTTTTCACCCTGTATTTCCAGGGCCAGATCAGAGCCCAGTGCTGGTTGCTCAAAGTGCACAACCAGTGCTGGTTCTGACTAACCCTGGACTGGTTCGTCTTTTGGAGGGTTGCTTGTAGCACAGAACTCCTTGTTCCATGCCTGCAAGCATCATATATACGAACGACATATCGTACAGGCATAAACACTGTATGATATGCCGCAGGATCGTGTCCGAGATTGGCAGATTTTACCTGCAGCAGGCAAGATCTGAAGATGCGATGTACAACCCATGGGGAAACGCATCGGCATCGTGATCGTGAGTGTCCACGACTAGGACATATCTTACACGATCTCTCATTCCAATGCGTCGGACTCGGGCACATCGTGTAAAATATCGCCTAGTGTGTAGGCACCTTTAATGTGCCATGAGGACTGAGGTTGGGAAACACTGCATTACAGAGACCGTGCATCTCCCATGGATCTCCAGTCCCTGAGCAGCCCTTGCCTGGAGCACAGCCTCCCTTTTCACTTTATTGAAATATGGCCACTGTTCCTGCGGTGCTGTGAAAGAATGCAGCCGCATGCTGAAACACGCCCATACCACGACCATGCCACCTCCCATAACATGCCCATGACCAGGGCATAACTAGGGGTGTGCGGTCGCACAGAGTGCAGGGCTCTGTGGGTGGCATCAACGCCACCCCACGGTCCCTGCTTCTGGCTGCAGGGTGCCTGAGGAGGAAACGGGGATAAATGCAGCGATTTGCGTCATTTAGTCCCGCCCCCTCCCTACTGACCCGCAAATTGCTTGGAAAATATCCCCATTCTGCCCGCGTCCTAAGGAAGTGGGCGGTATGCGGGAGATTTGCCTACTCTTTCGGGGGTGCGGAGGGTTCCCTGAAAATCGGGAGCCTCCTGCGACTCCCAGGAGAGTAGGCAAGTATGGGCAGGAGGGCGTGGCATAGCGAGCAGGGGGCATGGCCACGCGGGTTTGGGGGGGGTGCAGGAGGTGCGGACTGCGTTGTGTGCAGTGTGCCGGCTCCCTCACAGTGTCAGGAGCGGAGTTCTGCACTTAATACTACAGTGCAGCTATCAGCTCCTGTCACTGAGGGGGAGTCTGCACCTCGGTGTCACCCCTCAGTGGGTGACACCCTAGGGTGACCTTGTGACGCCACTGCTTCCAGTTTCCACCCTGAAACACCCATGGATCGCAGACACCGCCGCAGGTCATAGCGTTGCCATACACAAATGCATACGCCATCGCACATATTGGTTCGCGTGTGCACACTAAGGGCTTTTTAGGTTTATTGCAAATGCGCAGTAGCAAAGCATCGCTCAACTGTGCAAACATCGTCACTGTGTGTACCTCTGAATCAGGCCCATAGTATTAGTATATATATGGAGTTGTTGCAAAGTTGCATAAAAATCGGCCGCGATTACACTCGCATTGCATGTATGAAACTAAGGGCCTGATTATGAGGTGGAAGCCTAGTATGTGCTACTGTGCATGTGCGAAAAATACTGAAAGCCACTACAGCGCATACAAGACTCTGAGTGTACAATTGCTGAATGCAGATATTCATCCATATACCGAGTAGTAGGCACTGCTGCAGCTGCACTAGAGATCCTACTACAGTAGCTCTGAATGAATGCACAGGCTCATTCTTATGAAAATTGCGCACAATATAGATTACATCACTCTGTGCATGTGACTGGTGCACTCTACAAAGGACCTGTCACAAGATCCTCAGGTGTAAAAGGACATTGGGCCTGATTCACTATGGATCGCTATTGCAATCGCAGCTGCGATTACGCTTTTGCACATCCATAATACCTTGCAATCCTGCATATACATCGGTAACATCGAGTAACATCGGACCCTCACTCAGAATTACAGCAGGTCTGAACTGTCTCAGAAATTGCAACTGTCGTCACACGCAGTGAGTACTCAAACTGTGAATACCGTCGCAGTGGCTAAATTATGCACGTCCAAGAAATGGCGTTCAAACGGACAGATACGCCTGCTTTTTTACAACAAATCCCTTGTCAGCACTGCTGACGTCCCATCACTCACACTTGGCTTTGTATCTACATACGTGATCGCAGTGCGATTGTAATACTGACCGGAGCACTGCGATGCATACCCATGTGCAGTACGCACCATCGGCCGATCTGCATACGCTGTTGCTGTTGCGATCCATAATGAATCAGGCCCTTTATTTATACTACTGTATATATGGTTATCAAAAACAAAACAAAACAAAAACGTTCATCAGGTGTAGCTATAATCCTGATCTGCAGTACTACGAAAGAACTGTAGGTTGTGCAATTTACCAATTCATATATGCAGTCTGTGCTTTGTGTAAAATAATTTGATGCACCATCTTTACTTACATTTTGGTTGATATGATTTAAATTGTATTTATTATTAGTAAATTAAGGTTTTGATATATAACATACATTTAAGGCGGGTATCCACTTGTAGATATACAAACAAGAGCACAATTACGACATTGCAATCGTGCTCTCGTTTGTATATCTAGTGATGTGCCTAGACTGAACGTTCACTCCTTCAGTCCCGGCACATCCCTCATCCCCGCACATGCTGAACCTGAGGAGATCGTCAGGTTGACCAGCATGTACGGTCGGATGTCGGAAGCGACCAGTTGGCACGCGCATCGCTGCTCACTTCTGACCAAAACATGCCCGATGCATGCGCGATTTGCAAGTGATTGCACGATAACGACGTGGTTATCGTGCAATCGCTTGGCTAAATCGCTAAGTGGATACCCCCTTTACACTGTGTGAAAACGTGTTTACTTAAATAAATCTTTATACTATAATACAATAATAAACAATTGTATATTGTATAATTTTGATAGCTGTCAGCTGTAGAACATGGATTATCAGGATAAATTAGACTAAGTGAATTACATAATGTTCTATGTTATATCAACAAATATCTGCCTTCTGTCTTCCCAAATATACTGTATATCTATATAGTATTTAATGTAATGCTTTTAAACTTAGTATACAAGGTGCCAAATGCATGCGTATATCATTTTTAAAACAATTATTTAACTATTTATCACTTGTTATGTTTATTATATTTTTATGTATTTCCTTTATTCTTATTTGCACACACACACTCCATACTTGCCGCCCATCTCTGCCTAGTATGACACATCCAATGTGGGAAAACTCTGTGAGGCATCTGTTTTTGTTATATCTGAGTGATGCACTATATCCTAAAATAAGATCACTTGGTCGGATAAGATGGTGAACCAGTCAGTAGCCACCCCTAGACAAGTGGCTGTCTCAGTATGAATAGAGGGCCTGATTCAGACCCAGTTGCAAGCGCAGAGTGCTCGCAACCGGGTCGATGGTGGCCCACAGCGCATGCGCACGACGGAGCCGGCTCCGTCGTGCACATGCGAGAAACCCGGCTAGCGACGGCAACTCTGTCGCTCCGGGTCTCACACCAAAGGGGGCGAGCTGTCGATGTTGAGTGACAGCTCGCCCCCTTTGGTGGAAGGGCCGGGGGGTGGGGGCGGTCACCCACAGCTATGCGAGAGGCCGAGAGGACGCTCCAAAAATAAAAAAGCCCGGCCCTGATTCAGAGTGAGCGCTCTGTCATAGCGAGCGGCTCTTAATCAGGCCCAGAATTGGTTGCAGAATTAGTATAAAGACCTCATAATCAGACCTCTAGTGGCATAAGGGTGGGACCTCTCTTACTCCCAGGCTACATCTGCTGTCAGTCACAGTGCTTCTATAACACATGTGCCACACCGTGCACCCTCCTGCAATTACTGAAACCAGCAAGGACTCTTAGAGCTAGGAGGAAGCTAATGAATTGATTTACTGAATATTGATTCCAGCCACAAAGTGGATACCTAGGATACACATTAATATCCTAGGAAAGCTTTGATCTGTGGCACAAGAAGTTGTATCATTGATCTCCTTTTGCCAATCAATATATGTTGTAGAACCTTGGACTTTTCCAACATAGGGTCTGATTCAGGGGTGCACGCAGCCGCGCCTGCTTATTTATGCTAAAGCCATGGCCTATTCTGTTCCTTCTGAGACACCACTTGCAGAGGCGCCAATCCATCTTGGTGCATCTTAGGAGCACCATTGGTCATACCAGCAAAACTTGCATAAGCCCTTTGCAGATGCAATATCTCCATCTGAACATGGCGTCCTGTGTCAGCAACACGCCAGCAACACGCCCGCGTCTGCATAAGCACCTCCCTATCACCTCCCAAGAAAAACCCAGGGAAATCCTCGGCTCTTGCTTCCAAATTAGTTCTGCGTCTTCCGGCAGTAACTATAGAGACGCATGCACAGAGCGACCGGGACACATGCACAGTACTTCCACATTGCCTGTCCTCATGTCGGCATTGCATGTAGCTAGCTGCATCGGGCCCATGGGTACAATCCAGTAAAACTTACATTATATGATTACTAGTGTAAATATATTCTGAAGGGTAATTACTGTAATAGTAATAGCAAATATAATAAACCCATTGGTTGCAATAAACCCATTGCCTAGTTTGAGATATATATTTTTTTAATGTAATTATTTAAAAAATATATATATATATATATACATATATATATATATATATATATATATATATACACACATAAAAGTTTGAATCTTAGGTGGAAATAAGTACTCTTGCTGGTCCGCCGTACGCTAGCTTACACTATACTGATGAATGCATGACATGTTTTCCATTCCTCAGTCTAAGAAACAATGAATCACTGCATATATTTATCTTATCTGCTGCCATGTGCTTCACTGTCTCCAGATGGCAGCATGGCGTCTCCCGCTCTGCGCAGTTGCCTGGCACCCTGATATATAATTATTTGGAAAGACAGACACACAGTCGCCAGCGTTTTATTCCAGAGACACTTCGCTGCTGAGCCGATGAATCAATGTAGGTAACATGCATTACTCTATCAGCATAACCTTGGAGCTCTACAATCCTCATCATGTCATGTTTGCTGAATGTGATAAATTGACTTTATTGCATTTTAATTACTCCTGTTCAATAAATGTTAACATTGAAAAACCGAGAGAATAAAGGGTCTATTTATTGAGGCTAAAACCATGTGATTTAAGTATCACTGTAATGTAAGAAATGCCTAAAGCAGAGATATCAGATCTTTTCTGCACTAGGCAAAGTAACGCAGCAGACCACAGTTCCTATTACCATGCTCTAAAAATCTTATCCCGAATAGCTAATGTCTTCCTTTAGATGGCGTTAGATGTTGTAACCATACAGGGAAGGCATTCTGACCGCCGGCATCCCGACAGCTGGGATCTCAACCGAGATTTTCTTATCTGTCCCTGGCGTCCTACAAGCTCCTCCCATCACGGTTATCATGACTTTATTCTGCGCTTATCCTGATGGTGCATGTGCAGGGTCTGAGCATGCAGAATAGTGATAGTGATCACTTTACTACAAGCCTTTCCACTAGGACAGGTCGGTAATGGAGCCACTTAGGACAGAATTGCAAAGATGCACGCAAGCAATTCTTCAATTCCGTCTTTGCTAACATGCAAATGCAGCAGGAGCTGTATGACACCCCTACTGTGTATGACACCCCCATGCTGCATTTGTGATCCAAGCACAGGCTGGGATCACCATGGTAGACGGCACGGGGCCACCGGACAGCTGAGTTAGCCTCAGCTTATTCAGGCTGGCCGGCTTGTGAGGCCAGGAAACTGCGTCCATGGTCTTGCCACTCCTGGAAAATGGGGCCGACATGCCCCATTCCCGGGAACGCTGGCCGTCTCTGCTGTCAATCAGGCAGAGGCATAGTGGGGCTATGCCCAGATTCCCGATAATCTGGTCCATTCTGGAAAAAATTGGGACATTTGAAAGGACACAAAATTGTCAATACAGCGCACAAATAAACTTTGTACCTGTGCGCACAGGCACTCCGGATCACACGGACGGCAGTCCAGGCAACTCTCCGCTGAGTGTATCAGGTATCTCTGTCCTACTCTTTCTTCACCAGACTCTCATCAGTTGCCGGCTCTGTTATTCCCACCCTGCAATACTGCTGCAACAGGGGGTTACACTGCCCGCGCTGACAGCAGAGAGAGTGCTTTCTATACTTCATTGGACAGGGACTCTCATTCCCAGTCCAATGCAGATGTAAGACTGGCAATAGCAGATCCCTATTTCCCTGTAAATGCACAGGCACTTTATTTCTAATCTATCATGGGGGCAATCTATGGTTAATGAGGGACGCCTCATAGACATCTTACAATTACACGGGTCCGTGCTATTACTGCTTCCATTAATATAGGCAGTAATTGATCACTTGATGACACTTTTGTCCATATTTGTTTTTATTTTCGCCTACTATATCTCTCATTAATTAACTGTGTTCTATCAATTAATAATGCATGTATTTATACTAATATGATTACGTCATATCACTTGCTCAAGAGGAACAGCTTCACAATATGTATCTTTTGTGACTTATGTGTATTTTTCTTTTTGCACTAAGTGAGATATTAGTACGTAGTACACTGCATTTGGTTCACCAGTGAAATTAATATTGGGTGGTATGACAATAGTCACTACCCACTTTTTGCACATATATGTTTATTATATTTTTCTGATATCCACTTAAGGATCTTTTTCAATTGCACTAGCACTTTTGATATTCTTTGATATATATTTTTTGGTGCTTATTTGGTATGTTGACACATACTTTCTGTTTGATTATATTTGATTACCAAGTTACTAATTAAGTGCTCATTTTTGTTTTATTTATTGCTCATATTTGCACACATACGTTATTGACTGTGTTCTCTTGATATTTTTCATTTGCAGTAGCACTTTGATTTTTTCTGCTGCTATTATATATATATTTTTTTTTTGTTTGACTATATTTATTATTAATTTATTAACTAACAATTTATTTATTGGTACTACATCTATTTAATTACTAGGATATATATCCTTAAAGGACATATGTATATATTCTTTTGATTGCACCAAGCACTTTGATGTCCCTATTGCTGACTAGGCATACAAAATACTGTTATACTTCTTTGATTGAGTTTAATCATTAACATGATGTATCTGAGTTTTATTTTTTAATTCTTTGAAATAAAAGTTAATTTTTACTATTTTTGTGATACAGTGTGCCCCAAACAAAGGAGTTACCTTTCTCCTTCCTTCTTGTGAATCAGGCCCTGATTCAGAGCCGGACGCTCTGACAGAGCGCTCGCTCTGAATCAGGGCTGGGCTATTTTTTTTTAGTACGGCCTCCTGGCCGCTCGCATAGCTGTGGGTGACCATCACAACCATCGGGCTTGCGACGAGACCCTTGTGGTAGGGTCTCTTTGCCACAAGCCCCAGAGAGATTTCGGCTCTAACAGAGCCGAAATCTCTCCCACTGACATCACTCGTGATGTCAGTGGGGCCGGCCCCAAACGGAGGCGTTCACATGGGAACGCCTCCGTTTGGGCAGCCACTTCCCCGGTCCGCCCACCAAAGGGGCGTGCTGTCACTCAACATCGACAGCACGCCCCCTTTGGTACGAGACCCGGAGTGACGGATTGCCCATCGCTATCCGGGTCTCACGCATGCGCACAACAGAGCCGGCTCCATCGTGCACATGCACTCTGGGCCACAATCGACCCGGTTGCGAGCGCTCAGCGCTTGCGACCGGGTCTGAATCAGGCCCTCAGGCCCTAAATTATTACTGCCACAATATATGGGGATAAGAAATTATACTTACCTGTGCTAAAATGCTGCTTAATGATGACATGCACACAAAAAGGTTTTCAACGCAACCACAGCTTTTGAATTTGGCGAGGAGAACCCTAACATCCACCCTCCACAGGTTCACTTACACCCTCCTCCTTCCCACACATACACTTAACTCCAGCAAGGAGACATTACATTATTATTATTAAAGATAGTTACAATTTTGTCTCTTAAATCAATGTTGTGACTTTATTATCATTATCTCATCACCAATCAAGATCAATAAGTTGAGTTTTTCTGTGGAACTGAAGGTGAGGTGATAGCACACGTCCATTTTTTTATATCTCTTCCCAGTGCAATTGTTGGCAGGAGAATGGAGGACGGCTTCTCCCAGAGAGATCACTGATTTCTGTACAGAGACAGACTAATCATATATGTTGGACATTACACACTAAGGGAAGTCAGTGTAAAGTAGAACATGCTACTACGGGCTCCTTCCTTGCCTGCATCTTGGCACCCAGAGGGGCCCATTTATCAAAGTGTATTTGAGGTAAAATCCCCGAAAACACCCATTTTCGGGGGTTTACCTCAAATACTAAGTATCTCCCATATGTATTAAGGAGGGACTGCAGCAGGTATATCCGATACCTACTGTGATCCCTCCATTGCCGCTGGCAGCCGCATCCTCCATAGGTTTCTATGGGGGATGCGATGCTGCCAAATTTACCAATATCCGAAAAGCTATTTCAAAATAATCTGATATTTTCTTGACAGAAAATAAATAACAGTTGTTTTAATTCAATCAATCACAAATAAGAACACAAAACGAAACAAACATACAGCATACGAAACAAACATACAGCATAGGAAAGTACTATGTAATATAGTGGCCTATTCATGGGGGCGATTTCTCTTTGCTTGTCGCTTGTACTCCTCCTCTGGGGCATCTCTTGTCACTGCCCAACAGTAGTGATTCACCTACCCTGATATCTTTGTTCCATTGCTGAAATGTCTTGGTGGAATCACTCACTATGCTTGTCACTCAGTGCACCACAGTTATCATGTGTGGGTAATCCCGTGAATCGCATATATTTGAATAGGGGATCGGACAAATAACTGATTAATTTAATTGGGTCATTATGCCCCGCGCCCTCTGCGCGGAACGCAGATTGCTGGTAAGATTCCCTCCATTCTGCCCACTTCACTAGGAATACCCCTACATCGTCATAAATGGGCTATATCTCGGAACTCAGAGCTAACTGAGAATTTAAATGTCATATTCATTCTTTGCATGCTGAAATCAATTAGAAGTAACTATTGTCACATCGGAAACATTTTCATTGTTGTGCAGTGTATTCAGCAATATTTGCTACAAAATTTAAAGCAATTTTTTTAACGGCAATACTCGGCATGTCGGTATGGAAGAAGTTGTTATAAACAGGGATGGACTAGAACAGCCCCAGCATTCCCTTGTGCGGGGCGGACGGAAAAGGAGCGTGTTCACATCTTACAGAGCAGTGCTGTAGGTCATAGGGAGCGTCCCACGTCTTTCTGCATATCAGCTGAGCAGAGCGCTGGAAGCTGTACCTGCTCGTTCAGTCTTTTGGTCAGACCAGCCCTGGTTATAAAATAATGTTTTGACAAATCACACGGTATAAACCTCTTTATGAGAACCATTGAGTTTGTTTGCACACTATTTCTCAGGCATGGGAATAGCACCCAGGTCAGTGGGAATGGGTATGAAATCTTCCTGTCGGTATTGTGTATGTCACCTCCTGTCGGTATTCCGGCGACGGTCTTGTAGCCGCATAGTGGCATTCTGATGCCGGGATATCTTCAGCCGGGATGCCGCACATCGGGATTATAACTACATCCCAGGTAAGTGGTGTATCTACAATGGGTGCAGGGTGTTCCGGTACCAGGGCTGCCATCAGGAATTGTGGGGCCCGCGACTAACAAAAATAGCCAGGACCCCCCCAGCTCCCACTCAAGCCCCCCTTCCCCTGCTCCCCCTTACCCCACTGGCTGGGAGAAAGTAACAAAGCAGCCCCCTAGCCAGTCCCACTCCCCACATCTGAAATGCTGCAATAATGAAGATATCAGACGCTTACCTTAGTAACCTCACTCCTTTTTCTATTCCATCTGCTCTGGCTCCTCAGTCCACTCCTCACACCACACGCCACGGCTCCTTTCTCATTCAGCGCCGTGACGTCATGACGTCACGCTGCGCTACGCCAGCTCACAACAAGTAAAACTTTATTGCTGCAGTGGGCGGATCGCTGTTAGGAGCAGGCCCCCGTCCGTGCCTGTCACTCATTATGGAGATGATGGTAGCAGGCCGTAATAGGAGCAGGCAAGCAGCTAGGCAGTCACATCTCTTGTGTGGCAGCAGGGAGTAGCAGCGGGTGGGCCCCCCGAGTGTCCGGGCCCGGGACACCAGTCCCAGCAGTCCCCCCCTGATGGCGGCCCTGTCCGGTACACACGGCACACCCTGCACACAATTCTTCACCACTTACCTCTCCAGAGTCCCTCGTCAGCACTGGCCGTGCTGCACAAACTACCAGGGAAATGGTGCAGTGGCCACTTCCCAGCGTTTTGCACATGCACAGTAGAAAAAAAATTGCTGGGAAGATGGCCGCAACGCCATCTGTCCGGAGACCTGCGCATACACGGTAGACTCTGGCACAGCACAGCACCAGAGTCTACTAGTGCCCATTAATTCTTTTGCGGGGCTTATCATCATGACAAGCATTGAAGTATTCAGTGCCTATCGCAATAATTCCTATCTCTACTGGTTGTTGTAAATTGCTTTGTTATCAATTCCTGCCTCCGTTCCATAAGTGGGGTATTATGCTGACGCATACATACTCTCCCGGAAGTCACGGGAGGCTCCTGATTTTTTGGATAACCCCTCGCGCCCCCAGGAAGAGTAGGCACATCTCCCGCAGCCCGCCCACTTCGTAGTGAAATGGGCAGGATGGGGAGATTTTACGGGGAATATTTGGACCCGCGAGTAGGGGGCAGGGTTAAAATGACGCAAATCGCATCATTTGAATTCAGTACACATATGAAGAATGAATAAATATAATAATAATGATAATAATGCTCAAATAAAGCCACAACGGTTAATTATAGACAGATGCTCAGTTTGTGTATAACCAGCAAGGGAAGAGTCCTGATAAACTACAGTACAGTATCTGTGCCCTCCATAATGGAGGTCTCCAATTATGCTTAAATAATAAAGGACAACATCCCAGTGATAGTGAGCTGGTGAGCTGATAATGCTGGTAAGCAAGGGTGAGAGCAGCTGAGCACTTTCAGCTCCAAGCGTGACTACCTTGCGGCTGTGGCTGTATTTCAATATACCAGCTCATTCATTTGAGGTTTGATGAAAGTGAAAGCAGCATAAAGCATTGTGCTCCGTACATGACAAGGACAGAGTGGTGACGCCTGTTGAAGTAAATCCGTGCGGCTGGTTCAGTGTACAAGCAGCCTCCTGGTATATCCAAAAACCAAAGTCTGACGCGTTTCCCGAGGCTCCTCCCATGGCATCATCAGAGACATATGCCGCTTACCATGGAATGGCAAACTAAATAGGTACTCTAATTGACAATTATATTTCAGCTGTAACATCAATATTCAATTGTATCATCTCCACAGTGTTACACAAGGATATATTCACAAAAGCGATAAAAACGATACAAAGTATCAATGAAAGAGATGCCATTCCAGTCTGCTAGTATAATAGAAGGCAATCCATATTGAATAGCAAGAAGACACAATTTTAGAAATAATTGTATATTGATTGACGCTTATTAACTCTAAATATAGTGCAAAATAGTATGCAATGGTCATTACTTAATAACTGTAATAAAATGTTTATATTTATTACATTCAAGAGGGAGAAAGATTTAAGTATAACAATAATAATAATATTTTGGTCACATAGTGAACCCACATAAGTGACCTCAGGTAGTTTGAAACAAGAGTAGAGAGAAAGGGGTCAATCCTATTAGGTGCGAATTGCGAGGTGCGAGTTGCTACTTTCACTTCAAATTAGCAAAGTGAATTCATTTTGCAATCCAGTTAGCAACTTGCACTGAATCAGTCAGACTGAATTCGCAACTTTCCACTCGCACCTCCCTGAGGGTGAGAGATGCAAAGGAAAATCTTTATTTTATGGTTAAAATGTCAGGATACTGTGCTGAACCCAACCCAATGACTAATTAGGTATTAGGAAGTTTCCAATTAGCTTAATTAGTCCAATAATTACGTCATTTTTTGGGATAAAAAAAAATTTCTTCAAATTACCCCAAAATCAACTTTTTCGTTAGTTTAGGCATCCCAAATTTAATTACAATAATATTTTAGTTGAAAAATAATTTTTTTGTAGAATTTTTTTACATTTTTCAAGGTGCCCTCAAAGTACTTCAAAATCACCCTTTTTCCTACTTTTTTTTGCATTTTTCATTTAATTCGTTTGAGATTAAACAAAAAAAGTAATTTTTTTATAATTTTCTTGCATTTAAAAATCCCCACAAATTGCCCATTTGACACCATTTAAAAACCTACAGTACTCTCCTAATGCCCACAAACAGCCTTCTATATAGTCCTGCTAATGAAATTATCCATTTTGGGGGGTCCACGATAGTCTCCCCACATTTTCATGCATTTCTGCCAAATCTCATTTGGCAGTCAATTCGCATCCCTCCACTGCGAGTAGAGCGAATAGGCATTTTTAATTAGATTGGAGGATTCTCAAGAGAGCGCTTCACTGCGAAGTGTGCGAGTTTCAAGAAACAAACTCGCTACTCACAATTCGCACCTAATAGGATTGACCCCTAAAGAGTCTAAAGAGAAAAAAATTGCTAAAACAAAACCTAAGATACCTATGTGTAATGTATACCCAATTCAAATAATAGAATTAAGATCAGCAACAAGAGATGAGTGAGCTGATCTTTTGGGCACAGTTCCCTCTAAGCTTTGGAAATGATTAAAAATACAATTTTCTATGAAAAATCCTGCAGATTGCAAATTGAGGTTAAGGATCTGAACCCTCATTGAAATAGCCCTATAAATCCTTATTTTCTGTATTGCACAGCTTAGGGAGACCTTTGCGGGAAGCAATGACCTGTCCAATCCTGTAATTATGGGCAATCTGGGTCAGTGCTGCGTCTTCGGGCTCACTGGATCAGAGAAGTGATGTTAAAGCTGATGGTGGCATCTGGAATAATGATATAGACACCTCCTGGCTTCTCCGATTCGCTGCCAAAGACACAGCATTGAATCAACGACACAACCATCGCAGGTACCAACGCACATATGAGCAACCTAAGGTCCCTGGTAACTAAGGTGCAGAGGCCAGTGCATCTGTGTCAGAAGTCGCAGTCTCTTGCTTTGGTACTCCTCAAAAACGAAGGCATCACACCTCCATTTTTAAAAAGGGACCCCGTTCCCACCCCCAAATGCCTGCAGCCTGTCTATTAAGCTGCAGCTAACCCCACATAACAACTGGAGCGCAGCACCATCTCAGCACATGCGCTCTTTGGCTACGGCGCATGCGCACATAACAAGCCATCATCATTTATGACCGAATTAGCATTATGTCCAGGGCTGAATCAAGCCCTATGTCCGCAAGGACAGCACTGGAAATTCAGGAACTCTTATGGAGGTTTCTGGGAGAGAAAGCAAGTATGGAACAAACTTTGGGCTCATATGGATATCTCAGATTTTCATAGGATGTCCCCTAAAGTAGCCAGGTATGCTCTGATGAAATGATCATTTAACACTGCCTTCACAACTGATATGAACCCACTGATAAACAGAGATGGCTCCCAAATCCCTGCAGCATGGATGTGAGTGTAGAGGAGCTGAGAGAAGCCAGCAAGAAATGGAAGAAGTGGGTGAGAAGAAAATCAGATGTTGAGAGGACTTTATGAAAAACAACTAAAAATGTTGGAGAAAACCAGGATGGAGGGGACGGCGGCATGTAGAGAAAAGTGGTTGGTTGTACAGAACTGGGGCGGAGTGGTTGGTTGTTCAGAAAATGGAGTGGCTATTGGTGTGTGTGTGTATTGTTGTCTGTGAAACATTTATAGTTCTAATCACAAAGGTCATACAATGTGGTCTACGCAAAGGGAACTGGTGTGTGCCTATTAGTCTACAAAAATGACCTGTGTTTATACTTGTGCTAATTTCACTGGACCTGTGTTTTTTATTTTTTATTTTTCTTGCTTTACTCACAACTCAGAATCAGCTCAAATGTGTGCACTGCAGTTTGTAAAAATAAATTTAAAAAAATTGGTTGTACAAATGATCCTTGGCTATGTGTAAAAAGTTTAATGCAGTCGGTTGAATGTAAACTGAAATTTGGTATGGCTATCAAGTGGTGACAGACCCCCACCATATTCTATCATATTTATATATGCTTTATTCCATTCTTAAATAACATATTTCCAGGGCTGGGTCACAACCCTTCTTTCACCACCATATGCTATCAGATTTACCCTCATGCCATCAGACCTCACCCGATGCTCCTTACATGCACCTTCCCACATACCCTCAGATCACCTGACATGACCCCAGACCTTCCCACATACCCTCAGATCACCTGACATGACCCCAGACCTTCCCACATGCACTCAGATCTCCTGACTTTCCCCTGACATATTCATCAGGTTCATGAGTATGAGATGCTGGCGTTCGGGATCCCGGCGGACAAAATGCTGACGCCAGCATCCTGACAGGGTAAGGATACTGACAGCTGTCAGTTGGTATCCTAACCCTCCCTCTCTCCCTAATCCCTAACCATCCCTCCCCGATCCATAAACCTTACCCTCCCCTTTAGTGCCTAACCCTAACGCTGCCACTAACCCTTGTACTTACCTTCGGAATGCTGGTGGTCGGGATGCCAGCACCGGGATTCTGACAGGTGTTGGGTTTCTGACATCGGTTTTCTAAGCACTGACATCCCTTCCCTGCGCTAGGATACTGAATGTATCCCATTCATCAGACCTCCTAACATACCCATAAGTCATCTTTACATACACATCAGACCATCCCAACAATTTATACCAAAGCAAAGAATTAGTTAGATTGGGAACAGCCAGATAGGAAACAATCAGACACTAACATACCTGGGAGCACTTTTAACATTTACAAGCTACATTTACAGATTCAAATAGTTGCAATCTGGACACTGCTGGTCAAGAGTGCTCATTCATTAATCATCTTTCCAGGATGTTAGTAGGATCTATCTCTTTTTCAAACAAAGCATTTTAAGCCACCAGCACCTTCCAGATACCCCTTATGTACCATTAGACCCCTCTATATGCCACTTTTAGGACATCAGTCCCCTCCAGATTCCTCTCACAGTATGTGCCATCAGACCCCTTCATAATGCCCTTTTTATGACATAAGTCACCTCCAGATGCCCCTTATATGCCTTCAGACACCTCTGAATCACAATTATATGCCATCACCCCTCTATGTGCCACTTATGTGCCATCAGACCCAACCGCTTGCCATCAGAGCCTTTCTTGGGCCCCTTATGTGCCATCAGCCCCCTTCATATGCTCATTTATAAACATATTCTCTTTATTAATATACCCTGGTTTGTAATATTGTCTTAGTGTGCTTGACAGTCTTAGCATTAGCACAGTTAATACACAGCAGAGTTTCCCTCCATCTTATCGCTAGTGATGCAAACACATACAGTCAAGCCAAGGAGTATTTAAAGGAAAGTGGAAATGAATGGGGTGTACCCAAAGTGCCAATAGGCTGGACACGAATGTGATGTTTTCACACTTTCCCACCATGTGGCTTTCCAGTTGAACCTGCAAAAGTAGACACCTATTGATTTTGCAGGGTCAAATCCGGGATGTCATCCAGCAAGTATGCACAATTAGAAATATTGCTAAGTATATAAAGCATTATATATAGTTTTAAGTACTCATATAAACATAGCAAAATGATTTCCTTTTTTTTCATGGTCACCATATAATGATGAAACACAGAAATTGACTTTTTCTTCTGCTGAATGATGGTGGAGATTTTAAACACACGCACAGATATCACATCTACAGTGGTCAGCGGGAATGATCCATAAGTTTAATAGCTAGATTTTAACCTGCCTGAGACTTTCATATGGAAAACCAATATAGCAGTCTGACATTTAAAGTAAGGTTGATGGATGAAACTTGGAGCATGTGTGAGAGGTCACATCATCCCCACAAATAGGGTCACTTATGTTCTGTGGGCCTGATTCAGAGATGAATGTTATTGTGTCAGCCGCTGCATCTTTGTACACAGCGACTGGGCTAAAATAGGAGGCGTTTTCTGTAAAAAGACGCCACTGCCGGCTTCTCTGTTTTAATGCTGCATCTGGAGATGCAGCATCAGATCAACTGCGTCAACATCAGACATCTGAGTAACACTCAGGTTACTCAGGATTCCCATGAAGTCATGTTGGCGGGGCTAGTGAAGATGAAAATGGGGCACAACATGCCCCCATTTTCTGGAATGCTGTCCGTTGATCCCTCCAAATACCACCAGCATATCAATCATGCTGCGGTTTTTGGACCTAGACTGGACAAATTCAGCATCACATGACCTCCTCCGTGTCACATGGTCTCCTCCGCACAGCGCCAAAAATGCATCTCAGATCAGAGGAAGAAGGGACAAGCAGAATGCACATGTGGTCTCCCTCCTTCGTCCGTGGGACAGAGCTGTGTGGTCCCGGATTATTTTACTAAAACATTGTAAGGAATTTTAGGCAGAAACTGTTATGCCCAAGTGTGCTATCATTGTTGGTTGCCACCTATACATGCAAACAGACATTGGGGAGCTGTAATAGAGTACCAATTTAGTGGCCTGTTGAAAGCCAGCAAGACATAAAACCAAATCGCATTTGAGCCAAAATACAAAAAAATGGTTCTGGCATGCAGTGTCAGCTACTTTTCCAGCAAAAACACATTAAACAAATGTATTTGATACTGGCTAACACTTAATTAAGGGGCCCAAACAATTACTATATATACATTAATAGGCCACAAATATTGAATTAATTTATTATAGGGTTCAACGTAATCATAAATAACATATATAACATTTTAATTAAACAGGCAAAATAATATTTAATACAAATAAAGGAATCAAAATTATGAATTCATAAAATAACATGGCCAAAAATGTTTATTTGGGATCATATTAATTAATGATAGAGACACATGAATCCTGGCTCTTGTAGTACCTCAAGTTTGTAATATCTTGGCGCCTCCATCATTAATTCATTAATTTAAATGGCCCCAATGAGTTGGGTATTAAATCTCGACAGCGAGAATCCAGACACCTAGAGGAAGGCATGTAAGTATTTTACCTACGGCCCTACCTAAACCTAACCTCCCCCCAGTGCCTAAACCTAACCTCCCCCTCCCCGCACCCTAATCCTAACACTACCTCCCCGGTGCCTAACCCTAACCCTCACACTATCACCTAGCCCTAACCCAGCTAGCTAACACTAACCTCCCCCTAACACCCCGATACTTACCTTAGGGATGCCGACGGTCGAGATACTGGTGCCGGTATTTGGACCATCGTCTTCCCACACGCCAGGATGCCGACTACAACCTGGCCCAATATACATATAAATGTTTTACCCAATTTTTTTACATTTTAAATAATATGAATATTTATTAAATATATTATTTTGTCAGTCTCGTTAAAATTTTGTTATTTTTCAAGTTAATATGAACTTGACCCCAATCATTTCTTCAATGATTATGATCAGAAATATATTTATTAATTGTTTAGGCACCCTCATTAATTTCAACTAGTAAAAATGAAATATGTAAGTTATTATTGTTAATAATTATTGTGCCCTTTTATAATGTTTTGGCTGGCCAGAAGGTTCAAGCTGCAAGAAGCGTTGAGCAATTTTGCTTGACATGGGAAATTCTCTTGTTTGCGAGGAGTTTTTTTTGTTGTTGTATTTGGCGGCAATTTGTGTTTGGGTGATGTTTATTCAGAACACCTGAAAAAAATTCAGAAAGGTGACTTGCAGTGAATCATGTTTGCAATTCACGGTGACAGTTTTGCATTTAATACAACCAGTGAGTTCAGGGACGGAATTAGGGCTACATGGGCCTGGGGCTGAAAATGTTCAAAGGCCTATTGTGAGAAGCGGTGGAGGTGTGACCAGTGCTGTGTGGGTGTGGCCAGTGCCATGTGGGCGTGTATACCCCTTACACTATCAGCCAATGTCTTCCTAATTATGTAAAAGAAGAAAAAATGCATAATTTTGTGAGGGCAAAAGAAATACAATTTTAATATGTATGACTTATGATGGATTATGTAGAAGCTGCTGGCTGGTCATCGTCATGCTGTCATGATGATGGGCCTATTTTTATGTGGGGGCCTGGAGCTGGAACTCCATCCACCCCATTGTTAATCCGGCCCTGCATTTCCCTCATTGTCTATAAGGGAGAAATTAACAACAACAAACGCAAGAGGCTGGCTGATGGAAATCACTCTGCAGAAGAGCCTTGTGTCTGCTCCAGCCTCACATCTAACTTTCCAAAGCTCATGAAAAATCGGGTAACTCGGAAGTCACATTGAATTGTTAGATGTGTTTTTCATATCTTGTAACGCTGGTTTATTTTATATTACATGCCAGCTAATACTTTATTACAGTTAAATGTTAAATGTCTCTTTATTTGATTAATTGTACTTTTAACTTATTACTGAGCATAAGGTCAGTGGACCTCATTCAGACCAGGTCGCAAGCACAGAGCGCTCGCAACCGGGTCAATGTTTAGGCCCTGCGCACGCTCGGGAGCTCTCTACAAAAGGGGCGGCTGTCGTTGTTGAGCGACAGTTCGCCCCGTTTTGTAGGCGTGGCAGGGGGGTGGTTTCACAAACGGAGGTGTTCCTTAAGGAATGCCTGCCATTTTGTGGGCGGCCGCACTGACATCAGCAGTGATGTCAGTGGGGAGCTTCCTGCTCGATCAGAGCAGGAAGCTCCCTGGGGCTTGCGATTGCCGAGACCCAACCTTAGGGTCTCGTCGCAAGCCCCGATGGTCACGATAGTCTTGACCATCGCGACCATCAACCTGGTCGGTCGCTAAAGCTGTGGTTGGTAACCCGCAGCTTAGCTAGCGACCAGGAGGCCGCATTAGAAAAGTAAATTGGCCGCCCTCATTCAGAGCGAGCGCTCACTTCTTGCGACCGCCTCTGAATGAGGGCCAGTGTGTAGTCCTTTGGAATGTTAGTGGGCCGCACATGACCCTCCCATGTTGTGGGGCCCACTCCTATGACGTGTATCAGGTTACCCAGCACTGATATAGGTCCATATGTCCTGGAACATGTGAGTTGCCTGTAACAATTGGTCACTGCCAACAAATCAAAAGTTTAGTGCTTCTACTTTGTTTCAACAATGTAGCAAAGAGCTATAGAACAATTACAGCCCTTTATTGCTGCAAAAGCTGATGAGTTTCAACTTTGTTTCTTCAATCAAAGGGCATAAAACAAATAATGGCCGCAAAATGCCTTATCCATTAGAGAATATGAATTAAAGAATGAGTGGATATCTCACAAACTGTAATATCTGTAATATCTAAAGGGCAGCACGGATGGTGCAGAGGTTAGCGTTACTGCCTCACACCACTGAGGTCTTGGGTTCAACTCCCACAACAGTCCTTACTGTGTGAAGTTTGTATATTCTCACTGTGCTTTCGTGCATTTCTTTTCACACTCCAAAATATACTGTAGGTTAATTGGCTTTTAACAAAAAAAATAACCCTAGTATTTATGTGTCAGTGCATGTGGTAGGAAACATAGATTGTAAGCTCCAACGGGGCAGGGACTGATGTGAATGGCCAAATATCCTCTATAAAGCACTACAGAATATGTTTGCACTGTATGAGTAACTGGTAATAATAAATAATAATCCATGAAATAGGTGAATAAAAGGGACATACATATGTACATAAGTTCTTAGGTATATCCCAGAGGTGGCCAATGCGATTTTCAGTAAGAGTGATAGACACTGTAGGGAACTGTATCTTCCTATACTTCAACTTTTATGTATAAAGTGTCAACATTAGGCACATCTATGATTAATGACTGTATATTTTATGCTATCTTTCCTGCTAAATGTATATATGATATTGTTAGAGATACTGTTTAACTTTCAATGCCCTATGAATTGTTACTGACGGAAGTGATATTAATTATACTTCGTGGTGCATGCCGGAACACATTATTTGGGAAATTATTGGATTATGTTTTCTATTCTGGCCGTATACATTTTGAACCAGAAAATACTGGCGATACAAAATTTTTCTTTTTTCTTTCCTGTTTTGTTTCCTCCAGAGACCAGGTTTTATCACTGCCTATATTTTTGCTTTATGTATTGTTACTTTATAACTTCTCCTTCACGTTTTGAGACATCATTGATTTTAGCTTGTGACTTTATACATACCAATAATTGTTATGTTTTATACTGTACACAATTAAGAGTCAGCTCTATCTCACTGCCATGGGCGCATCTCCACCTCTACTTTCTGATACCTGCATCTACATACACTTCTCATATGAAGATCTGCCTACATTGTCCAGATTCCTGTGTCAGTACTAGTGCTAAGGTTTCTCCCCTTCCCACTTTTTCCTTGCTTTACCAAATAATTAGATTGTAAGCTCTACTGGGGCACAGACTGATATGAATGAAAAATATTCCCTGGTCACAAGGTGCTGTATAATTTTTCTTTTTATTTGTTTTTAATTTTAAATTATATCTGGTATTTTCAAATCTAGGCAATGAATTTTGCAAAGCCTCACACAACGAAACTATAACTATATACAACAGTAATATGATATCATTTAATATATGTACTGTACCATTTGCTAGGAGATTTAATCAAAGTGTAATTTTTACTTCGACATGTCAGCCATTTAAAAAAAAATTATCATATTATTTGGATTGATAACAACATATGCACCAAATGGTGACAGATGCGTCATTTCATTTAAAACCAAACAATGTACATATCCACTTATTTTTATTAACACTATAATAATTAGTGCAGTAGTCTTAGATTTATTATGTTAAAAGTTACTTATATATTTGTTATAATCATGATAATAATAATAATAATAATAATAATAATAATAATAATAATTATTATTATTATTATTATTATTATTAGACAATACAGATGGTGGAATGGTTAGCATTACTGTCTCACAACATTGAGGTTGTGGGTTCAATTCACACTACGGCCCTAACTCTGTGGAGTTTGTATATGCTCCCTGTGCTTGTGTGGGTTTTGTCTGGGTGCTACAGTTTCCTACCACACTCCCAAAAATATACTGGTAGGTTAATTGACTCCAATCAAAAATATAAAATTAACCCTTGTGTGTATGTCTGTGCATGTACATGTGGTAGGGAATATAGAGATTGTAAGCTCCACGGGGCAGGGACTGATGTGAAAGGCCATTTACTCTCTGTAAAGTGAAGCGGAATATGTGTGCACTATATAACTAACTGGTAATAATAATAATAATTATTATTTTTATTATTATTATTAATGTGTAATTTATTATCTCTCTCTCCCCCCTCTCACTCTCTCTCTCTCTCTCACTCTCTATGCGAAGACTAATAGTTGTATTAATTATTTTACACTGTTTAAATTTTTATAGTCCACAGCTGACATGATGAGGTAGCCAACCATTTGCTATAAATACATCGGCTAAAATCTAGTTAAGCTCAGTTTGCCATTTCAACATTTATCATTATTATTGTTTATTTATATACTGTACCACTAATTTACGCAGCGCTGTACAGAGAACATTTCAATTATTTTCAGTACCTGCCCCATATGAGCGTACAGTTTAAAACCTCTAAAACACACACACGTGTTATTTTGATGGATCTATATATATGTATATATGTTTGTACATGTGCGTGGTGTGGGAAAGGATATTTAACTACAGTATTATGCTTACTTTAATTATATGTTATATATTTATTATCAGTATATTAGTAATATGGTACTTTTAATACTAATATCATATTATACACAGTACTCTAATACTAGTACAGTACACTTTAGTGTATAGATAACACTGTTGGTAGCATGAGCGTCCGTTCTGCAGGTGCTTGTACATCCCAAAATGTGTGTTGGCACAGCCACTAGCCATGTGCATGTCCATGCATTGCACATTTATTTCTGTTATATAGGGAAAAGGAGGAGGGGGTGTTAATGTGATCACCTCAAGGTACTTAACTTAATATGAGTATTACTAGCACTAACAGTATTACCTTAAAAGTTACACACACACACGCACACACACACATATATATATATACATAAATACACACACACACGAATATATATATATATATATATATATACACACATATATATATATATATATACAAACACATATATATATATACACATATATATATATATATATATATACACATATATATATATATATATACAAACACACACCTATATATATATATATATATATACAGTATATATACATACTGTACACACACACACATATATATATATATACATACATACATACACACACACATGTATATATATATAATTATATGTACAGTACATACACACATATATATATATATATATATATGTATGTCTTTTACAACCCAGTATAATGTTAATGTTGATTCAAATTGTAAAGTGCAACAGAATTTGCTGCACTATAAAAGAAACTTAATAAATAAATAACATATAAATCCGCACTCACATCTTCAAATCATAGTCAAATGATGGGGTGCATAGTCAAATGATGGGGTGTCCCCACTGGATCCAGTCCTTGGTTCAGATAAACACAGTCAATAGTAGAAAAGGGGCACTCAAAAGAGCAAGTATCGGCAATAGCAATTTTAATGCTTACATTTCCATTTCAGGGTCATGTCGACATTTCGGTCAAAGCTGTCCTTTATCAAGACAAGCATCCATGCATCAATATGACAACTGTAGCATAACTGTCAATAGAGATGCTCCAAAACGTCGACATGACCCTGAGATGGATATGTAAGCATTAAAATTTCTATTGCCAATACCTGCTCTGGTGAGTGCCCATTTATATAAAACACTTGAGACAAGACAGCACTCCTGAAAAAATTCTACAAAGATGCGTGCCTTGTTCATACAAAATAAATATATGCACTCACATATGAAAAATACAGCGTCCAATAGTCAGCAGCAGCGACAGCCTGCCCGACGACCGTTTCAACCAAATCCTAGTTGTTTTTCCCTGGAGAACCAACTAGGATTTGGTTGAAACTGTCGTCGGGCGGACTGCTGCTACTGACCATTGGACGCTGTATTTTTCATATGTGACCTTCACAATAAATCTACTAAGTGTGAGTGCTGGCTTTTTGTTACTCTTTTGTTCCAAAAAAAGTGAGTGCATATATATATATATATATATATATATAAAAAATATCATACAAACTCGGCACTCACATGCTTTTCAAACTGCAACTCCTTTGAACATAGGGAATGTTGGTTCCAAAATATTGCAATAATTTGTTAAGCTGGCCACCGCTTCACGGTCATTCCCATCTAGCAAATTATTGCAATATTTTGGAACCAACATTCCCTATGTTCAAAGGAGTTGCAGTTTGAAAAGCATGTGAGTGCCGAGTTTGTATGATATTTTTTATGTAGATGGTGTGGTCACATACCAAGGGCACCCCAGATGGTCGAGTGCCGTGGATTGAGCCTGTTATTTATATATATATATATATATATATATATATATATATATATTGAACTCAAGTTTCAAATCAGCTGTGCTGGGATGTGCATCTAGTACACATTGGAGGACTACAGGGATCTCTTTAGGCTACATAATAATACCAATAAAATAGATGGCACTCACCAGTCTTCCTGCAAAGTAAATTCATATTTTTATTTATAGAGAACCATAACAATGGGTTGGCAAATTCTCTAAGGTAAACTGATTTTACTTTGCAGGAGGACTTCTAAGTACACACACACACACACAGACATTTTTCCATGAAATTATAAGGGAACAGCATACACAGTTTTTCATGGAAACGTGAATGTGTTATTAAGCAATTTAATTTTACACTATGCTGCAAATGAAGCATTTTTATCAATTACGAGTTCTGCTTGCTTATCCTTTTCTCTCTCTCTCTCTCTCTCTATATATATATAATAAAATAAATACTTCTAATCAACGATCAAAATAAACAACTACATAGGTATAGTGTATTAGGAGTGGACACACAGTAAAAATAGAACTTAACATAATGTAATTTTTTTTATAAGTGCAGCAATGTGATAATGCTACATTTTAATTAAAATACTAAAATAATGACAATATTAGAAGTTTTTAAATCTATTTTCATGTCTGAATAGATTATTATTATTATGTATTTATGTATTGGATGCCAAAACAATTCTACACTGCCATAAATTGGGGAAATAGAACATAGTATAGTAAATGTAGAGGTCCAACAAGCTAAACATAGAAAAAAGCACCCGGAATATTGAATAAGCATAAATGCAATCATTCCAAGAAATTACCAGAGTTTACAATCTAATTAAAAAAACATATATCTATCAATCGATCTATCTGTCTATCTATCTATCTATTTATCTATCTATCGATCTATCTATTTAACTTTTCATCTCTTTCACACACACTCTATCATCTATCGATCTATTTATTTACCCATCTGTTTTCAATAATTTGCATTAGATTTGTATTACATTTATGATGTATATATTCCGTTTAGAATTTTGTATTTAAATTGTATTAACTAAGCTCAATAACATATAATTAAACCTCGGTTAATTAATGAACTAATCTTCAAATATTTAAGTAATAAAAACTCAGTTTTTACTATAAACACATTTATACGTATTTCTAAAGTGTGTTTTTGAGCTTTGTTATTTTATGAAGCTAATTTTGAAAACCCATGGGACAGATAAAGCTCTATAAAGCAATGTTCTTTAGGTTAGTTCATATCTAGTTTATTTAACCACCATATTATTTATAAAACAACCTAGTGCTAAGTTGTAAAATAAAGATAGACTGCACCAAATAAGCATTGCTAATTAGAAGGTATTACTGAAATAAAAATTACGGTCTTTATGTATAGTAAATAAATACAACTGCAACATTTTCGGTCGTGCTATAATTTAAACCTACATTCTCCTCATTGCTATGTACCTAACCGGCAAGTTACTTTTCCATTTTAATACCAGAAGCATGGCTTAACATTATAATTGATGAACTGAACCTTTTTTTAATGCCTGAATGTATTTTGTTTATTTGTTACTATTTTTGTCTGTCATTTGACATTGATATGTGGCTGTTTTTGTCTGTCCTTTAGTTGTTTCTGTTTCTTTGTGGTTTATTTGTTACTTTTTTTGTCTGTCATTTATTTGTAATTGGTTTTATTCTCTGCCGTCTGTTGATACTGTGTTTCAAATCGTGCTGTTTGTGAATGTTTCCCTGTCAGTTGCAAAAATGTTCATTTGAAACCTGAAATAAATCAATAACAGAGGAGGCCCCGGAAGTCGCTGATTATTTCCCTGTATCAATATTTTTCCAGTATCAATGTACAGTACGGAAGTGATTTTATATCACTCTCATAAAAGTATATTTCATGCGACTAAACTTCTGCTTATAGTCATTGCAATAAATATAGTTTAGAAATATAGCTCAATGTAGATCGTTGCATCCGCTGCAGTAAGATAATGTCACGGTATCCGTTTAACTATTTATTATGTTATTAAATATTGTTACTAATTAAAGTAAGTTGTTAGGATAATGCAAAGAAGGGTGGAAATGAATGATTACTGTAATTGATTTGCTTGCCCGGATTTACAGTATAAAAAAGTCTATGGAGAGTTACTGCAGTTATATGACACGGTAGTAATAATAATATTTATGCTCACAGATTGCTGTTTATGATGTTGTTTTAAGTGTGATATTTTCATACATACTACTGCCATGAGGTGTTACATTATGGAAATATCTAAGTAGCTGGGCCAAGCAGACACAATAATAGCCAGACCAGTTACTGATCCATTACACAGTACAGTAAGCGGGATCTGATATTACAGTACATGTCCATATACAGTGGAAAGAGTTGACAGTATATCCTTATACAATATATGGCAATATATCCATATACAATATATGAAAATATATCCATATACAATATTGTCATATATTGCATATCCATATACAATATATGACAATATATCCATATGCCATACATGACAATATATCCATATGCAATATATGACAATATATCCATATACAATATATGACAATATATCCATTTACAATATATGACAATATATCCATATGCAATATATGACAATATATCCATTTACAATATATGACAATATGTCCATATACAATATATGAAAATATATCCATATACAATACTGTCATATATTGCCTATTCATATGCAATATATGACAATATATTCATATGCAATACATGAAAATATATCGCTATATAATGTATAACAATATGTATATCTATTTATTTCCCTTGTGCAGGCCAGGTTGCAGTGCCGGGGATATTTCAGATATGTGCCAGGAATATTACTAGAATATACATTTTCAACAGTCTGTTTGAACAATGTGATTAAAAAATATTTGCTGTACAGGTGTGACAAAAAAGTGTATAATGGGCCCAGCGATAACATTGTACGGCGAGATAGAGGAATATTGTTCAGTAACTGAACCCTCTGTGCAGCAAGAGTCTGTTCCAAGAGCTGCCAATCACCCGGAACATTTCCTGCAAGTGTAATACATTCGTGGCTTACCTACAGGGAAATGACGAATGGCTCTTTGTATATACAGTATATGTGTGTGCGAATATTACAGCTACAGCAAGTGCACCAGTCACATTGCGACTTATAATAATGCATACAAATAAAATGTGGCCAGTCTCATAGGGGTTACCAAGGGATCATTAATATCAACTGTTCATTACATACATTACCAGATCCTCCTGCCTCACTATTCTGTACAAAGCTGTATATGTATCACTGCTCAGTACATACGAGGGGACCAGTATATGGCCGTACAGTATATGGGGACCAGTCACTAGATAGGTAATACAGCATACAGTACACCTGTCTTGCGGATCCGTACATGCAAAGATGGATACCAATCTTACCAGCCTCAAGGTTAAGCTAAAAAGAGAATGTATAATAATAAAGGATACATTCATTATCACCTGTCCTACTGTACTGTAATATGATTTCAATTACTGAAATGTACAATTTATGCATATTGCTCTTAGCTGTCTCAGATCTCTGTGTATTACGGCACAGGGGTCTGACTCACCTATCCACTGGTCAGCTCATAAGTGGATATGTATGTCATCTATAGCTTATTTGAGGATACATTACGTCTCTATAGCCCAGTAAAGGTTAGATGGGCTAGCATGGCACTCACATGTTTGTTATCTAGGGGAGCATTCCCTTTCCTATACAGGGAGCATGTCACACACCTCTATGTTACCTAGGGCAGCATTCCACCCACTTGTATGTTACCTAGGGCAGCTTGCCATTCACCTGCATGTTACCTAGGGCAGCATATCAACTCGCCTGTATGTTACCTAGGGCATCATGCCACTCACCTGTATGTTACATAGGGCAACATGCCACACACCTTTATGTTATTTACTGTAGGGCAGCATGACACTCACCTGTATGTTACCTAGGGCAGTATATCACTCACCTGTATGTTACCTAGGGCAGCATATCACACAGCTGGGGCAACATGCCACTCACCTGCAAGTTACTTAGGGCAGCATGCCGCTCTCCTATATGTTACCTAGTGGAACATTGCACTCACCTATATGTTACTAGGGGAACATACCACTCATCTAGAGGTTACCTAGAGGAGCATCCCACTCACCTGCCCACTGCCCCTTCCAGGTGTGTGATTTGGTTGACTTCATCCATGGGAAAGGTAAAATGGTCCTGTTCCGTTCCTCTAAGAGCCCAGGTTCTCTGTCCTCTGGGAAGGGGATTGTTTGCTGCTGGGGGACTCCTGGGTGATGGTGATGATGGTGATGATGGTGGTGGTGCAAATGGGGTACATTTGGGTCCTCTGATATGGGTGGCACCTCGTAGGGGGAGATATCTGGGGGGCTTCCTGGGTCCAGACCAAGCATGGAGTTGGAGTAAGAGGCCGGCTGCTGTCTCCCCACATAGAGGCATGCTGGGGGGCTGGGGCTGTAATCCTGCCCCTGGCCCCTCTGGAAGGCACAGGAGTCCTTGTAGATCTGGGCTGGGGAGTAGTACTGCTCCTCCGTGTTCATGGCTGTCAGCGAATCAGGAAAACATAAGGTGCTCTGTGAGGTTTACAGCACTGCTGGCTGACAGGTTAGCCTTACCTGCAGGGAATAGCCCGCTTCCCCCAGCCCCACAGTCACATTGGCTGCAGAATGGCTCATGTGATTTGGCAATGGGCACCGGCTGGGTGTGGCTTAGCCAAAGGTAAGTGCAGCTGTTTGCCACTTTCTCAGTGACAATGTCTCTATATTTATCCCTCTCACTGTGTATATCACACAGGTGAGTCGTCTATATAAGAGCTTAGAGTAAAATACTTTCCCTTACTTTGTGTAAGTGCATTGTGATTAGGAATAAGGAACGTGTTCAGTCCTGGTAACTCCCTATTATAGCTTGATAAACATATCACCATATGGAGGACTATCAGAGGAGAGATAACACAGAGAAACCTTATCATTGGGACGCTGGGACCACCCCCAATGGTGTCCTTCACCTTATTGAGACGCATGCAGTTATCACTCCAGTGTAGACATGTGATAGCGTTTTGCAACTGTTTCTTTAATTAAAACTTTGCTTTTGTCACTTTTCCTTTCCTAAGTACTGTTGCAATTGTTTTATTTAGGGAACTGTAACAGCTGTGTCCCAGTGCCCAGCCAGGGGCAGCAAACTGACCTTCCCAGGGCTGCTCACCAGATAATTGGAACATTCTGTGATATTAGCTGGCAGGGATCACAATGCTATCAATACAGGGCACGATAGCAAGCCTATTGATTATTGAAGGGGTATTTTGTGGAGGTTTGCCTGCTTGTGTTGACCCTTATAGATAATTCACTGCTTAGTTGACTTGGTGACAGGGATATGAGGAGGCGGAGAGCTCCCAAACAGGACAAAGATCACTGCAGTGGCTGCTCCAGTCTGCCCTTCTCACACTCTGCACACACACAATCCATATTTGCTCTGCTCTCCTGCACTAATTGCACATTTCTCTGATTCGGGATCCATTTTAATGCTTCATTTACCCCTATTTAGCAGGACAAGTGCAGAGCTGGTATCTTGAAGTTTCCTGATGTAGAAAACGTATCTAATGTGTTGTAGCTGAGGTAATATTTGTATTGCTAACAAATGTCACTTGAGATGTGTGTATTATTTGAAACAGACAGATATACTGTTGTGCCACACTGCCTGGGGACACTATATTGTCACATTGCAGTATCAGGAACGCCATGGGGTTATGTCATCAGGGACCTCTCCCAACTATCATCTTATTATACTCCTTAAATATATATTTTTGTAATTGGATTAGGCCTGTACCCACATAGTATAAGACAGATAAGGGCCACTTGGCCCATCTAATCTGCTACTTTTTTTTTCCCTTATGGTAACCTCAACCTTAAGCTGGGTACATGGAATCGGTATGATTTACCGCCGGACCCATGCCCGGTGGTTCAAATCCCGACAGCCCAACAAGATTGAAAATCCTGATCATCCCCAGGTAACTATTCACTAACCTATTCTACCCCCTAACCCTAACCCTCCCTTAGGGGTGCCTAACCCTAACCTTCCCCCACCAGTGCCTAACCCTAATCCCCCCTCTAAGTGCTTAAACTTACCCACCCTTCCTCGCCGCCTAAACCTAAGTCCCCCAGGGGGGTGCCTAACCCTAAGTCCCCCCCGGGGGTGCCTAACCCTAACCCTCCCTCCCCCTAGCTTAACCCTAACCTCCCGGGGGAGTGCCTAACCCTAAATCAACCCCCAGGAACCCTAAACCTGTCTCTCCCCCCCCGTGCGGCTGTCTGCGCTCGGCGCCCGGGGTCCCTTCGATCGGGATGTCGGGCGCCGGTCTCCCGGCACCGGTAAAATGACAGGCGTCTAGATTTAGATACCTGTCATTTAACCCTCACTGGGATTAAGCAGTCAGGAAGCCGGCTGTTGGGATTAGGTCCGCCGGCTTCCCGACTGCATACCGGGTACACGCTAGACAACATGTGTACCCGGCTTATGGCAAACTCAACAGAACAACATATAATGCTGTTCATAAACACCACACGATTTGGTGAACGACCGCACAATATGTTGTTTCCCCGCTGCATCCAAATGTATGGGGTCGCCAATCAGATCCTCAGATTGAGCAGCAGGTATGGCTGATCTAAAGATGCGATGGGCGACCCTGCTAGAGCGTGTTTAGTGAGTACACATTTGGCCATTTGTACGATTTGTTGTTCTGATCTGTAGAAAATCGGCAAATTGTTTAAAAAATCGTCTAGTGCGTAACCAGCTTTGGTTCATTGTAATGGGGCTCATCCACTAGCAGACTTTGAAATGACTGCATGATTACGACATTGTGCAGTCGTTTGACAGTCTGTGCTGTGCCTACACTGAACGTTCAGTCGATCAGTGTAGGCACATCAATCATCCCCTAACATTCTCACCCTGATATTATCGGCAGTTTGACCAGCATGTTTGGGCGATGATTGATGTCGGAAAAGACCAGCGGGAGCGCACTTCGCTGGTTGTTTCTGACATTAATGTGCCTGACTGATGCATGATTCATGAGCGATTAAATGATAACGATATTGTTATCGTTCAATCACTCATAGAAAATGCCAAGTGGATGTGCGGCCTTATGATATCCTTGCGTCTGCCCCAAACATGACTAAAGTGTAGGATTGACCTCTTACAAAAGTTAAGCCCCAATGCTGAACTGTATGTGAACCCCACTTATTATACTAATATCATGTGTGTGTGTGGGGGGGGGGAGGGGGTGCTTAAATGGTTGAATGTTGATTTTCCCCATAATTTGCAGTGTGATGCCTATAATATACTGAATTACATTTAGATATTGTCCCTGAGGTTTCCTATTCAGCACCCCACATTCATCTGTGCATTAATTATCTAGCAGTGCTCCTCACAGTGTCTATAGAAGGAAGCTCTTAAGTTATCACTTAGAAACACATATTTAGTTCTTATTCTTTCTGTTTTTCATTATTTGTATGCATAATATGAGGTTGCTTGTAGAGTTCTCCATACCTGCAGTTTTATCTGACTATTAGGGGCCCATTTATTAATGATCGCATTTTGCAATGCGATCAGAGCTTCCAGTACCACCCATGATCGCATTGCAAAATGTGATCACAGCGGCTGAATGTATGTACCGGCATTCCGAAAAGAGCCAGTCCCTGCGATGTGGCCGGAGTGCATGCGGGTCTGCTGCGCATGCGCAGTCTGCACTTGAGTGGCGCCCATTGCCGGCGTAGGGATCTGGGAGATCCCTCCGCTGGATGAAATGCGGTAGGTTGCCTATAGGCTACAGCGGCTAATGCTATCTTCAGATGGCGTTAGCTGCTGGGGCCAATATCAGCGGACTGCACATGAGCGGCGCCCATAGCCGGCAGAGGGATCTGGCAGATCCCTCCGCCGGCTGATATGCGGTAAGTACCCATAGGCTACAGCAGCTAATGCTATCTTTAGATAGCGTTAGCTGCTGGGGCCAATATCGGGAATGCTTCGCATTCCCGATATTGATACATTTGGCAGCACCGCATCCCCCATAGAAACCTATGGGGGAGGCGGCTGCGGGCGGCAATGGAGGGATCGCAGCAGGTATAGGACATACCTGCTGCGGTCCCTCCTTCATACATCCGGGGGATACTTACTATTTGAGGTAAACCCCCGAAAACAGGTGTTTTGGGGGAATTTACCTCAAATTAACTTTGGTAAATGGGCCCCTTAATGAGCACCAGTGGATGTGATTTGTTTTTAACAGACAATTCATAAGCCTATAATAAAAGGTGATGATTTTCATTTCCAAGCACAGTGTATTGAGCTTGTCCTTTCTATAGTGGTGATAAGTAAAAGATTGTCAGTCAGATATTATCTTTGACCAGTCCGGTACAAATTAGCCAGGTGTACGTTTTACCTTGTTTTTGATGATTTATTTTCTAGGACATGCTAGAACACCACAAGATAAGCACCAAGATAGACACTGGGGGATTGTTTCAGAGGTGTATGTAGTGCTGATGTTTGCGCATTTGAGTGATTATTTGCTACTGAGCATGTGCAAAAGTCCTGAAAACCCCTAAAGCGCATGTGTCACCCTGAGTTTGCGGCTCCATACACTGTTATGTACAAGGGAGCTGGCATTAGGAACTGCAAGACAAAACCATGTGCATTCCTGGTGGGTAACTGGGATGTGGCCTGAAGTGAATGTAAAAAAAGCTGTCTCAAGGGCGTGTTTTGGGATTGTGTAGAGCGTATCAGTAAACACGGCTGCTTTCTCCGCCGCAGAGCCCCAGAAGAGGCCATGTTAAGTAGAATTTCAGGAGACAGTACACCTGCCATAGGCTAGACCAAATGTAGGTGGGGAACGCAATGGTGAGCCGATGGTGGAGTGTTTGGAACCAGCAGTGGAATTGCACCTGCCACGGGCATTGAAAGTGGGCGTCTCACAGCTTGCATATTCCAGCGCAGGCTAGTACACAAAGGGAAGGCTAAAACTAGCATTTGCCTATAATCGCCGCTGTGGCTCCGCAAATAGTCGCAGTTGCAGTTATATTAATGTCCGCCTCTGAAACTGCCAAGAGAGCAGTCAGGGCAATATACAGTCACTTCTTGGCTCCCATAAACTTCCACTCTTTGGGGTTTGTTTATTAAGCAACATGTGGAGTTTGGCTATTAAAAGCATTGCCCTTTTATATTTTAGGCCTAAACACATAGGGAAGTGGCGGCTTTTACAATCCACCTCTTAGTAAATAGACCCCTTTGACTCAATTAAGCCCTCAGACCAGTATGATGACCATGTTTTTCCAAGGGGTGCTACACTGCTGTATTATGCACCAGCAAAATCTGTTGTTGTGGGCGCATCCTTGTGTGGTGTGACCATGGGAACCAATAGGAAGCTGCAATCTCCCTGCTATAGGCCCATGCAGCTATGACTTTTGTTTTGCTGCAAACAAAAGAACCAATTAGTTTGTGTGGACACTGTCTTTCCCCACTAATAATATAAAAATAATATTTTTTCCATCAAGACTCAAAGTCACTTTACAACATCAGAAACAAAGCACATGGGTTTAGAATTACATGTGCTCTAGCCTTAGTGCTCTCATTGCCCGACCCCTAAGGAAAGTCTGTAACCAGGGGGAGATATGTCAAAGTTTCTAAAGACCAGTGCAGGTGATGCAACTAATCAGCTTCTAGATATCATTTTATATAGTGCAGTCTATGAAATGATAGCTTCTATGTTATTGGTTGCTATGGGCAACTCCACCACTTGTCTTCTTTAGAATGTTTGATAAATCTACACCAAAAAGTACAGTTTTTTTTCTTTTTATGTAAGAGTTTTTGTTATTTCAGATAAGTGACTGTCTGAAACTAATAATACAGTACGGGTAACAGGTCTAGCATAGAAACATACAAAATAGATGAACTAGAGATATACTAACGTATAACTATCACTATTCTTTCATTGGCAACATAAATGCTGTTTGTATGCGCTTTTGTCCCACAAATAAACACAAATTTGCAGGTGTCATAAAATCTGTGCATCCATTAGCTGTATAACTTTTTTCCAATAGAAACACTTTTCTTCTTTTACAGATGATGTGTAGTGCCATTAAGCAATTGCTCTCCCGAGCCATTTAACAGCAGCTCTTATGGATAAATAAACAGAAAGGGGCTGTAAACTAATTACTGGATGGATAGAGAAAAAGTATTTTATTAGTGGGAATTACTGAGTGTGCTCACTGATCTGCCAACCTTAATGCCCTATAACCTGTACACTACCGGAGATTTAAAATGTATATGTACATGGTTATGTTTTACTTTAATGAGGGGAAAATCTCAAACCTAGGGGGTAAATTTACTAATGTGAGAGTTTTTTAGAAGTGGAGATGTTGCCCATAGCAACCAATCAGATTCAACTTAACATTTAACTAGAACCTTCTAGAAGATAATAGCTAGAATCTGATTGGTTGCTATGGGCAACATCTCCACTTCTGAAAACTCTCACTTTAGTAAATTTACCCCCTAATATCACTCTACCAGGAGCATATTAAGTGAGGAGGAGGCCTGTGTGCAGTCTCTGTATGTGCCCCCTCCTCTCTACCCAGCAGTGAAGGAGACTCTGAGCACTAGGAGCACAGACTCTATTGTGCATGCACAGGTCAGGTCCCCCAGCGTTACTCTACTACACATGCACAGAACGCTGGGATAAATGGCCGTTGTGCCATTTTCCCGGTTATTTCTGGAGCATTGCTGCCGCCGACGGGGGACTCCAGAGAGGTGAGTATTGAGGAAATGGGTGCAGCATATGCGGTGTGGGCCCCCTGGACTCGGGGGCTCCGTTTATTTGTTGATCCCATTCAAGATTATTTCTTAACAGTTATTTATATAGGGCATACATTTTCCGCAGCCCTTCACAAAGAGTATTAAAACCCTTTTTCCACTGCCGCAATAACCCTGGTTATTGCCAGGTCTACCCGGGTCACGGCTCAGTGGAAAAGGGTCCCTGAAAAATAACCCGGGCCCAGTGACCCAGCTAGGACCCAGGTAATGGTCTGGTGTAAAAGGCTTCAAGCGTCCACTGTAACACTGGAACCCGGGTCACAGAAGACCTAGTTCCCAGTGGCGGAACTGGCAGCGGTGCAGCTGGTGGCTTGCACTGGGGCCTGCTGTGGTGCAGGGGCCCAAAGCCGCCTGCATCCAACAGTGCCGCTGCACCCGCTGCCAGTGTCCCCTGGGCCCCACAGTATTTAATTTAAGTGTTGGATGGAGTGCAGACTGCAGTGAGAGCGGCTTGTTATAGCAGCCAATGACAGTCAGACAGACTCTCATTGGCTGCTGAGTTCACAGAGGGAGTTGGCTGGAGCTCATAGCCGGTGATGGGAGAGACGTCATGACGTCTCTCCCATAGTGCAGAGTGGGCTGGGAGGAGCAGACAGCGGCGTTCACGGCAGGAGCGGGGATTCAGGTAAATTGTTTTTTTTTTTGTGTGTGTGTAAGGGGCACGGACACTGACACTGGCACTGCATAGGGGAGGCGCTACTGAGGGCACTGTATACGGGGGGTGGCCGCTACTAGGGGCACTGTATAGGAGGGCCACTATTGGGGGCACTGTATGGGGGGGCTGCTATTGGGGCACTGTACAGGTTGTCACTACTGGGAGCACTGCGTAGGTGGGACCACTTCTGGGGGCACTGTTTAAGGGGCACTACTGGGGGTACTGCATAGGGGGACCACTACTGGGGGCACTGTATATGGGGCACTACTGGGGCACTGCATAGGGGAACCACTACAGGGGGCACTGCATAGTTGGGCTCAAAGCATATTCTTGCACCTGGGCCCACCACTCTCTAGTTCCGCCACTGCTGGGTCCGATGTATATGGCTGGAACTGGGAAATACCCAGGTCCAACCTCCAAAACCTGGCTCCAACTCATGCTCAGTCGGTGGGCAGTGTCCCAGGTTGGAGCCAGGTTTTTGGTGGAAAAGGCGTATTAGTCATTCACATCAGTCACTGCCCAGTGGAGATTGCAATCTATATTCCCTACCACGTAGACACACATATACACTGGAGTTCATTATTTTACTCAGAATCCAATTAATCTAACAGTATATTTTTGGATTATTGGAGAAAACTGGAGCACCTGGTGAAAAGCCACGCAATATGGGAGAACATAAAAACTCCTTCAAGATAGGGCCCTGGTGGGGATTGAAGGCCTCAGGGCTGTGAGACAGTAATGCTAACCACTGTGCCACTTTGCTGCATAAAAATAATTGCATTTGCCTTAGGCATACAAGTACAAAGATAATATAACTAGGATTGCAAATGCTAAAGTTGCACTAACTTATTTGTACACAATATAATAATATAATTTAGTGCCATGTAAGCTAGAGAAAATAGGGTCTTGACACTTAATAACTGCAAAATTCACGTGTTTGGTACCAAATGTAAGTAAACACATCACCCATTTATCTGTTGTTATACCCTCTAAAGCCATACATGCCTACCCTCCCGGTTTTCGCGGGGGGCTCCTGATTTTTCGGGTAACCCCCCGCACCCCCGGAAGGTTAGGCATTTCTCCCGCATTCTGCCTACTTCCTAGTGAAGTGGGCAGAATGAGGAGAATACCCGCGGCGATCACGGGTCTCCATGTAGGGGGCTGGGCTTAAAACATGATTCTACATGAATCATGTCATTTGGCCCCGCCCCCTATGCAAATTCTAGCCTATCGCGGAAATTTCACAGTGAGGGGGCGGGGCTTAATGATGCGAATCATCAGGCCCCGCCCCCATCACCCCCCTCCTGCTTCTCTTACCCGGGCTTCTCCCAGGAAGAGATCTGAAAAGGTAGGCAACTCTGTCTAAAGCTGAAATGGGAATCGTATTTCCTGCAGCAGTCCCAATGGAAATGTCAATGGAGTAATGAGAATAGAATAGATGTAACATAATTGAGCCAGAACACTAATGATTTAGGTGTTGTAAACTTGGGAGGGAGGGGTTATATGTAATTGGCCAATCAGAAGTAGCTGCTGAAAGTCGTCATCATCGTTGCATATAGCTGAGCCAATTTACTAGTATCTGTAAAAGACACACCTTAATGGTGTATCTAGGGATGTGTCCAGGTCTAATTGTGTTGCATTCACATGAGCCAAATCACCGACATACATTGGAGACATCTTTTTGTGGGATGGACAAATATTCAAGGTGATCACTCACCATGTGGCATGAACTCAGTGACCTACTGTTTTGTATTGAGTTCATAGGCTGTATTTTTGTGACTATAATTATTATAATTATTATTATTAACAGTTTCTTATATAGTGCAGCATATTCCGTTGCGCTTTACAACTGGAAACATAAATAGAACAAAACTGGGTAATAACAGACAGATATATAGGTAGGAAGGCCCTGCTCGCAAGCTTACAATCGATAGACTATTGATTTTGCCCACAAAGTGTCTGTCTCCACTAGGCGTAGAGTATAGATACTGAACTTGATTATGGAAAAAAAGAACTGCACAGTTTTCTCCAGTGCAAAATTTGCAATCTACCCCATTCCAATTATTGGTAATAAATAGTCTCACAAGATATCATAGGCCAGTTTATAGCATCACCACACTTTATACAGATGGAGCAGACATCATCCTTTGTGCTTATGTATTTTTTTGGCTACTGTAAGTGAGCAAAATTGCACTACATTAGTTGTAACACTATGGGCCTGATTCAGAGCCGGACGCAATTAGCGCTCGCTCGTCCAGAAAATAGGGGTGGCTATTTAAATGAACCATTCGCTCTTTGCGGTCTGTTCAAGCCTCTAGGTCTGAACGAGCGAACAAAACTTGCGGTCGTTTTTTGGAAAACTACGCCCCTTGGCCGCTCGCATCCTACGTCATGTCCGCTATTTATTAGATTAATCGAGTATATCGACCAGCGTATGAACTGCTCGCTATTCTTGTGGTTGGTTTGTGCTACCACAATCTTGCGAGCAGTTCTGGCTATAAAATAACCCAGTGACGTGGTCAATGACGCTGCTGTATTAATTATGCACACCCATAAAACGCCCGTTTTGACCTTTAAGCACGCCTGCGTTCTGATCTCCACTCCCCGTTTTCAAGCACCTTCCCCTGTTACCACCCACATACGCCTCATCCTGTCACTCAAAGTAGCAGGCATTCGCTATATAGCGAACAAACGATTTTCGTCCGCACTGACTGGTTCGCGCATGCGTATTATAAACCGTACGCATGCGCAGAAGTGCGAACATCACTCGGAACGAGCGTACTGCCGATTACGAGCGGCTCTGAATCAGGCCCAATATTCCTATACTGCTCTACTCTAGGTGTATAGGCATACAGTAGTGTGTTATCTACCCAAATCTCAAGATTGCCCCAACACTGGTACTAGAACCCAACTCATATTGGTTTCCAGTGGGTGATTGATCAAACCTTCTAAAGAAAAAAAGTGTAGTAGTTGCCTATAACAACCGATTAGCTTCCACCTATCATGTACTCAATGGGGAGGTCCCTATCCCCAACATCGGTCAGCCAACACCCCTTTTATCTAAAGAAGCCAACCACTGTTCTGTATTTGTACATTTATGCCCGGGGGTTTCAGCAGCAGGGGGAGAGGATAAAAGATAGAGGTCATTGTTGAATTGGATTATAAATTGCAGAATAGACTGGTGTTGAAGTTGTGGCTCCTGGCAGTAATTACAGGAATACGCGGTGGGAATTTGAACTTGAATTGCTGTACTCCTCAGTGTGGTTAGACCACACTAACCAGCTACTCCATCGGGAATTGTCCGAGATCTAATTCATATTTGCCTTTACTGCCCCTAATAAATGTGTTGATTATTAGTTTATAAGTTTGCTGTTTACACTGTTATCATTGCTTGACTTGTAATAAAGGTATCATTGTAACTTCGCTATTGCTTGTCTCCTGTGTGCTCCATAACTCATAAGGTTACACACTTACCAGACCCAGCGGACGACTGGCCGTCGTGTCGGCAAGCAGATGGTTTGGTAATCTATATACACTTACCAATCGGCCAGTCCATATGTCTGGTCTGACATCACAACTGGGCGGGCATTTCAATTTTGCCACCCAGTTGTGATGTCAGTGTCAGAGGTCCCTGCAGCCAGTGTACGAGCATTCAGTGGGTTGTCCTTCCACACATACAGGTGCACCGATCACATCTATATGATGTGTCAGCATCGGCTGTGCTGCAGGGTCAACCTGATATGTCTATTAATAACTTAGTTCACAGACATATTGGGTGTACATACCTGCCGATGCGCTACCGATATATCGTACATGGTCCAAATAACAATATATATCTCAGCTGTAGAGTGCTTAGATACCAGGCTGCTATAGAAATAGCCAAACCCCAACCCTAACCGCAGCCTAAATCCAACCCTAACCGCAGCCTAATACTAACCCTAACCGCAGCCTAACCCCAACCCTAACCGCAGTCTAATACTAACCCTAACCACAGCCTAACCCCAACCCTAACTGCAGCCTAAATCCAACCCTAACCGCAGCCTAAAACTAACCCTACCCGCAGCCTAACACTAACCCTAACTGCAGCCTAACCCCAACCCTAACCGCAGCCTAACACTAACCCTAACCGCAGCCTAAATCCAACAATAACCGCAGCCTAACCCCAACCCTAACCGCAGCCTAATACTAACCCTAACCGCAGCCTAACCCCAACCCTAACCGCAGCCTAATACTATCCCTAACCACAGCCTAACCCCAACCCTAACTGCAGCGTAATACTAACCCTAACCGCAGCCTAATACTAACCCTAACCGCAGCCTAACACTAACCCTAACCGCAGCCTAACCGCAGCCTAAATCCAACCCTAACCGCAGCCTAATACTAACCCTAACCGCAGCCTAACCCCAACCCTAACCGCAGCCTAATACTAACCCTAACCGCAGCCTAGCTCCAACCCTAACCGCAGCCAAATACTAACCCTAACCGCAGCCTAACCCCAACCCTAACTGAAGCCTAATACTAACCCTAACCGCAGCCTAACCCCAACCATAACCGCAGCCTAACACTAACCCTAACCGCAGCCTAACCCCAACTCTAACCGCAGCCTAATACTAATCCTAACCGCAGCCTAACACTAACCCTAACCGCAGCCTAACCCCAACCCTAACTGCAGCCTAACACTAACCCTAACCGCAGCCTAAATCCAACCCTAACTGCAGCCTAACCCCAACCCTAACCGCAGCCTAATACTAACCCTAACGGCAGCCTAACCCCAACCATAACTGCAGCCTAATACTAACCCTAACCACAGCCTAATACTAACCCTAACCGCAGCCTAACCCCAACCCTAACTGCAGCCTAACACTAACCCTAACCGCAGCCTAAATCCAACCCTAACCGCAGCCTAACCCCAACCCTAACCGCAGCCTAATACTAACCCTAACCGCAGCCTAACCCCAACCCTAACTGCAGCCTAATACTAACCCTAACCGCAGCCTAACCCCAACCATAACCGCAGCCTAATACTAACCCTAACCGCAACCTAATACTAACCCTAACCGCAGCCTAACCCCAACCCTAACTGCAGCCTAATACTAACCCTAACCGCAGCCTAACCCCAACCATAACCGCAGCCTAACACTAACCCTAACCACAGCCTAACCCCAACCCTAACCGCAGCCTAATACTAACCCTAACCACAGCCTAACCCCAACCCTAACTGCAGCCTAATACTAACCCTATCCGCAGCCTAACCCCAACCCAAACTGCAGCCTAACACTAACCCTAACCTAGCCTAAATCCAACCCTAACCGCAGCCTAACCCCAACCCTAACCGCAGCCTAACCCCAACCCTAACTGCAGCCTAATACTAACCCTAACCACAGCCTAACCCCAACCATAACCGCAGCCTAATACTAACCCTAACCGCAGCCTAATACTAACCCTAACCGCAGCCTAACCCCAACCCTAACTGCAGCCTAATACTAACCCTAACCGCAGCCTAAACCCAACCGTAACCGCAGCCTAATACTAACCCTAACCACAGCCTAACCCCAACCCTAACTGCAGCCTAATACTAACCCTAACCGCAGCCTAACCCCAACCCTAACCGCAGCCTAATACTAACCCTAACCACAGCCTAACCCCAACCCTAACTGCAGCCTAAATCCAACCCTAACCGCAGCCTAATACTAACCCTAACCTCAGCCTAACACTAACCCTAACCGCAGCCTAACCCCAACCCTAACCGCAGCCTAACACTAACCCTAACCGCAGCCTAAATCCAACCCTAACCGCAGCCTAACCCCAACTCTAACCGCAGCCTAATACTAACCCTAACCGCAGCCTAACCCCAACCCTAACCGCAGCCTAATACTAACCCTAACCACAGCCTAACCCCAACCCTAACTGCAGCCTAATACTAACCGCAGCCTAACCCCAACCATAACCGCAGCCTAATACTAACCCTAACCACAGCCTAACCCCAACCCTAACTGCAGCCTAAATCCAACCCTAACCGCAGCCTAATACTAACCCTAACCTCAGCCTAACACTAACCCTAACCGCAGCCTAACCCCAACCCTAACCGCAGCCTAACACTAACCCTAACCGCAGCCTAAATCCAACCCTAACCGCAGCCTAACCCCAACTCTAACCGCAGCCTAATACTAACCCTAACCGCAGCCTAACCCCAACCCTAACTGCAGCCTAATACTAATCGCAGCCTAACCCCAACCATAACCGCAGCCTAATACTAACCCTAACTGCAGCCTAACCCCAACCCTAACCGCAGCCTAACACTAACCCTAACCGCAGCCTAAATCCAACCCTAACCGCAGCCTAATACTTACCCTAACCGCAGCCTAACCTCAACCCTAACCGCAGCCTAATACTAACCCTAACCGCAGCCTAACCCCAACCCCGTGAGTGTGAGAATATTGTGTACTTTCGCTAGTATGCATTGTACGTCTTGTATATTTTATACGTATTATCTAATGTGCGTGTAGGTTTTGATTGGACTTTCAACAATATGCAGTAGTTAAACAGACGTAAGACGCTAATAATCAAGTATAGCGTCGTACACAATGGTATCGTGCTGATGATGCAAAATGGCGTCGTCAGAGGCGACAAAAAATGGCGTAGTCAGAGGCGACGAAAAATGGCGTTGCCAGATATTAATTTAAAAGATTTGGTCTCAGCCAATTATCCGGCTTTGACTCTATCTATCTATCTATCTATCTATCTATCTATCTATCTATCTATGTATACAGTATATATATATATATATATATATATATACATATATATATACTGTATAAATATACACTACCGTTCAAAAGTTTGGGGTCACCCAAACAATTTTCGTGTTTTTTATTTATCAAATGAGTTGCACAATGAATAGAACATATATTCAAGACGTTGGCAAGGTTGGAAATAATGATTTTTATTTGAAATAATAATTTTGTCCTTCCAACTTTGCTTTCGTCAAAGAATGTTCCTTTTTGCAGCAATTACAGCATTGCAGACCTTTGGCATTCTAGCTGTTAAATTGTTGAGGTAATCTGAAGAAATTTCACCCCACGCTTCCTGAAACACCTCCTACAAGTTGGATTGGCTTGATGGGCACTTCTTGCGTACCATACGGTCAAGCTGCTCCCGCAACAGCTCAATGGGTTTGAGATCTGGTGACTGTGCTGGCCACTCCATTACAGACAGAATACCTGCTGCCTGCTTCTTCCTTAAATAGTTCTTGCATAATTTGTAGGTGTGCTTTGGGTCATTGTCCTTTTGGTGGTGGAAATTGGTTCCTATCAAGCGCTGTCCACACGGTATGGCATGGCGTTGCAAAATGGAGTGATAGCCTTTCTTATTCAAACTCCCTTTTACCTTGTACAAATCTCCCACTTTACAAGCACCAGAGAAGCCCCAGACCATCACATTACCTCCACCATGCTGATGGCTTGATGGGCACTTCTTGCGTACCATAGAGTCAAGCTGCTCCCGCAACAGCTCAATGGGTTTGAGATCTGGTGACTGTGCTGGCTACTCCATTACAGACAGAATACCTGCTGCCTGCTTTTTCCCTAAATAGTTCTTGCATAATTTGGAGGTGTGCTTTGGGTCATTGTCCTTTTGGAGGTGGAAATTGGCTCCAATCAAGCGTTGTCCACACGGTATGGCATGGCGTTGCAAAATGGAGTGATAGCCTTCCTTATTCAAAGTCCCTTTTACCTTGTACAAATCTCCCACTTTACCAGCACCAAAGCAGCCCCAGACCATCACATTACCTCCACCATGCTTGACAGATGGCGTCAGGCACTCTTGCAGCATCTTTTCACTTGTTCTGAGTCTCACAAATGTTTTTCTGTGTGATCCAAACACCTCAAATTTCTATTCGTCTGTCCATAACACTTTTTTTCCAATCTTCCTCTGTCCAATGTCTGTGTTCTTTTGCCCATATTAATCTTTTCCTTTTATTAGCCAGTCTCAGATATGTTTTTTTTTCCTTGCCACTCTGCCTAGAAGGCCAGCATCCTGGAGTCGCCTCTTCACTGTAGACGTTGACACTTTCGTTTTGCGGGTACCATTTAATGAAGCTGCCAGTTGAGGACTTGTGATGCATCTATTTCTCAAACTAGAGACCCTAATGTACTTGTTTTCTTGCACAGTTGTGCATCGGGGCCTCCCACTTCTCTTTCTACTCTGGTTAGAGCCGGTTTGTGCTGTTCTATGAAGGGAATAGTACACACCTTTGTAGGAAATGTTCAGTTTCTTGGCAATTTCTCGCATGGAATAGCCTTCATTTCTAACAATAGACTGTCAAGTTTCACATGAAAGTTCTCTTTTTCTGGCCATTTGGAGAGTATAATCGAACCCACAAATGTGATGCTCCAGATACTCAGCTAGCTCAAAGGAAGGCCAGTTTTATAGCTTCTCTAACTAGCAAACCCATTTTCAGCTGTGCTAACATAATTGCACAAGGGTTTTCAAAGGTTTTCTAATTATCCATTAGTCTTCTAACACGCTTAGCAAACACAATGCACCATTAGAACACTGGAGTGATGGTTGCTGGAAATGGTTCTCTATACACCTATGTAGATATTCCTTTAAAAACCAGATGTTAGCAGCTAATATAGTTATTTACCACATTAACAATGTATAAAGTGTATTTCTGATTAATTTAATGTTATCTTCATTGAAAAAAACAGTGCTTTTCCTTTCAAAGATAAGGAAATTTCTAAGTGACCTCAAACTTTTGAACGGTAGTGTATATGTGTATATATATATATATATATATATATATATATATATATATATATATATATAGTAACAGCATAGGTTGCACTAACAAGACACAATATACACTTGCGTTTACTATGACTAACATAAAGAATATTTAAAACTCTGTTTTAATGCCAAAACATTGTATAAATGTAACAAGAGAAGGCAGAGATCTGAGTCTATCTAGTATATTTCATTCATATAACAACACTCACCTACAATTGCTGTGTAAGGTGAGGATTTATAATAATGATTTCTGAACCTTTACTCAACCTATGTAGATTCTAGTAGCAAATTTCAAAGGAATTGCATCACTGCGGTCTGTTTGTGAATTCCCCTTACATTACTTGTAATCTCTATAAATTCTTTCATTTTCCAATGTCTCAATATGCTCTGCCGGTTATCTGGTCCTGTCAAGAGTTGACAAGCGTATAAAGGTGAAAGTGGGTGGAGCAGCAGTGCGGTGCGCAGAGCCTGGGAGTGATAGCTGTGACTTTTCTCAGGTAAAACACTGGAACAAAAATAGAACTTTATCTAAGTGAAAATCCCATTGCTACAGATTGCTATTTGTTCTTTATGGAGTTCAACTCAAGTTCTCTAAGCAGTCAGTGATACAACTGGAAATGAATGTGCCTGTTCATCAGTGTATCCTGATTCAGGACAATAGTTTTAAAGGTGTCTCTAGGGGGTTAATTTACTAAGAATCGTGTCTGGTCGAGATATCAATCAAGGTTGTGTTTGCCCATTTTTTACCACCCGCAAATTTACTAAAGGCAAACATAGGGGATAAATCATGAAACTCTCTTCAAAACATGGGTGAAAACACAAATAGGAATAAATACACCATTGGCCAAACTCGCAGGTACTTTTCATAGACAGTACTACAACACGGGAATTTACCAAGAATCGTGATTGTAATCACGGGTGTAATTTTAGCAAACTCGGTCCAAACTAGACATTTTAAATAGACTACCCCCTGAGCTGCGTGTTTAGCAGAAACATACATAGATCAGTGTTATACGTGTATCTTTCTGCCTGTAAATAAACCGTATTTTATGAACCAGCACTGGGCTCTGTGAGCTGGTCCTGGTTTTAAAAATCTGTGTGTGTTTGGGTGTAATAAACTTATACTTTGCATGGTGTGTGTCCTGTCATTTTTTTAATATTTATTTTTACAGTGGGGGTACCAGTGCCGGCCACCTGCAGGCACACTGGAACCACTGTAAAAAACAATAGTACCCATTATATATTATCACTATTACCCCTGAACTTACTGGCCAAGGGTGTAGGGAAGAGCCTTGGGCTTCAGCCCAGGCCTGGGGTTTTCAGGAGAGGGGGATTCCTTTATTGGGGGGTGCACCTCCCCTGGAATCCCCGGCCTGGACTGACTAGTTTGGGGAGTTAATGCTTTGGCCAGGGGACCCAGTGTAGGGTCCCCTGGCTGTGGCATTACACTCCGACTAGTTTGAGCCCAGTGTTTGTTTTAAAAATATGTGGAATCTTGTGCATTTTTTCCCCCCATATTTTTATAACCAGGACCGGCTCACAGAGCCCAGTGCTGATTCATAAAAATGTGCACCCCTACACATTTTGTCCCCCATTCCCAGAGCCTGGGGCTGGTTATGCTTTTGAGGAGAAACCCCATGCCATTTTTGTTCTTTTTTTTTTACACTATTTTTATACACAAAACACACATACAGCCTGCACGTATCTCACTAATATGTGCAGGCTGCATGTTCAGGTGTGTTTGGTTCTGGTCAGGGGGATAAACGTGAACACATACACCATCGAAAAACACGATTCTTGGTAAATTTGAGTGTTTCAGCTGTCAAAAGTCTCCCGTGTTTCAGCGATGCTGTGAGTGTTTCAAATCCGGCCAGACACGATTCTTAGTAAATTTACCCCTAGGTCCTGGTACCAGATGGAAATGCCTCACGTCTCAGGGACAGGGTAATAGGCCATTTTTAAAACTGACCACTTGAATGGCCTCTTTTACTAAAGTAATTTGTGGCCAGGGCTGGTATTAGATACAAAAGGCAGAAATCTAATGTGGACTCCAGATATTTAGCTTCATCGAAATAAAAACTCTTACTATTGAGCGTGAAATGTGTCATCATCATCATGGCCCTTCTCCCTACATTATAATGCCATAAATCACATAGGACCAGTGATTATATGAAGGGAATCATATATCTCGTTTATGATGCCTTGACACTGGCGATGGTGGTGTCCGCAGCATGAACTTATAAACTAAAAAAGGAGAGAAACATTGGCAATGAAGATAATGGATTTTGCTATTAGATTCATGAACATTATTTATAAACACTGCCCAATGCGTTAAATCTGCCAAGGCTTCTTGTCAAATGGAAGAGTAAGTCTGAAGGGTGTATTCAAAAGTCTTATTAATTCTCTCAGTTCATGCATTAAGCTGTGGTAATGGGCAAAAAGAAAGTCCAGCCTGTTGCTTCTGCTGTGGAAGATGAGTGAGGCTCTTCCTTCATATATATCGGTAAACTGTTAGTTGCACTCGTCCATTTAGGTCTGAGGTAATACTATTCCTTGTACCATATCTATTCCGCTTTGTCCTTTTTTTCCCACAATGCACTATGGGCCTATTTCAGCGGTGGATACAACGCTGCTGTTTGTGCAGTTAGCTGATGTTTTTGGTACTGCGCATGTGTCGCGATGGGTTACCAAAGGCGGTCGCAGTGAGTATTTGAATGCAGAGTAATTGACAGTCAGTGTGCATTTTTGGGAGGTTACGGGAGTTGCAAGTCAAATGCAAGTTTGTTGCAAGCGATTTTGTTGGTGACGCAGTTTTTGTGGGCGTTTTTGTGGGCGCCATCTTTGTATGCAGTTTTACTGGCCTCGGCGCTTAGTTTTGACAGACATCCTGAGCAGCCATAGAGTTGCTCAGAAGTTTGGTGTATGATCCTTGGTTCTTCTCTGTACGTAAGTGGTGGATTAAAGACGCAACCGGAGGGTGTCTCTGTACAAATTACATTGGCTGCAGCATTAGCATAGCTTCTCAATACGGCTGCGTGCAAAGACACACCATGAATTGTCCCCTCAGTGTCCAACACAATGGACAGCTCCGCTCTGCTACTATAAAGCCTATATACATACCTCCCAACTGTCCCATGCGCAAGGAGTCCCTTGGCTGACATCCCATATGAAGCAAGGCATATATTTATCAGGTTGGGTATGAAATACCGGTGGCTCAGTAGCCGCTGGTTCAAATCCCGACAGTGGCAGCCCGAACATGCAGAATCCCAACGGTGGCTGTAAGTATACTAACCCTCCCCCAGTCATCCCCCCAACCCTAACCCTCCGTTAGTGGTGCCTAACCCTAACCTCCCTGGGGGGTGCCTAATCCAAACCCCCACCCCGTTGGTGCCTAATCATAAGCCCCCCTTCCTGCAGCCTAAACCTAACCCTCCAGGGGTACCTTACCAATGTGACCCCTGCATCTCACAACAGCCTCCTGCTTCTCACTACTGCCCCCTGCATTTCAATACAGCATCTCACCACAGGCCCATGATTCTCACTCCTGCTTCTTATCATAGCTCCGTGCATCACATCACAGACACCTGCAAAACACCACAGACTTCCGCGTCTAACCACAACACCCTACGTCTCACTCCTGCCCCCTGCATCTCACCAGTGTCATCACACCAACTACTGCTGCTGCCCTGCAACTGGCTGGTGCCCGGCCACAGGGATGCGCTGTTAAGGGCAGGAGGATCATGGATGCTAGATTTATATTACAATTACGGTAAGCATTATCAGCAGCTGGGGCACTTGTGTATATTTTCACAACCTCCATGTGCACCCCTCCCCAGCTGCCGAACATGGTTATAAGCAATGTTCTGTTTGCACAATGTACCCTGTATTTCCATGGTCCCCCTGTCCAAGAACAGCTCTGACTTCCATGGGAGATACCTCCTGTTCTTCGAGGGCGTGTGGCTGAGCGGGAACATCACGCTGGAGAGGGAGCACTTCACGGTGGTGGAGTGGTGGCCAGAGTCCGTGTGCAGGTTCAGTGTAGGGTTGGACATCGGAATTCGATGGTTACTAACCATCAATGTTTTTGTTCCGATGGTAGTGGTTTTACCATTTGATGGTGGCAGTCCGATGTTTGCCACCATCAAATGTAAATCATTTGATGGTGTTCCGATGGTTGTCTGTTTTTATTAAATTCCTGATAGCTGTGCCTCCCCTAGCTCCTTCCTGGCACCTGTGTTTGCATCAGGGAATCTTCATGGGTTCATTAGCGGCTGTCTCTCATCCTCAGTGCCTGACTCCCTCCCCTCTCTAGGCTGCTGCTAAACAACCTTGCTATCTCTGACTGGCTTAGTTTCAGATGCTGTCTTGCTGTTTCAGCACCTGGTCAGCTCCTATACAGCAGTTTGGTGCAAGATTTTTTCTGTGAATTGCTTCTCTAACATAGTGACTGCTCGGCTCCCTTTTGTTACAGATAAATGGTTCATACACCCACACTTTCCTCAACCAATGCTGTATAGAATAATGAAAAGCCCATCAAAATCTGTCCAGTTGGTTCAAAAAATTAGTCCACAATGAACAGGCATCCCCTAAACGAGAGAGAGAGAGAGATTTCCGAAGAGCAAGAGAGATATATTTGCGGGTTAGGGAGGGTTAGGGTTGGGGGGGGGGGCGAGGGGAGGGCTAGGATACTTACCAGGCGCCATCGGGATCTTCATCTGCAGTACTTCCGGCATCAGTATGTCAGCCGCCGAGCTTAGGTCCGGCGCTATGTCATACCGATTCCCTCCCTGGTAGCGGCCTCTGACCGTGAATGCCTATTAGGGGCCCATGTGATCAGGGCATCCAGTACCGCCCATGATCGCATTGCAAAATACGATCATACCGGCTGAATGTACTATCCGGCACATGCAGGGAGACGGGCTCCGAAAGGAGCCCGTCCCTGTGATGTGGCCGGAGTGCATGCGGGACTGCTGCGCATGCGTAGTCCCGCGGACTGCACATGAGCGGCGCCCACTGCCGGTGGAGGGATCTGGGAGTTCCCTCCGCCGACTGAAATGCGGAAAGTCCCCATAGACTACAGCGGCTAACGCTATCTTCAGATAGCGTTAGCTGCTGGGGCCAATATCGGGAATGCTTCGCATTCCCGATATTGATACATTTGGCAACATCGCATCCACCAGAGAAACCTATGGGGGAGGCGGCTGCGGGCGGCAATGGAGGGATCGCAGCAGGTATCGGAGATACATGCTGCGGTCCCTCTTTCATACAACCAGGGGATCCTTAATATTTGAGGTAAACCCCCAAAATCAGGTGTTTTCGAGGAATTTACCTCAAATTAACTTTGATAAATGGGCCCCTTAGTGAGAGGGGGTGTCGATAGAAGACTGAAGTGATCACTAATGCTATCACTTTACTTCTAACACACCACAGGGCTTCTTGTGCATGTATTTTAATAGAACCCTGTGAATCTTAATTTCTTATTGCTGCAAATAGCGGCGTTTAAAAAATTATAATTCTGATAGTTAATAAACTATCCCTATACCCTATGGCTTTAATGATTCCCTAGTGGGTCTATACTTCTTCATCCATGACCTATATTATATATAGTCACCTTGTTGCACAGTTTTCCTCCCACTGGTCAAAAAATATTGATATTAACTAGAACCTGACTAAAATATTTGCAGGTAGCCCATTTATGTACAGTATTTGGGGCCCATTTATTAATGATCGCATTTTGCAATGCGATCAGGACATGCAGTACCGCCCCTGATCGCATTGCAAAATGCGATCCTATCTGCCGGATATATTATCTGGGACATGCAGGGAGAAGGGCTCCGAAAAGAGCCAGACCCTGCGATGTCTACGGAGGGCAGTCGGGGCTTCTGCGCATGCGCAATCCCGTGGACTGCACATGAGCGGCGCCCATAGCCGGCGGAGTGATCTGGTAGATCCCTCGGCCGACTGATATGCGGTAAGTCCCCATAGACTACAGCGGCTAACGTTATCTTTAGATAGCGTTAGATGCTTCGCATTCCCGATATTGATACATTTTGCAGCATCGCATCCCCCATAGAAACCAGTAGGTAAATCGTAAACCAGTATCTGTGGCAGGGGCTGATTTAAATGCATAAACACATTGAGATCCTACACTACTTATTAGTATGAGTACAACAAGTCTTGTTTTAACACAGGGAACAAACATTATTCCCACTATTTTGTATATAATTTCAATAAAAGTAAGAACAGTTTTATCCAATTTTTGCATTTTGTTTATGTTTTTGAGGTTTTTGTTGTTATAATTATACAAATGATGGTTTATCCCTGAAATGTTGAAACCTGTTGGCATTGGTTCACATCTTAAAATAGTTTGTTCTAGATGTCATTGCACATAAAGAAAATAACAGTAGTAATATTCTAGCATAACTTAACATAACTTTATTACAGGTCAGGACATGGATTCTGTACCAAGCGTTATATAACGATACATTATGCACCAGACATGGTTATACTGGTGCGTTCGCGGCAATTCGTTTGTCGTCAGTGTACAATCAAAGGAATGATTACAAATAATTTTAGCACATAGTAATATAATGTTTTTATTAGATATAGAAATATATGTGTGTATGCATGTAGGTTTTTATTTGTGAATAGTGTTTTTATTAGATATTGAAATATATGTGTGTATGCATGTAGGTATTTATTTGTGATATATATATATATATATATATATATATATATATATATCTTATCTATGCAATCCGGCAGCGGCACTCGGTGCAGTTTCAATGGAAAATTATATTCGTTACAACATAGTGAAGGATTTTACTATGTTGTAACGAATATAATTTTGTATTGAAACTACATCGAGTGCAGCTGCCTGTTTGTATAGAGATGGTTTACATTTATCCAGAGTGCACCGGTGGACTTCATTAAGATCGTGGGAGTGCCGGATTGAAGGATTTATATATATATATATATATATATATATATATATCAGTATGTATATATATATATATATATATATATATATATATATATATAGCTTGTTGATCTTAAAAAATATATATACTTGTATGCTGAATCCAAAAGCGTGTGTCTCCTCAAATGCTGGGACATGTAGTTCCACAACGACTAGAGAGAGCCTGTCTAATCCTTCCTTGTAAGTAGAGATGAAGCAATACATAAAAGGCTGCGTGTTGGAAAATGTCATTATTATAATTGTCCAACATAAACAGTAATGTTTTTACAGTTCACTTAGGCTCATTGATAAGGTATACAGTTATGGGAATGGAGGCACCTTGCATCCACATGATACATACACATCGCACAGGTTATTATATGCAGTAATGGAGGCACACGTCAGTTCTTTTACCTATTTATTCAGCAGCAATTCGCCTGCTAATTCCTGTGTTAATAGGGAATCAGGGTGCTGTACGTGCAATTTAAAACCATATTTACAACCTGGGCATGCTGTGCTCTAAAACGTAAAACAAACTCTGCACCAATAAATATATGCAATAAACCCAGAGTGCATGGTTTCATCACCAGGGAGCCACTGGAGCTACCGCCCCGATCTCCATCCAGGTGTCTGGGGCGCAATAAACACCTTACACACAGGTAAATGCATTTTATAGAATTCTGCTGGCGTAATGTCCCTTATTTCAGGGGAGATGGGCAGGAGATAAGGAACGAGGTAAGGCATTCGTCTCATTTCACTCAGTGACTACTGCTGTACAGTATCTTCTGTTTCCTATAAGTTACATTTGTACTGGATAATATCAGAGTAATAACGTGTTATAGCATATTCTATATCTACAGAGTACGGATATGGAATATTATATATTTAGGTCCAGTTTGCAGCCTTATTAATGTATGATGAAATAAAACGACATTTTTAATCTTCCACGACTGTCATATATTGAAAAATAATTTGGAATTTCCCTTATTATTACCTGGTGGGAATATTATCTTATGGTATATGCTTTACTATAATATGCTATAATACAGTATAATTATGAATGTGTTTTATGATGATTACGGTAATATATTGTAGTGAAATAAAGAATCTGCCTTATTATTCTATGACGGGATATACTGTAATAAAAAGGTGAAAGCAATGTACTATAAGACTTTTCATTACAAGATAAAGAACTGACAATTGAAATTATTTATTATATATGGAGAATATATTGCCGGATATGATTTAATATTGAATACTATAATAAAACATTAAATAAAAAGAATGATATTTTGTAATGAGGAATATGCTTTAATACTAAATATTATACTGTAGCATAACAGTTTGACTTTTATCACATGACAGGAATAGTTTATTGCTTATAGCAACTATGAAACTTATTATTACATATGTACAATTAATTGTTTTCCAAAAAAAAATATTTATTTGTTTTCCATTCTAGAAATTTCTCAGTATAAAAAGAAGAGTTGTAATATCAATCTGTGTTTAATTTGTAAAATATTGAAGAATGCAAATTATTATAATGTATTTGGAATACAGTAGAGTAAGTTGTTGACTAATAGAAATAATAATAATAATAATAATAATAATAATTATTATTATTATTATTATTATTATTATTATTAATATTATTATTATTATTATTATTATTATTATTATTATTATTATACGTAGAATGTTAATGGTGGACTTTACAGTTTTCTTACAAAATATTTATTCGTATTATTATTTAAAAAATGTGTTTTGAAGCTAATACTCTATACAATTATATATTGTTATTTGATATAGATGTGTATTATTATAACATTACCATTATCAATTAAACCACTATTTAGATTATTAGAATAATTATTGTTGTTGATGTAATATAACAGAAATAATGTGTATTAGTATTAGGCAATATTGCCACAGCTATTGTTACTGAGACTACAGACTACTCGAAACCTGCCTTGACTAGCACACGAGTTACAACTCATGAGATCCATAATAAATCGATAACTTACTTTCGCTTTAGTTTTTTTTTTTTTGCAGTGTTTACATTTCTGCTAATAAAAACTACCACAGGGGAGAAATAAAGTATAAATCAAATAATTATACTCCGTGTTTCCTCCTAACTTCTCTAATTTCAAATTTATTACGGGCAACAAATTTCTATGAGACAAAAATACAAAGTTCAGATTTTATTGATGTAAATGCCCAAACCTGCGATCTGTAGGTTGGTCAGATCCATTACTTGTGTGTATGGTAAAGATAGACAAACTGCAGTGTTAATACTGTTTCGACATAGTTGCAGCATACCCTTCACGTAAAAGGTAGGCTCGTCCTTACAAGAACATGCCACAAGGCCAGGGCCAGGACATCCTGAGATCTTTACTAGCTAGGACATATGGCAAGAGGTGATTATGGTGCCTTATATAAACTCACAAGAGACCACACACAGCGTGGAGTGTGATCCCTCACCTGTACCAGCCATATGTGCAGTATATCAGTCACAGCATCCCCCCATCCGCCCCTTCTGTGACTGCAGTGTACCCCGGGGTACGGATGATGCTAATATAGCCAAAATGCAGAACTAAGATTGGAAAGGGGCAAAGCAGTAAAAACAGTGGATTATATATATATATATATATATATATATATATATATATATATACATACATACACACACACACGAACACGTCGGTGACCCTTGTGTAATTACGTTTATCACATCTATAAACAGGAGCACTCGCTTATCCGATCATCTAACTATAAATTAATCATCACTGCTACCAAGTAGTTATTGGCATTGCTATCTGTCTTGTCTTTATTTTATTTTGTATTTTAATAATTATTTAGGAACTTGTTTTTTTTACATTACATGTAATAAAACGTTTACTATTTCCATTCATCATCATCTTCTTCTTATTAATAATAATAATAATAATAATAATAATAATAAATTAATTATTAATTTACCATGTAGTTATATTATCTATATTGTTATACAGATTTTAGCTTAAAAATGAATCAAAATCTGCACCGATGTCACGCATAACTCCCACTTGCATTGGGAACAACACATATCGGAATGCTTGTGAGCGATGTCATCATTGCAAATCAAACGTGCACTTTTTTTGTCAGTTTCTTATGCAACAATATATCGCTACATCCCAGTCACAACATTTGATAAATAATAAATTGCATATATCAAAGTGCCATCTCCAAGCATCCGGGCACTTAAGTTGTTCTATTTATTTAGAGAGGCGATAGCAATTTCGGAAATCTCTCTCTCTCTCTCTCTCTCTCTCTCTCTCTCTCTCTCTCTCTCTCTCTCTCTCTCTCTCTCTCTCTCTCTCATATATATATATATAGACACACATGTACATACTATATATATATATATATATATATATATACGTGTTTTTAAGGTATGTACACAAACAATGTGCATACTTCTGTTTCCTAAGTACCAGAGGAGTAGCCGGCTGTGGTGGAATTACAATTACAGTCTCCTGCAAGTCTTGGCTGCACTTGTAGTTCCACAGACTTCTTTAACGTGCTCAACCGAATAATTCACCAACACGGTACAAAATCTGCTTCTAAATCTATTATAGCATGCCAATCCTGTGTATTCTATGGAAAAATAATGCTTTCTTATAATCTTATTATTACGCTTTTATCCATGGAAAAATTGAAAACATACTGTACATAAGTTATGCAGAAATAAAAAATGGATAATGAAATCATTAAGGGTACATAAATTAATTAATCATAAATAACACTTTATCATCTATTAATGAATAATGTTTTCACTATTTAAATAATACCGATAGTATTCGTGTAAAGTAAATACATATACTACTAATACAAAATAATAAAATAAAAACAACAACATATAATAATAATAATAATAATAATAATAATAATAATAATAATAATAATAATAATAATAATAATAATAATAATAATATTCTGTTTGTCTATTTTTGTCAGAATTCTCCTTAGCATTCCCTGGTGCCTGTATGACTTTGTATAACTCTATTCCCTAGTTATTTCCAGTCTGCCCTATCAGAGCCATTGAGGTAAGTGCCCTCAGTGTGTACTGGGGTATCAACCAGAAAAGCTAAAATATACAATAATACTAGCTGCAATATTTAACTTTGAACCTAACAACCAGCTAAGCAAGTAAACCCTCGGAACATGGAGCCTCTTAAAAACGGATTATTTCACCTATTGATTTTTATAGACAGCTCAGTTTGACAGCAAGAACTGCTTACATTAATAAGTAACCATGGGAGAACCACGGGAAACCCAATTTACCAAGGGAACTTGCAATCTCAGCGTTAATCCGAAGATACTAATGTAGCTGACTTTTACAAAGTGCTGATTGTTTGTGGGCTGATGCAGCACGGGGAGAGGGAATGATATAATATATTGGCAGCTCACACTATGCTCAGTGTATTTCAGAGCTGACACTGAGTACAGGTCTCAGTAAACTATAAAGCCACTTGCAGTTATCTTGTTTAACTACAGCCCAATCCTTGCCATCGATTTGTGACTAGAGCTAACAGTAGGTGCTTGTGCTTAACATGGACCCATGTGGAAAGGCAGACAAGCTATCTGTATACCAAGTAACTCAGTAACAATGCACAGCCCAGGAACAGGAGCCCCTCTTATCAGTGTGGTTGACCTCTTGGTTCCTGCAGCCCTCATAAATGCCACAATACTGCAGGTATAGCATTGTTCCCATATTTCAACTAATGATAACCCTACAACTGCAGTGTAAGCATGACTCAGAATACAATCCTCTGTGTGTTCACACATGCCTGGGACGATTGCCCTATTTAACTCGTGACTATACAATTTATTTTTTCATCTAGTCATGCACAATCAAATAAGTCAGTATGCACCTTGACCATTATTATATCTAGGGTAGTGGATCCCCTGCTGTAATTGACATGGACATTTGAAGGCACAGTGGAGGTTATAATAAGGTTGCAGGATGTGAGCTTTTACACAGGTGGCAGGAATCAGAGGGGACTGATGTCAGTATTAATTTGCAGTAGGGGTACATTAGGGGTACATTATTTCTTCTAGTACACAAGATTCCAAATGAACACTGAAGTGACATCAGCACTCACCCAATATCAGCAATGACATCACTATAATGAAGTCACTATTTATACAGATATAGGGGCTCATTTATCAAAATGTATATGAGGTATAATTCCTGAAAACACCCGTGGGGTTTACCTCAAATATTAAGTATCCCCCATATGTATAAGGAGGGACCATAGCAGGTATATCCGATACCTGCTGTGATCTATGCATTACTGCTGGCAGCCGCATCCCTCATAGGTTTCTATGGGAGATGCGATGCTGCCACATTTACCAATATCCGGAATGCAATGCATTCTAGATATTGGCCCCTGCAGCTAACGCCATCTAAAGATGACGTTAGCCGCTGTAGCCTATGGACTACACCGCGCACTATTAGCCGGCTGAGGGATCCACCAGAACCCTCCCCGACTATGGAGGATGTGCATGTGCTGCACCCTCTGCACTGACCGGCAGCTCTCCGGAGACATCGCAGGGACGGGCTCCTTTCGGAGCCTATGTCCCTGCATGTCCTGGATGATACATCCGGCCGATGGGATCACTTTTTGCAATGCGATTATGGGTGTTACTGGCATGCCCTGATCACATTGCAAAGGCGATCATTATAAATGGGCTCCATAGAGAGTCACTTATATGCCTGTGTCCACATTTTTTTGCTCCTCAATGACTTGCATCTACTTATCCCCAAAAAGCAGAATAACGATGCATAGCATTAGGCACGTTTTCCTCCGGGTGCAGCAATGGGCTCCATATTTACAATAAAATTAGACCTGGATGCATCAGCATATATGAGGTGTGAATATTATTAATGAGACTGATGCTATAATTTCTGTTTAATTAAATTAAGTACATTTTAACTCTGTTCCCCTTCTATGTACTCCCTTTCTGCATCTGCACATTCTTATTTTCCATTGGTTAAAGAAGCCATGCTATAGTTCATTATATGTCAGCTGTCTCAACAGCTCTGTTGTTTTCTTCTTTGCCTCAGTAACCGGGGTTGGACTGGCCCACAGGTGTCCAGGGGAATTCTCCGGTGGGCCCCACTGCCTGAAGGCCCACCCTTTCCTGTAGGGATCAGGTTCAAGACTGTGCACTTGAACTATACATTATACAAATGTTACACTATACTGCCCAGGACTATGGTGTATTTTTTACAATGCTTTTCTGTTATTAATCTGGTACATTATCATGCATGCACTAGCAGTAATAACTAGAGATGCCAAATACTTAATCCGGGATTGACTCCAGTCCTTATAAGCTAGCTCCGGCAGTCACTACCGACTCATCGAGTCCTTGTCAGGAGTGGACTGACGAGTGCTTGTTGTGCTACTTCACCTTCTCACTCAGACCGTTACGACCGCGGTGACACTTGGAGTCGGCACTGCTGTCAGCCTGTCACTTTGCTGCAGCAGTCCTCCTCTGTTTAAGTGGGCAAACGCTGCTGAAAGGGCGGGCCGGGGTGGGGCTGCGCAGCGTACACACATAGCCGATGGTGGGCAGTCAGGCTGCATCTGAACAAGAGCTGCAGGTGACCAGTGCTGCCCAGCATTAAAAAAAATAATAAATTGCACAGGAGCATGCGGTCACTAATCCCGGCAATTTTAGACCAAAATAATGGGATCCTGCCGATCCCAGGATTGGCCTCCCTAGTGATAACTATATAAACATTTTTAAGTCCGGCAGTCCATGCACTATGTAATGGTTAGCCAAGCCTTTGTGGAGGCTGGCCACACCCCTAAGTATGTACCCCTATCACTGCATTCCCCCGCTGGGCCCTTCATGCCACAGTCTGACACTGTCAGTAACTGATGCAAAACGGGTTCCTTTGAGTACAGATTTGACTTTAGGGAAAATAAAGAAATCACAAGGTGATGAGTATGGAGTGGGGAGATGGTTCTAGCACTGCAATCTGTTTGTAGCCAAAAACTTGCGTTGTCCTGATGGAGGATGAAACTATTTTTCCACAATTCTGGCCTCTTCTGGTTCTTTCCCGCAAAGTTGCTAGAACCTTTTTGTAGTAATGTTGATCACTGTTGCTCCTTCTGGTACCCAGTATTCCAAAATTACACCCTTGATATCCAGGGCCGCCAACAGTCGCGCCGGGCCCAGGCGACAGGTGGCGTGACCTAATTGCCTGAGGCGTGGTCACACCCCCTTAGAAAAAAAGATAATTTTAGCTGCGCCACAAAGCGGCGCTGCGCATTTGGGATGGGGTGCCGTTTGTCCCTCGGCCCGGCGCACAGCCAATGGGGGGGCGCGGTCAGCATAATCGCTCCCCCCATAGGCATAGTAGACTGCCCTGGCTGCTGCTTTAGCAGCTGCGAGCAGTCTCCCAGTGCAGCCCAGCACACATCAGCGTAAGAGGGAGGGGGAACGTGCCGGACCCGGGCCCCCGTCGGGTCCCTCCAGCAAGCCCGTCCCCGGGTAATTAGTACCCGCTCCCCCCCTCTCTCGGCGCCCCTGTTGATATCAAAGATAACAATTAACATGGCTTTGAATTTGGATTTGCTTTGACTTGCTTTTTTCATTCTTGGTGATGATGGTGTTTCCAGTGCGGGGACTGGCGTTTTGGCTCACGATCGTTCGGATCCACGTTTCAGGTAATAACTTTATCTTTGTCTAAAAAATGTGAATCGACTTGATTTTGTTGCAAAATGTCTGTACTAATTCGCTTTCAATTTTCTTTCTGCTCGGCAGTGAGAAGCCTTGGAACCATCTTAGCACAAACTTTTGTCATGTTAAGATCTTGGTACAAAACTTGCCTAACAGTTTCTTTCTCATAGTTTACCATTTCTGTTATCATTTGGATGCAGAGTGGAGGGTCAATTCAAACAATTTTTTTTTAAAAATCCACATTTTTATTTGTTTTTGATGTGCAAGGCCTTCCAGGACATTCATTATCTTCAACATCCTCATGACTATCACTAAAACTTTTGTGCCACTCAAACACATGAGCACATGACATACAATCTGCCCTGAAAAGCTGGCCACACACTAGACCAACTTACAACCAACCATCCAACTAGTTGATTGGTTGGAATGAAAATCTGGTAAGGGATGAAAGCAAATGACAATCAGCAATTTGCTCCCAAACGCCGGAAAATGGATAAAAACTGTTGTTTGAACAAATTGTTTAGATCAAACATTTAACAAACTTGTCTGAACGACCATTTTCATCAATTTTCAGGCATTGAGGAGCAAATCATTGATCATCATTTACTCCCATACGTTACCAGATTTTCATTCCAACCAATCAACTAGTTGGATGGTTGGATGAAAGTTGGTCTAGTGTATGGCCAGCTTAAGCCTTGGTTAGCATACATAGAGTCGGTGGGTGTTCTTTTTAAAACTTGAAGAAAAGATTTTAAGCTTACACGTTGCTCTACTTTCAAGCCATGAATTTTTATGATGCACGAAAATAAACAACTTCTTCGAACACTGTGTGACAGCAAACTATCTGTGCGAGATGGATGAAAGTTGCAAAACAGTTTTGGGATAGTCCAAGGTCAGTGTTCCCCCACTTCCTTTTAACTCACGCAGAATCAGGGGCATATCTACCCATTGACCAGAATGGCACTCGCCAGGGGTACTGGCTGAGGGGGGACGCCATCCATGGCCATGGGGTAGAATCAGTACGAGACTGCCAGGACAGGAGTCCCAGGTACGCCCCTGCCTTTTACTTGGGGCAGATGTCTAGGGCCAGGTAGCTGCTGCTGCTTGCAGGCGGCTGCCTGATAGACACAATTAATGAATAAAGCTTTATTTTTTACACAAGGCGCGTGTGACATCATGCACGCCACATTGCTGCACTGAAGAGGAGATGGCCAAAGCCAGATGATATAGTAAGTTTGTGTGTGGGCTGCAGGGGACAGCTAAAACTTTTAATACCCCTGTGCAATGTCCTGCCCAACTGTCTCATTGTGGCTGTAGCACAGTTTATATTCAAACACCAAATGTCACCCCAAGTGCTACCAAACATCACTGGCAGTTGGTGTGGCTCCTCTATTTGAATAGTGAGGGAAGGAAATGTGTTACTACAGAGGTAAGAGAGGAAAATGAGTTCCTACACAGGTAAGGGAGGGGAATGTCAAATGTATTACTACGGGGTGAAGAAAGGGAATGTGTTACAACATGAACAAGAGAGAGGAATGTGTTACTACAGGGGTGAGTGGAAGTAATGTGTTACTACAAAGGTGAGGGAGGGGAATGTGTTACTCCAGAGGTTAGGGAGGGGAGTAAGTTACTACAGGTATGAGTGAGGGTAATATGTTACTACAGGTGTGAGGGATGAATTGTATTTTCTACACAGGTGAAGGTAGGAATGTCGAATGTGTTACACCATGGATGAGGGAGGGAAATGTGTTAGTACACAGGTGAGGTGAGGGAGTGGAATGTGTTAGTACACAGGTGAGGGAAGGTAATGTCTTACTATAGCAGTGATCCATTACTATAGAGGCAAAGGATTAATGTGCTATTGGAGTGGTGTGATGGAAATGGAAACATATCTACCAGATACATCTGCTAGCAGGGCCGGATTACCAATGGGGCGGGTGGAGCTACAGCTCCAAGCCCACCCTTTAAAATAGGCCCACAACAACCCCTGCAGTGCAGACACTGTTGTGAAGATTTTTATTTTTTCCCTGTCACCGTCTCAAACATTAATCTCCCGGCCACCTGGGCAGAAGCATTAGGCATTCACACACAAACGTCCCCTCCCAAATGCCAGCCCCCCCCCCTCTGTATGAAGCCCCATGAGCCGATCGAAGCTCCACCCCCAAATTGGCTGAAGCTCCGCCCCCAAAACGCCATCGAAGCTCCGTTCCCAGATTTGTTCTAAATTGCACCTCCTGTCTGGGAGTGGGACCGGCAGTGAAGGTAGGAGGCTGCAGGGCAAAGTGCTATCTCTGCTCTCGCTGATTGGGACAGGCTTGTCCCGGCAGTGACATATTTGTGAGTGGAGTCCTTGACACGCCTTTAACAGGGCTCTCTGAGTCTGCGGAAGGAAGAGCCCGCACTAAGCCAAAGAGGAGCTGGGAGGATTACAGGAGGGAGCGGAACATATGTGCCCGAATATAAGAACAGCTCAAGGGACCCATAAAATGAGTGTGTGTGCAAGGAGGAGTGGGAGAAGGTGAGCAGAAACAGTGCCTGCTGGCTGGTATTTGTTCAGTCCTGGGGTTGCAGGGAGAAGTGGTACCTACTGGGGCAGAATCCAGTGAGTGCTTTTTATCTATGTAATTTTTAATTAAAATACTCTCCATTACAGCCTGATTCCTGCCTAAAGGGTACACTGGGCCTGATTTATACCTGCTCGCTAGGCTGCGTTCGCACGCAGCTGGCCGATTTTTGCCGTTTTTGGGTGGTGACGGGGTAGGTCAATGAAATGCTGGTGTGGATGTGCGAACAAAGGCGTGCCAGTGCATTCTAATGGCGTTTCAGGGACGTGAATAATTAAGACGCAGTGTCATAGTACACGTCACCTGGCTGTTTCACACTGCAGCGATTGCAGTGCTTGAGGTAGGATAGGGGCAACCACAAGTTCTGCGTGCGGGTGGGATGGTACTCGATGTTACTGATAAATGCATACACTTCCTGGAGATGACGTGTGTAACGAAGGGAAAGTGAGTGTCTTACATACAGTCAGCGATCGCATGCTAAGACATAGTGGGCATAATAATGTCTTACCATGCGATCGCAGGTTTTGCATACTTTAGCTGCTGACGGCTGCGTGCGAACGCATCTTGCGAGCGGGACTGAATTGGGCCCACTATGCGATATGTCATTCAGCGAACTACATATTTCATAGTGCATACGTGGGTGTGTACAAACGATATGTCTGTGAATTACATTGTTCACAGACATATCAGGTCAGACCTGCAGCACAGCCAAAGGTACATCTACTTTTGTGTACAGCTAACCCACCGACCACCCATACACTGGCCTCAGGAACCGCCAACACTGGCATCACAATTAGATGGGCAAATTTAAATGCCTGTCCAGTTGTGATATCTTTCCAGACATCGATTTACTCATTGATAAGTGCGTATCACTTATAAAATCGGCCACTTGGTCAGCGGGACTACCGGTAGGCCGCTGGGTTGCTTAAGTATGTACAGTACTCATCTTAATGTATCTTATTTGATGTATATGTGGCCTACTATTAGCTAAAATGATAGCCACACACTCTTTTATGGTGGTCATGCCCACTGTAGTGGCTTGACGTGGAAACTCCCCTCTAGAAATCCTGCGTTTGTCCCTGTAATGATAGATCTGCCCGCAGCTTGTTGTTCGATTTATCCCACTGCAGGGGCCATGGTGTGTAGCTGTGTATGGCAGTCTCTTGGATGCTTGGTGCATTATATGGTGTGACCTGATGTTCTCTATATTATACAGCAGTCACTGCGATACTGTTTTATATGGCAGTCACTGTAATGCACTCTATTGTATTGTGGTCACTGCGATTTTCTTTATATTATATTATATGGCAGCCACTGCAATGCTCTCTGTATTGAATGACGTTTACCAAGATGCTTTCTGTATTATACGACGGTGACTGCATTACATGGTGGTCACTGCAATGTATAATGGTTACTGCAATGCTCTCTGTATTATGTGGTGATCACAGCGATGCTCTCTACATTATCTGGTGGTCAAAGTAATGTTCTCTGTATGATATGACAGTCACTGCGATACTCTATGTATTATATGGTGGTCACTGCGATGCTCTCTGTGTTATATGCCAGTCATTGTAAAATACTCTCTGCAGTATATGGCAGTAACTGTAATGTTCTCTGCATAATATTGTGGTCACTGTGGTGCTCTCTGCATTATGTGGCAGTCACTGCGATGTTCTCTTCATTATATGGCGGTCACTGTAATGCTCTGTGATGTATAGGCAGCAATACTTAGCCGTTGTGTTTTGCAATAGTTGAGCCTCCATGCTCCATTTGAATTGGGTAGATACCCCAGAATACATGCAGCAGGCGCTGGCAACCTAAAATAACGGTACTAAAAATGTGATTTTACATTTTAGTTTTGACAGTGCTGTCAACTCTGTTATCTAGCCAAAGGTGTGTACTATCTATCTTAGCTTCACCCCTGCATGTATGTATACACATACAAAAAAATATTCGCTACACAAAAAACCCTTAAACTTTTTCTTGTTGCAACTTGAAGGTAGGCACTAAACATGCCCTCCATGGAGTTAGCCACACCTACTGCACATGCCACACTACCTGTGTAGACCACACCCACACCACACAGGTCACGCCCCCACATCACTAGTGACACCGCCACAGCGATTATCACACCCCCATCAGCATCATACAATAGGCCCTTCATAAATTTCAGCTCCAGGCCCATGTGGACATTAATCTGGCACTGTCTGCTAGTATACATATAAGTGCTGCATTGTACAGTAGCTATCTGTCTGCTAGTTGTGTATACACTTTAAGGACCCCAACATGCACAAGAAGGCTTATTTGTGACCCAGATTACTAGAATTCAATTCATTTAGAGAATAACAATCAAATTTCATAGTGTGCTGGACATTGGCATTTGAGTAAAAGGGTCCTCTATTACTATACAATTGCAGAATGCAGATTATGTTAGGTGTATGTGAGTATCCAGTTTTTTATGTAGGTTTTTAAAGACCATAACTATTTCACCATGTTTTTCATTAGTGATAAAGCTACCAGTAATTGTGAGACTGCATTTCATTTATTGTGAACTTCATATAAGTGTATATATGTAAATATATAAAGCGCCCATTTATTACAACCATCTTTCTACTGAAATTCCAGTTTTCAGCTGGGGTCAGTTAAATGAAACACACCATTTTTGTGCATGCTAGCCTGGCTGTGTATTTACTATGCCTCGGGGAAGAACCCTTGCCTCTCTGTCGGGATTGTTCTGAGTTGGAAGTTGCTGCCGAACAAAGAAGCAAGAAGGTCAATCTTTTAAAGAGGTTCTGCAACTTTCACCCATTCCACACCATTAGTATCCTCACCATTTGGTGTCACAAACAAGATACACAGAGTCCAAAGGAAACTACCCACAAACCAGACAAGATGTCTCAACCTGAGCAATGTGTAGAAAGAGCACCAGCATACAACATTGCAGGACAAAGCAGTAGGGCTTGTGTCATAGCTTTCTCCTCTCCAATCACCATGTCATACTACTTTATGACCCCATGGCTCCCCAAGTACTCTGGTGATGTGCAAAGTGCTGGGACATGCACCCTCACTGATTTCACAGATAAAATGCAGTCCAAGTTCTGCCTGCATCAGCTATCCAAGCAACAGCAAGTGGAGATGCTGATTGGGCATCTGAAGGGCCAAGCCATGAGAGAAATGACTTCATGACTGCTGGAAGTGAGAAAAATTATATGCTTAAATTTCAAATGATTAGTCACCACATTTGACACAAGAATGGTATCTGAGCTTAAAATGAACTTTTATGCAAGGAAGCAGCAGTCAGGAAAAACCCTACAATACTATGCTTTCAGTCTTCAGGAAGCATTTGAAGCCCTACACACTTTTGATCCAACAGAAGTACGGCAAACAGATAAGACATTAATTAATCTGTTTATAGAGGAAACCCATGGTGAAATTATGAAGGCACAGTAACGTCTTCTATGACTACAGCCCCCAAACAGCTAATTCTGGAACTTCAAGAATACCTTCATTAAAGTGGTGGGGATGATACAGAGAAAAAAGATGTTCTTTCATAAGATGCCAGGACAACAAGGCAAGAGATACCTCCCAGAAGTCAGTTTGAAAGGGGAGATAAATACCATTGTGCCAAGAGAAGCTGTTGTCAACAGTATGCAGACTCCTATGATTGACACACTCAGTGGTAAAAGGGCAATTTGCTGAATGAACACATGGGATAACTACTATTTGCCGCGAGTTGCAGAGTTTCATGAAGCATACTGCTCCATGCCAGGCAGAGACAGATTGGTGCTTTGGGAGAAGGCAGCAGAATGAACCCCTGGGGGCACACGCCATGACACATATAAAGAACCTTCATAGATCACTATAATGCACAAGGCCAACCTATATGTAGGCTTTGCAATAAAGGTGGCCATATAGAAAGGGTCTGCAGCCAAATGAGCCATCAGGAAGATTAAAGAGAATGGACCCTACCTCGGTGGAGAACATACCAGAGATGTAGATTTAGGTCCAGTATTGCAGAGCCAAATTTCAGAAGTTGTCATGCCACAAGCAGGACCTGCAGCCAAATGGAGCCTTTAAAGCCATCAGGAAGGCCAAAGAGATTGGACCCTACCTTGGTGGAAGAACATACCAGAGTTGTAGATTTAGGACCAGTATTGCAGAGCCAAATTTCAGAAGTTGTCATGCCACAAGCAGTCACTGGTTCCCAAGTCCATGTGAATAAATTTTGGGCATTGTCACATGGTTCAGTTAGTATCAAGGATATGTATTCATAGACCGGAATGACAACAATGAAGATGTGTTTGTGCATTATACTGCCATTAAAAAGAACAACCCCAAGAAGTACCTCCACAGTGTGGGAGATGGAGAGATGGTTGAGTTCGATATAGGGAAAGGAGATAAATGTTTAGAGGCAGTTAAAGTGACTGGTCCTGGTAGTGTTCCAGTTCAAAGTAGCAAATATGCAACAGATTGTAACCAACATTGGCATTACCCAACTGGCAGAAGTTACTATCTAGAGGATTCTCATCAGCAGTGGCCTTCCACCACAACTGACAGAGCCGTGTGCCAGAGCCATGTGACAGAGCCGTGGGTCTCAAGGAAGACCCATGAAGCATTATTGAGTGGTCCTTGGCAGACTGGTTGGGGTTTCTTAGACAGATATCCCTGGATTCTAACATGCTTAGGTCTGTTGTATCTGGGTTGTCAGTGGTTATATATCAAGAACTCGCTGTACCTGTAGTTGATGTTATTGATGCTAATGTCCATATTAGCTCTGACAAGGTCTGATAGGAGTACCAGAGCTACACCACCTGTCTGATACAGTAGTGCAAAGCAAATGTTTAATGTTGATTGTTCTTTTTGATGCAAAGACAAAGCTTAGTTTTGATAGAGACTTTGATAGACTATTTCCACAAAACACTATTGTGATTCTTTCTTGCATGAGGACACGCATCTTCTGGAGGCAAAGCATGTAATAATCTGCAGTTGCGAGGTATCATTTAAAGACCTGTCCCACCCAAAGATAATACACTACCATGTGCAGCGGGCCCACTCCTCTGAGTAGCCACCCCCACTCAAGACTCACATCTTACCTTGTGTCAGCAAGCAGGTCCTTCCTCCTCTGCTGCACCATCTTCCCAGTGATATTAAGGAAGAGTGCACTTGTGGTGCCATCTTCTTGAAGATTGCACTGTGGAGGAGGAAGGACCAACTTGCTGACACAAGGTAAGTATACTGTGGATACGGTGTGTGTGGTGCAGGGCCCCTCTGGGACCGTGTGCACCACACACCCTTTGGACGATGAGAAGGAGGAGGAGAATAAAGGAGGAGAGTCAGGGTTGTGACTGAGAAGCAGTTTGCTGCTGGTACAATAAGTAACACAGCAGTCTTTACCACACAGCACACACACAAGTTTGCAATCAAGAGACCAGGCGAACAGAATCCACCCCTCCTTCTGATGCCACTGGAAGAGTGGATGGACAATGGTGCCTAGGTGATGTAGAGATTCATGGCAGGTGAAGTAGCTGGTCTGGGAAAGAGGCCTGTCAGAGACAGGGAGCAGGCTGGACTGCTGAAGGGGAGAGAGGAGCCAGCTGTGCCCCCACCCATAGAGGCTATCACACCAGCAGAGCTCCAGGATTCTGACAGAGTGAAGAGAAGGTGCAAACCGAGCTACACTGAACAGGTCCACTGTAAACGGGTCTGAGTGGAATCCACACACACAGTCAAAGTCGGCCCAGCTACAGCGTCCTGCACCCTGTACAGCCCTCCCCATGGTGACATAGAGGAAGTAACGAGAGCCCAAAGCAGGAAGGCTGAGCCTGTGCTGCACAATGAGCTGTGTGCAGGAGGCAGTAGGTGGTCCAGGCCCCATAGTAACTGCACTGCATTCTGTTCTGACAGGTGACATCATTTTACAGAAGACCTTCAGAAATGGCGTTCCACCTGAAAAATAGTCCTGTATTTAACACATAGTTAATAAGAATGTAAGGAAAGAAGATGTGTTCCATTCATGAGGCAGATAATTCAATGTTATTGTATTCATTACATTGTGTTTTTAGGGCACCAATGCACAAACGCTGTCCATCGACACTTTGGATCAGATTCTGAGTTGACTTAATCTCTTGGCATGGACAGAAATGGTGAGTTTTTGAAGCACAGTGCAGGAGAAGAAGCATTTTGTGTATGTCTGTCCCTATTCTGAGTCAGACAGAGCATAGACGATCTATCTTTCCTTGCAAAAAGGGCATTTCCGGGCAGGAATTGGGTGTGACAATGCAATCGCACTTAACCATCCTGACTTGTGCTAGTGTCATGGCAGCATCATGGTCGTGTCTCAGAAGCTCTGTATATTCCTACGTCATGCATATGGGGTAGGGAAGCCTGTTTCCGAAGGATCTCTTGCACATAGAATGGGGCTGGTGTAAGTACAGATAATAATGATGGCGGTTGCAGCTGCTGGCGTAAAATCACTGTGTGGCATGACTTCCTGCTAACACACGAACCCCCATGTTAGTTGAATGGAATCTCACACATTGCATGAAGTAGTAAATCTGACTTTAAGTTACCCTATGCAGTCTCATATAAAACGGATGGATTATGTATGTACCGTATATACTCGAGTATAAGCCGAGTTTTTCAGCACATTTTTTGTGCTGAAAAAGTACCCCCTCGGCTTATACTCGAGTCAAGTGTAGCGCCGACCGGACGGAGTTCGGTCAGCGCTACACACTGCCAAACACACAGCCGCCGGAGCCGGCAGCTGCGTGTTTGGTGTAATCAGCAGCCGCTGAGAGTCTGTCAGACTCTCAGCGGCTGCTGCTGCTCCCACTGCGGGAGCCATCTTCCGGCTCCCACAGTGGGTAATGGGAGAGACGTCGTCATGACGACGTCTCTCCCATACAAAGCGGCCGGAGGAGCGGACAGCGGCGGGACCAGGAGCGGGAGTTTCAGGTAAGTGATTTTTTCTTTTTTTTTATTCTTACTACTTTTCTCTCTACTGGGGGGGCGATTACTACAGGGGGCGATTACTACAGGGGGCAATTACTACAGGGGGCACTACCAGGGGGCAATTACTACAGGGGGAACTACAAGGGGGGGATTACTACAGGGGGCACTACCAGGGGGCAAATACTACAGGGGGAACTACAAGGGGGGGATTACTACAGGGGGCACTACAAGGGGGGGATTACTACAGGGAGCACTACCAGGGGGGGATTACTACAGGGGGCACTACAAGGGGGGGATTACTACAGGGGGCAATTACTACAGGGGAAACTACAAAGGGGGGATTACTACAGGGGGCACTACAAGGGGGGGATTACTACAGGGAGCACTACCAGGGGGGGATTACTACAGGGGGCACTACAAGGGGGGGATTACTACAGGGGGCAATTACTACAGGGGAAACTACAAAGGGGGGATTACTACAGGGGGCACTACCAGGGGGCGATTACTACAGGGGGCACTACCAGGGGGGGATTACTACAGGGGACACTGAAAGGGGGGATTACCACTGGGAGCACTATCAGGAGGGATTACTACTGGGGGCACAACCAATGGGAATTACTACTGGGGGCACAACCAGCTGCTGCCATTTCCCACACTAGGCTTATACTCGAGTCAATACATTTTCCCAGTTTTTTTGGGTAAAAGTAGGTACCTCGGCTTATATTCGGGTCGACTTATACTTGAGTATATACGGTATGTATTAGTTTCATACCACATAGAATGGTGTTAATATTTCCAAACTTGTGTTTTCACTGTGTCTTCAGGTACAGTAAGTCTATACATCTTTCCCATGTGCTAAACAATTTGGACCTAGATCTGAGTTGGCAGGGTCTCTGAGCATGGATGCAAATGGCGAGTTTCTGCATACAGCACATGCGCAAATGTGAATATATCAGTCCCATTCTGAGTTGGACGGAACTTGCCAGATCCATCTTTGTGTGCAAATGGGCACCAACTGGGCGGTGACAATGCAAGCACATTGAAACAGCGACATCACTAGAGGGGTTAAAGGGCTACAGACCGCACCTGGTGACACCATCCAAGGGAGTAACACCAAAATAGCATATCTGCTCTGCTACTTTGGTGTCAATCCCTCGGAAGGTGTCACAGAGCATGTGCGAGTCATCCAAACTGTTCTGGGAGAGGCTGGGGGCTTTGCAGCAGCTCTTGGAGCCCTGGGCAAGCCCCTAGCATGACGAAGGCCGGGGTGTGCAATGCGATCACGCAACAAAATTGGCATGAGAGGGGTCAGGAGGTGCTGCAATGGGTGTCACCATCCATTGTGACGACTCTGCATGGAACCACCCTGTGTTGTGGGAGTATCATGGGAGTGTCAGGGTCTGTATTTGTTGTGGACCCGGGGTGGAAGCAGGAGCAGACACAGGTTTAAACTGAAAGGTGGGTTGTTTAATGTGACTGTTAGAAGACATGAATAATGATTAACTAAAGTCCAGTAATAAGCAAACTGATATATGTGGCTGAAGGGAGCTGTAGTAAATGGGAGTAACGAATGTCCAGATAAGTGGCAAAGATGAATCCAGATAAACTGTGAGAGTGAAGTGGGATTCCAGGTTTGCTGAATAGTGGCTGAAGGGGATATCCAGTAATGAGGTGATGCAGGCTGAAATGGAAATCCGGAAATGCTGTGATGGGTTGACTGTGGAAACAGGTTCAGGCAGGAGTGGGTTAACTGTGGAGACAGGTTCAGACAGGAGTGGGTCTGGTGGAGGTGCAGGGCTGATCTCAGCAATAAGCAAGGCAGAGTAGTGCAGGCTATGCAGGGAGTCAGAGGCCGACAAGGAGCAGGAGCTAGCACCGGAGCACGTCTAGGTCTCAGAAGCGTAGAGAAGTCTCTCTCACAGCTACGCTGTGAACACGTTGCACTGACAACTACAGGGAGCTCCAAACACCATTATGTACCCAGTAGCAGAACGTGATAGGCCAGAGAGAACAGGTGACCTACAGATGATTAGCCTGCTATGTCACATGGCCAAAGACAACATGGCGGCGCCCAGACACCTGTGACACAGAGATGCCACTAGACTTACCCTTGTCAGGACCTCTGCGTACAGCCAATGCCAGTCTCCACATGCCAGCTCCCCCGACAGAAGGACCGTGCCACAGCGCCCTCACCGGTAAGGGCCGCAAACCTCCACGCCACGAAACCCTGGTCGTGACAGTACCCCCCCTTACGGGTGGCCTCAGGACACCTTCCAGGCTTTTCAGGATGAGCCGAGTGGAATTTGCTGATGAGTTTGGGAGCGTGGATGTCCTCAGCTCTGGTCCAACAACGCTCTTCTGGACCATAGCCTTTCCAATCAAGCAGGTATTGCAAATGACCATGACTGATATGAGAGTCCAGAATCAGAGATATCTCAAATTCCACCCCTTTTTCAGTTTGGATCCTGGGGGGATCATGGAGAATGCTGAGAAATTTATTCAGAACTAATGGCTTGAGGAGAGATATATGAAATGAATTAGGAATTTTCAAATAAGACGGGAGCTGAAGACGATAGGAGACTGGATTGATTATTTCGGTAATGGAGTATGGTCCAATAAACCGGGGGGCGAACTCCTTGGATGGTACCCTGAGGCGAAGATTGCGGGTAGAAAGCCATACTTGATCCCCGACCCGCATCTGAGGAACTTTTCTTTGTTTCCTATCAGCCTGGTCCTTGTACCGCATGGAAGTTTTCACAAGAGCATCTCGCACCTGAGCCCAAACTGAAGCAAAGTTCCATATAGTGGCATCCACAGCTGGTACATCAAAGGCGGATAAACTTCGGAACTCAGGGATCCTGGGATGAAGACCATACACAATGAAGAAAGGAGTTTGGTTCGTAGAAGAATGGTATTATGCGTTGTGCGAAAATTCGACCCAGGGAAGGGACTCAGACCAGTTGTCTTGAGATGATGACATAAAGATTCTCATGAAAGTCTCGAGGTCCTGGTTCACCCTCTCAGTGGACCCATTACTTTGAGGGTGATAGGCCGTGGAAAAGTTAAGTTTGACTTGTAGGACAGAGCAGAGAGCTCTCCAGAATTTTGCCACGAATTGGACACCCCGGTCTGAGGTGATTTCCGAAGGGAGTCCATGAAGGTGAAATATATGGTGGACAAACAAGTGAGCCAAATCGAGTGCCGAGGGTAACTTCTCTAGCGGAATGTAATGGACCATCTTGGAGAAACGATCCACTACAACCCAGATGGTGGTATAGCCATTAGAATTTGGCAGGTCTGTCACAAAATCCATGGATAGATGTGTCCACGGATGAGATGGTATGGGAAGAGGCACCAATTCACTGGCTGGAGACTGTCGAGGAGACTTATGCTGGGCACACTGGGTACAAGATGAGATAAACTCGGTTACCTCGGTTTTCATCGATGGCCACCAGTAGGTTCTCTTTAGGAACTCCAAAGTCTTACGAATGCCTGAATGACCAGCAAAATGAGATGAATGGGCCCACGTCAGCAACTGTTTCCTCAACTCCGGGACCACAAAGGTCTTTCCAACAGGTGGTTGCAGTTGTATAGTGGCGAACACCTTTGACTCTAGCACGGGTGTATTCTGCAGAGTTTCTGGACCACTATCAGTGGACAGTGACCGTGACAAGGCATCGGTCTTCTGATTGAGAGCCCCAGAGCGATACGACAGGGTAAAATGAAAACGGGCAAAAAAATATCGCCCACCGGGCCAAGCGAGGACTTACACATTGAATATTTTTCAGAAAAAGAAGATTCCTGTGGTCTGTAAAAATGGTAAAAGTGATCTTAGCACCCTCTAGGATGTACTGCCATTCCTCTAAGGCCAGTTTAACAGCTAATAACTCCTGTTCGCCTATGGCATAATTTTTTTCGGCAGGGGAGAATTTCTTTGAGTAGAAACCACATGGATGAATCCGGTTATCCTCAAAACGCTGGGACAAGACAGCTCCCACTGCCTCAGACGAAGCATCCACCGCCAGAAAAAAGGGCTTATTAGTATCCGGTTGTCTCAAAACTGGAGCTGTTATAAAGGCTTGCTTGAGAAGTTGAAAAGCTGTCTCCGCCTCAGGGGGCCACAGACCAGGGTTGGCACCTTTACAAGTTAGGGCTATGATTGGAGCCATCAAAGAGGAGAATCCCTTGATAAAACGACGATAGTAATTTGAGAAACCAAGAAGTCTCTGGATGGCTTTCAAAGACGTGGGTCAGGACCAATCCAGTATTGCTTGGACTTTTTTGGGGTCCATTTCTAAACCCGATCCTGAAATTATATATCCAAGAAATGGAATACTTGGTTCACCAAACACACATTTCTCCAATTTACAATACAGTTGGTTCTTCCTCAGACGAGACAAGACTTCTTTTACATGATTATGGTGTTACACAGGAGAAGATGAAAAAATCAAAATGTCATCTAAGTAGACAACAACTGAGACATATAAGAGATCCCTAAAAATCTCATTGACAAATCCTTGAAAAACAGCAGGTGTGTTACACAGCCCGAACGGCATGACCAAGTATTCAAAGTGACCGTCCCTCATGTTGAATGCTGTTTTCCACTCGTCACCTGCTCGGATACGGATGAGGTTGCATGCACTTCGGAGATCTAATTTAGAAAATATAGTGGATCCCTTGACTCTGTCAAATAATCCGATGATCAATGGTAGAGGGTATCTGATTTTTACTGTGATATCATTCAGGTCTCTATAATCTATACATGGCCTCAGGCCTCCATCTTTTTTAGAAACAAAGAAGAATCCCGCTCCAACAGGTGATGTAGATGGTCGGATAAATCCCTTTTTTAAGTTCTCTCGGATGAATTCCGACATGGCGTCGGTTTCTGGTAGGGACAGTGGATAAGTCCGACCACGGGGAGGTGTCTTCCCAGGCAACAAGTCGATAGGACAATCCCATTCTCTATGAGGGGATAAGATGTTGGCTTGTTTTTCAGAGAAAACATCGGTAAACGATTGATATTCTTTAGGTACAGATGGGGCCTCTGACGTCTGAATTTTCCTCACAGGTCGAATCTTTGGACGACAAGACCCCTGGCATTCCTCACTCCATGACAGAACCTGCATAGTGTTCCAATCGATTCTGGGATTGTGTTTACGCAGCCACGGGTATCCGAGTATAATCTCATGGGAAGCCTTGGGTATGACTAAGAAGCTGATAAGTTCAACATGGAGGGCTCCAATACGAACTACAATAGATTGGGTTCTTTTAGACACAGTTCCATTAGAAATAGGTCTACCATCGATAGAGGTCAAGGAGATAGCAGGATCCAAGGTGATGCAAGGAATTTGTAATTTTTCTGCCAAATGAGCGGACATTAAATTTTCTGCTGCCCCAGAATCCAGGAGGGCAGATATGAATGCAGGACTAGACTTAATGTCTAGAGCTATGGACAAGACAGAGTCATTTTGCTTTGAGGATGGAAGTATTACTCCTAACTGAGTGTTCCTGGGACTAGTTAGGAATGGGCGTTTCCCAACTTGCGGTTACAGGTAGCCACCAGGTGACCCGTGTCTCCAGAGTATAGACAAAGGTTCTTTTGAATGCATCTTTGTCGTTCTTCTTTAGGAAGGTGGGTATGATAAACCTGCATGGGTTCTTCATCTGTAAGCGAGGGAGGAGAACGGGTAGGAGGAGGTTGAGGATGAGGCCTAAAACGAGCAGTTCTGTGCTTCTCAGCTTGTCGCTCTCTAAAGCGTATGTCAACCTTGTTGCAGAGGGAAATTAGATCATTAAGACTAGAGGGTAAATCATGAGTGGCTAGGTCACTTATACGATCCGATAGTCCGTGCCAGAAGACCAATGTTAGGGCTTCTTCATTCCATCTGAGCTCTGATGCCAACATCTGGAACTGAATGATGTGCTGACTGACAGTACGGATACCTTGTTTAAGATTCATAATACTGAATGAAGCAGAAGTGGTTCTTCCAGGCTCATCAAAAATCCTCCTGAATGATGTTAAAAATTCTGGATAATTATCCAGTAGTGGATCAGATCGCTCCCAGAGTGGAGAAACCCAATCTAAGGCTGAGCCGGACAGCAGCGACACAATATAGGCCACTTTGGTTTTAGGAGTAGGGAAATTGGAGGGTTGCCAGGTAAAATGTACATCACACAGGTTTAGAAATCCACGACACAGTTTAGGATTGCCACAGGGCCATCTCTTCCATTGGGCTTGTTGGGCAGTTGCCCAAGGGCCCGAAGCTTTTAGGGGCCCACCAACCCGTCCCCCTGCAGCCACGTCCAGTTGGTAAATATGTGATATTTTTATAAGCCGGCTGCTGGTGCACTGGATTGCCATCAAACTTGCCAGCTGTAGGTAAATACAAATGAGGAGGCACTCCAGGGGCAGATACCAGGGAAGTGAAAGCAGCAGTAACTGCAGGCATACTTGGGGAAGCTAGTATAGCTTGTAAATTATCCTGATGGCCTGCCATTTCTTGCACATACTGTGCTAATTGCTGTTGCATGGTTCCCAATCCTTCCAGGCGAGAAGCCAATGCCGTGAATTAAATCTGTTCTGGACTCCTGTCCAGTAGCCAAATCCATTTGGTCAGTGCAAACTGTCAGGGTCTGTATTTGTTGTGGACCCGGGGTGGAAGCAGGAGCAGACACAGGTTTAAACTGAAAGGTGGGTTGTTTAATGTGACTGTTAGAAGACATGAATAATGATTAACTAAAGTCCATATCTGCTCTGCTACTTTGGTGTCAATCCCTCGGAAGGTGTCACAGAGCATGTGCGAGTCATCCAAACTGTTCTGGGAGAGGCTGGGGGCTTAGCAGCAGCTCTTGGAGCCCATGGCAAGCCCCCAGCATGACGAAGGCCGGGGTGGGCAATGCGATCACGCAACAAAATTGGCATGAGAGGGGTCAGGAGGTGCTGCAATGGGTGTCACCACCCATTGTGACGACTCTGCATGGAACCACCCTGTGTTGTGGGAGTATCATGGGAGTGTCAGGGTCTGTATTTGTTGTGAACCCGGGGTGGAAGCAGGAGCAGACACAGGTTTAAACTGAAAGGTGGGTTGTTTAATGTGACTGTTAGAAGACATGAATAATGATTAACTAAAGTCCAGTAATAAGCAAACTGATATATGTGGCTGAAGGGAGCTGTAGTAAATGGGAGTAATGAATGTCCAGATCAGTGACAGAGATGAATCCTGATAAAATGTGAGAGTGAAGTGGGATTCCTGGTTTGCTGAATAGTGGCTGAAGGGGATATCCAGTAATGAGGTGATGCAGGCTGAAATGGAAATCCGGAAATGCTGTGATGGGTTGACTGAGGAAACAGGTTCAGCAGGAGTGGGTTAACTGTGGAGACAGGTTCAGACAGGAGTGGGTCTGGTGGAGGTGCAGGGCTGATCTCAGCAGTAAGCAAGGCAGAGTGGTGCAGGCTATGCAGGGAGTCAGAGGCTGACAAGGAGCAGGAGCTAGCACCGGAGCACAAGTCTAGGTCTCAGGAGCGTAGAGAAGTCTCTCTCACAGTTACGCTGTGAACACGTTGCACTGACAACTACAGGGAGCTCCAAACACCCTTAAGTACCCAGTAGCAGAACGTGATAGGCCAGAGAGAACAGGTGACCTACAGATGATTAGCCTGCTATGTCACATGGCCAAAGACAACATGGCGGTGTCCAGACACCTGTGACACAGAGATGCCGCTAGACTTACCCTTTCCAGGACCTCTGTGTACAGCCAATGCCAGTCTCCACATGCCAGCTCCCCCAACAGAAGGACCGCGCCACAGCGCCCTCACCGGTAAGGACCGCAAGCCTCCATGCTGCGAAACCCTGGTAGTGACAGGGAGTTTCATGGGTGTGTATCAAAAGTTTAATGCTCAAGCATATGGAAAAGGGAGGCCTGTTACTAGACATACTTCATGCACCTAGCATATATCTGGTGCAAGTGCCCATGCTAATTACAATGATTTTATGTGGCTGGTATAAAATCAATGGGCTGCACGGATTTCCGCTGGTAGATGCGCTATTGGGAGGGAGAAGGGCTGTACAGATCGGGAGAGAGAAGGTGCAGGCAAGCAGCTGGAGGCTGAGGGGACTGGGAGGGAGTAGCCGCAGGCGGACAGCAGAGGGCCATAGAGACTAGGGAAGGAGAAGGCACAAGCGGGCAGCGGAGAACTGTGTGGTCCGGGAGGAACAAGGCGGGCAGAGTCTGAAATGCAGAGCATATAGCTATGACTGGCCCCCGAACCCTTGGCAGCAGTTGCTCTGCGCCTCTATGGGGTGGTGCCTCTGTTCAGCCGCACTGTTCGAACGACCCTTGAATTGGCCCTGCCCTACACTTCCAGACCACCTTCACTTTTACATGTAAATTAGGCATCCACCATATTATTTCTGTGCACTGCACTTGGCTATTTACTAGTTGAAACTGAAAACGGAAGCAATGCTCCAGTATTCAACCTAATTATTATGATTTATAAAAACCCAAACTTGGGCTAATAACAAAAGCACAATGACAGCACAATGACAGCACAATGACAGCACAAGAATGCAGAGAATATATGAGTGGAAATCTATTGGTCTGTAGCAGATGAAGAAATGGGTTTTAGCAATGCTTCCATGGGAGAAAAAAAGCTTTGTAACAGTTTAACAGTTTCTAAGATAAGATAAGATAAGATAAGATAAGTGAGTGAATTGTCCATGATAACTACTAAACAGAAGGAGTTGATTTATGTACATAGGGGCCAAGAAGTAAAACAGGTAAAAATGACTCCAAAGAAAACTAACTAGAAAAATAACATATTTTCACACATTGGACCTTACTCAAAATCAGACTTCAACATAACTATTTAAAAAAAAATGACAACTCTGCGCCCTATTCACAGTCAAAAGCAACTCAAAACTCGAGCTAAAATCGTGTAATTTGGACATGTTTGCACATTGTTGCATGCAATCCAATATCGAGATTTGTTTTTTAAATCCAAGTTTCGAATTTACAGCAGACCCAAACCGGGACTCGGTTCTACTCAGAACCCTAAAAGGGATTTAAGCTGGGACTTGATTCGACTCGGAACCCCTAATTTCGGATGTGTTCATTTTTCAGGAAAACTGAACCACACAACTCTAAACTAATGCAGCTCATACATCAATAATCACAATGAACGATTCCCCGATTCCCGCTTTAACAATTCTCCGGATATTGGCAAAATCCAACATGTTCAATATCTTAATTTGCAGATTCTGATAATTTTTTGGTCTGAACTAGCGACCTGTGAACCCCATACATTGCTAATTTTTTTACAAAACAAAATTATTTGAAAATGCAGAATTGGCCCGATTGATGTATGGGCTGCTTGTATTAGCAAAGGATTACAGGGTAGGACACTGGGGTCCGTAACCTATTAGAGAAGAATGCAACGGAAGATGTGACTGGGTATTACACTGGAGGATATGTTTACTAAAGGTCAACTTTGTGATTGATTGTAAAACCGGCTGAATTAGTCATCAACATCGTGTTTCAGTGTCAAATTTGCATATTACTAACAGTAGATTTTGAATTAGATTTGAAACTCAACATCAATGACAGTCCAATTAAACGCAGTCAGATTTGATCTTTAAGTTCATAGCCGATGGCAAATACAACCTAAAACACGATGGCTAACCCCTCCAAAAAAGAAGCACTGCACAGATTACTATGATCTATGCAGGATTATTATGGATAAAAGTAAATGAAAGTGTTAAAAAGTAAAAAAAAAATGGCGTGGGATCACCCCCCAAATCCACCAAATCCATAATCAGCCCTGGACCATTCAGCCTGGGTTGGTAGAGGAAAATATGGTTAAAATTGGCATTGTGTCACCCTATTTTCCTATAACCAGCACTGGGCTGAACCAGCTGGGGTTGTATTGCCATGGCAGGGTACACACAGCCTTGGGTCCCCCTGTCATCACATTAACCAGCCCCAAACTGTTCATTCAAGGGCTGGAAATCCTCAGAAAGTGGGAACCCCAAAAATAAATGAGGGTTCCCCCTACCAGGGATCTATGAGATCTGGGCTTTTCAAGCCAGGGTTCTTCCCCACACTTCTGGAGGTGGTGGGTGTGGGGGTAATGTGTAAAAGATAGATTTAATATTGTTCTTTACAGTGAAACTACAGATCCCAGAAAGCCTGCCCTGGCATGACAGCACTTGGAGAACCATAAGTGCTAGCATGCCCACACATTAGGGGCCATCTGGCACCTATAGTCCCACTGTAAAGAAAATATTACAAAAACCACAGGACACACTCACTGAATCTTGGAACACTTTATTACACACACACACTCATATTCATAAATGCTCAGTGTGAACTGTCAAGAGGTGGCAGCCACTCAGTGGCCGCTAACTGTAGAGCGGCCACTGATTGGCTCCGGCTCCTGACTGACTGACCAGCCCACGTGGGAACTGCCAGAAGCCTAAGCCAATCAGCGGTCACTCTATAGTTAGTGGCCGCTGATTGGCTGCTGGCTCCTAACAGTTCACACCGAGCAGTCAGGAGCCGGTTAGTGGTGTATGTGGTCACAAACATACACCACTAATGTAAGTGTCTGGTCCTGGTCACTCAGTTTGTTTTTTTGCCAAGACCCGGGGATGCTACGTAGACCAGCACCAGGATGTAGGTGAGTATTGGTTTTTCTTTTCAGGTACTCCGAGTGTATGCTACGGGACAAGGGGGCAGACTAGCTGGCAGCAGGTCAGTATGTGTGAGTGGGATAGGTGTATGTATTAAAGTTATACTGTATACGGTGTGTGTGTACTGTGGTTATTTAACTATTTATTTTACAGTGGGGGTATGGGTGTCGGAGGCTGCTGGCACTTGAAGTTCCATATGTACAAAAGGGCAGGCATGCTGGCACCTGTAGTTCCACTGTAAAATGCAATAATTTTAAACTATTTCCACCATTATTACCCAGGTACCCAGGGGTGTGGGGAAGAGCCCTGGGCTTCAGCCTAAGCCTGGGGTTTCAAGAGAGGGGGGCGACCTTCTTGGGGAGTCCCCACCTCCCCTGAGATCCCCAGCTTGTCCTGACTGGCTTGGGGTGTTAATGCATTGGCAGTGGAGACCCGGTAATAGGGTCTCCTGGCTGTGGCATTACACCCTGGTTGGTTTGGGTCCGGTGCTGGTTTTAAATAGGGACCCCTATGCATTTTTCCCCCCTATATTTAAAACCAGGACTGCCCCGCAGCCAGGTGCTGGTACTTAAATTATCGGGGAACCCTACACATTTTCCCCCCATAATGTTAGGAACCAGGACTAGCTCAGCAGCCCGGGGCTGGTTATGCTTTTGGGGGGAAACCCTAGGTCATTTTTTTTATATTAACCCTTTATATTTACATGCAGAAACATACACAAATTACACTGAGCTGTGAATGTTTCTGCCAAACTCGCAGCTCAGGAGGTGGAGTGTTTTAAACTTCAATTTCATAGCGAGTTTGCTACAATTTCACCAAAGATTGTTATCTTGATTCTTGGAAAATTCCCAAGTTGCAACTTTTTCAAGAAAAGTACTTCAGAGTTTGCCAAATGGGGAGTGTTTTCGAGTTTGTAAACTCACCCGAGTTTTACCAGTGAGAAGAGAGAAATCTCTCCCAAACTCACCTGAGCTTGTCTTTAGTAATTTGCGAGTTGAAAAAAATGGCTAAAGTCACCTGAGACTGCCATCTCGGCCAAACTCAAATCTTAGTAAATTTACCTATAGATGCTTATTTAATGTTCGTGTTTTTGGTCGATTTTTAGTTAGTTTTGACTTCAGTAAATCTAAGACTTTCAAAATTGTCAGAAATATATGTATAAAAAAAATGATTTGTGTGTTGCGCAGTATAATGGTGGTGGTAGCGGTTAGTCCACATGTGGTACAGCTTAACCAGATCTCAGGTATATTTAACTAGGCAGAACAACAGATAGCATAGAGACACAGAGATGAACCAGTATAATAGCTGTATGGAGCAGCCTGGAGCACAAAGTTATTGCTGGGCATTGTAGTGCGACAGGCGATAAGATGACAAACACCCTGGGGCAAGTGGCGCTATTAGCCTCTATACAAGTGGTTGAGGTATGCGGTACTTGCGGTGCCTGTAGGGCTCAGTAGGGCTGTATAACTGCAGGAGTCTTGGACGATATATCCATCTATGTGGAATTTTGGGAAGAAAAAATGCGCCAACAGGGCCAGCATGCGCAGTAGCACATGTCAAAATTCAAGCTTCTTGCTGAGCTGCAGTGGTTCCTGTAGTTACCTGTCAGAGTGATGGTTGCAGGCAGCGCAGAGTGCTACTAATCCAAAAGCTTAAGTCTCTTTCTATGATCTGAATATCAATTTTTCTAGATAAAGATTATTGATGTTGAGCACAGGGGGCCTGATTCAGACCTGCTCGTGAGCGCTCGCAAGCGGGTCGATGGTGCCCTAGTGCGCATGCGCACGATGGAGGCTGCTCCATCGTGCGCATGTGCGAGACCCGGCTAGTGATGGGGAAGCCGTCGCTCTGGGTCTCGCACCAAAGGGGGCGTGCTGGCGATGTTGATTGACAGCACGCCCCCTTTGGTGGGTGTGCCGGGGGCATGGTTGCCAGACGGAGGCGTTCCCATGGGAACGCCTACCGTCTGGGTCCGGCCCCACTGACATCACTAGTGGTGTCAGTGGGAGTGATTTTGGCTCTGTAGAGCCAAAATCACTCCAGGGCTTGCGGTCACCGAGACCCTACCGCAGGGTCTCGTCGCAAGCCCGATGGTCGCGATGGTATTGACCATCGCGACCATCTTTTCGGCCGCTCGCATATGCTGTGGGTGGTCACCCACAGCTATGCGAGTGGCCAGGAGGCCGCTCCAAGTTTAGGTAGGAGGGCCCTGATTCAGAGCGAGCACTCTGGTCAGAGCGTCCGGCTCTGAATCAGGCCCAGGGTCCTGTCTTGCTTGTTAGAGTATATAAACCGAGTTCCCTTTCCTGTGTGGATCTTCTCCATTTTCCTTGAAGATTAGATACTTTATAATTTTTTTAAAAAGACTATCACATTGTGGAGTATGTAACACATTTTCAAAAATACCACATATTTATTGTTTATTCTTATAAATGTACAAAAGCTCAGTGCTTAAAAAATAAATGATTTGATTGTTCTTATTTTCCACATCGGTTTTTTAAAGTGACACTTATTTTGGCTGCAGAATTAGTAGCACTGCTCTTTGACTAGAGATGTGCACAGACTCATGTGTTTTGGTTCTAATGGGGTGATTCAGTACTGGACGGAATTGCAAAGCTGCAGACAAGCTGTTTTACAATTCCATCCTTGCTAATACGCAGATGCAGCAGGAGGTGTATGACACCCCCTGCCACATTTGTGATCCCAGCACTGAGACCGAGGTCACCGAGACCGAGGATAACCGAGGTCACTGAGACCGAGGATAACTATTGCGACCATTTGTCGCAATGGTGGATGGCAACGGGCCACCGGCCAGTTGAGTAAGCCTCAGCTTTTGTAATAAATTGTAAATTTCTTTGCATAAATCCTGTTCTGTTTATTGTTTGTGTCTGAGGGAAATATCCTTGCCTCTCTGCTGTTGTGTGAAAGGGGGAAGAACTGGACTGGATATTGGGGTCGACAGTCACTTCCTACTCACCCTTCACAGGTCTGTGATAATTCTCTTACCACACCATCATTCTCAAATAAATGTATTTGGGGTGCCACATATCACTGGTTGTTAATTTAAAATCTCTCATCCTCATGCTTTATTCTTCTTCCAATGCCTTACTCTCTCTCTCTCTCTCTCTCTCTCTCTCTCTCTCTCTCTCTCTCTTTCTCTCTCTCTCTCTCTCTCTCCATGATTCTATATTTTATATTCCCTTTCCTTCACCCCTCCTTTATCTTCTTTCACTTCTTCCACCCACTTCCCTGACTGCTTCTCCCTTTTAATCCTACTCCTCTCTCATTCTTCCTGACACCCACAAGGGGAGGTAATTGTGTAGCGACAAGATTTGCGAGAAAAGGAGATAGAGCAATACATTCACCTCTACACTCTATGCTGCTACTTGTCCTCCTTCAGGTTCAATGGACAGGTCAGATGATTGGGCCCTGTCACTGTTTTTACCCATTTGCCAACCCTGACGTCACACACAATACCAGTCTTGGTCTTATGGAAGCCCTGATGAAACAAAATAATGCGATGCACCACTAGACCACCAGAGGGCTCAAAAACATTCAGTGGCCTTTGGCTAAAAAGATAATCTTCCTTCAGGAAAATCTTTTTATTTAAACCTTGCACTCTGAATATTAAGATATATACTTTAGTGGGATCTATTTAGCATCTGTATGAGAGAATAAGGGCCAGATGAGGGAACCCACCCAAACCTACCTTTTGCGAGTTAATTCTAGCCGTGACACAGATTTTCTGGCCAGTCTCAGATTCCAAAACCAGTCAAAATGTCAGATTCCCGGAGTCAGAGCTCATGTGTTTCGGATTCAATATAAGTCCCTCCCACGGTGATTCGGGCGCCATTTCACAGTTGACGTTGGATGGAGAGCAGACTACTGCCAGGGCAACATTGTATTCTTGTTTTACAGTGCATGCACACATCCCAGAGCTCCTCCATACAGGGCAGCATTATATTCTTTTTTTACTGGTATATTCCTTTTTTTACTGGTGCACACACACAACCCCCAGAGCTCCACCTAATGTACAGGACGGCATTATATTATTTTTTTACTGGTGCACACACAGCCCCAAGAGCTCCTCCTAATATACAGGGCAGCATTATATTATTTTTTTTACTGGTGCACACAAACAGCCCCTAGAGCTCCCCCTAATATACAGTGCAGCATTATATTCTTTTTTTTTACTGGTGCACACAGCCCCCAGAGCTCCTCCTTATATACAGGGCACTATTATATTATTTTTTTTTACTGGTGCACACAGCCGCCAGATCTCCTCCTAATATACAGGCAGCATGCACTGGCACCTTTTATTGGTGCACTGCACAGTCACAGTGGTCCTGTAACTTAACTGTCCTCAGTGCAGCACATAGGTCCTAATACAGGGGCAGCATTAACCTATGGTGCACACTGGCTGGGCCACCATCAAGGGGGACAGCCGGGCCCATAGACCCGGGCCCGGGTGACAGTGGTGTAGATATGCATCGGCAGCCAGGGAGAAATAGCACGATTGCTTTATATACAGGAGTTTAGTCTGCAGCTGGAGATCGTGAAACTTCCATACTCTCTGATTGAGTTTGACGAAAGCAGCAGCAGTTTTGCCAATACGTTTAGCAATTTCGTACTCGATGCAGTTGTCATCACGTATTATGCTTTCTAGGTACCAAAATGATCGTACTTATTCCAACTGTTTTCCACCCAGGGTGACAACAGCATCGTTTGCAGGTGTACCATTTACAGATTGTTTTAGTATTTTGGATGTCGACACGCTTATCACCAGGACGACATCCAAGTGGCCCACATATTGCTGCGGGTTTACCATGCTGTCAGCCATAAGGCAAACATCATTGGCATACAGAACTTCCAACACAGAGACTTGTCTGACTTTAGGATTTGCCTTGAAGTGAGATAGGTCGAACACGCTCTTATCAGTCCTTATGTTTATTTGTATTTGTCCACTGCAGTTCTTCAGAGCATCATTCATCACAGCAGCAAAGTAAATGGTGCAGAGTATAGGAGCCATTACACAGCCTTGCTTGACATGCTGGTTACTGGGAATCCATCTGTGAAGTCATTTTCATGTTATACTCTGGCCATCATGTCATCATGGAATTGGCTTACTAAGTTAATCAACCTCGCAGGGCATCCAATCTTCTTGAGCATAATCCAGAGAACAGTCCTCGGTACCCTGTCAAAAGCTTTCTCAAGGTTGATGAAGCACATAGAGAGCCCGATGTTATTCCAGGCTTTTTTCTTGAAGTTGCTTAACAACAAAGATTGAATCAACCGTGCCTCTATTAGGACTCAATGAGTCTCCGGAAGAAGTCGCTCTGCCTGCATGTTCAGACGTATGTTAATGATATGACTCAGAACTTTACCAGCTGCACTAAGAAGAGCTATGCCCCTGTATGATCGGCAATCTGACAAATCTCCCTTACCTTTGTACAGTTTACATATAGAAGCATCTTTCCTGTCCTGAGGTATGGCTTCTGCCTCCCAGATATTCAGTATCAGCTCGTACAGTCTGTTTTTTTATATTTGTACCACCATACTTATAGACTTCTGCAGGTAGACTATCTGAGCCAGGTGTTTTACCATTTTTGAGTTGGTTCACTGCTTGATGGAATTCCTCGAAAGAAGGTGGGTTTTCAAATTCTGATGCTGTTGGTAGATTCTCAAGCTAGCTTATGTAGGGTAGGTCTACTCCCTGACTGCCATCATTCATTGAAGTGTTTGGCCCACCATGCAAGAATGTCCTCGGGATCAGTAAGTTGCTTAGTTTTATCACGCAATTAGACTGGGGCTGTCTTCTTACATCTGGGTGCAAAGACACTTTTAAGCCCTTTAAAGAACTCTGCAGTCTGCTTGGTATCTGCGAAATGTTGTAGTTCCTTGGCCTTTGCAAGCCACCACCGATTTTTCAGTTCTCGCACCTTCAATTTGAGTTTCTGTTGGATGATTCTGCATTGCTCATTACATGTTGATTTCTTTAGGATGCACCTTGATTCCTCAATGAGCTTCCGTATATATCAACATCATATTCATCAAACCAATCCTGGTTTTTATTGTGCGGTCTACCATTTACTCACTGGCAAACTGTATGGAGGGATTTTGCATAAATACGCCAGCCTTCATCAATTGATGCACTGTGTGAGTCACTGTGTGAAGTTGTTGTCAATTGTTAAAAAAACAGATTTTTTTTTAGCTGTAAAACTTGTGTGTGTTCAGGGCCTGGCCTTGTCATCACATTAATAAGATAAGCGCTGTGAGTCCATATGGATTACGATCAGTCGATGGAAGAGCAAGAGCAACTACTAAGTTCTAGTGCTATGGTTGCTGCCAGTCATGATGATCGTAATATTAGTACTTCACCATCTACTAAAACCGGTGCTCAAGGGCATAGAGGGTTCAAGAAAGGGCACCTGAAATCAAAACAATACTTTACAATTTTAAAGAAAAAAAATCACCTCTATGCAGAGAAAGTTTAGAGCTGAAAAACATAAAATTGACAACATGCCATACACCACACGCAGTGGCAAAGAAAGGCTCATGTCTTTGTTTGAGATTGATACTTCTGACAGTCAGGTATCTTCTTCTTTAACCTCACATGATAATGCAAATCAGTGCAGAAAAAAAACACTTAGGCTAAAAAACAAACTGTGTTTTCAGAAATGACACAAATCCTTGAAGAGATTCTAATGGCGTCCACATTAGCTATGCCTGAGTCTGAGATTTCTGATACAGTTACTGTACTCATAGAGAAGCCTGCTTCCAGCATTTCTGAATCCTCTGCAAATGTGGGGATGAGCAGTCCAAGTATAGCTGGTGACATAGAAATTGAGGATGCCACTGTGGAAGTGCAACAGGATGAGGGGGATATGTGTGTAGCTGATGCCATTAATAAGGATGTTGATGATGAGGATGCTGTTTGTGCAAGCCAGGCACCAGTGGAAGCAGTTATTGCCTGTGATAAGAAGAAGCCACTGTCATGCTTGGGCATAAGACCAAAAAATACACCTCATATGTGTGGTATTATTTTTACCCAGATCCTGACAACAATTGTTAAGCCTGCTGTAGTGTTTGTAAATCCTTAGTAAGTAGAGGTAGGGATGTTATCCAGCTAGGAACCTCCACCCTGGTATGTAATTTGCAGCAAGTTCATGCAAAATTTTGCTCAAGTAATAACAACAAGCAGTCCAGCATCAGATAGCTCCCTTCTCTCAGCTAGATCCCAGCACCTGCAATCTCCATCGCCAACACCTTCATCATCAATCTCCTCATTAATGATTGAAGGTAGTCCTGCATCCAATTTACTAAGGATAACTGACTCCTCCCTTGTCCAGGATTCCTCAGAAGAATAATTGAGCATTAGGCCTATTGCTGCTGGGGATCAATCTTCATAACAGAAGGGGACCAAGAAGACTACTAGTAGTTTCAATAAACAATTTACTGTGAAACAATACTTTGAAAGAGGAAGCAAGTATGTCAGCTGCCCCCCAATTGTACATCAGATCACTGAAGCCATGATAGCTAAGCTAGTATTAGACCTATGTCCAATATCCGCCATTAATGCATCTGATTTTAGACAGTTAATTGAGGTCCTGTGTCCCCGCTACAAAATTCCATCTCAATTCAATTTTACAAAAACATAAATTCCTCACTTGTAACGGGATGAAAAAAAACCCCTAATTATTGTCCTACAAAATGCCACAGGTATGTGGACAAGCAGTACTAGTCAAACAAAAGATTATATGACTGTGACAGCCCACTGGGTGGGTGTATCGCCTTCAGTGGCAGAAACAACAGCAGCATCTAACAAATGACACCAGCTCATTCACAGACAGGCTACTCTCTGTATTACCATCTTCACTAAGAGGCATAACGGTATCAACCTGTTAGATAAACTAAGGGAATGTCATGGCAAAATGACTTATCTCTTCAGTATTTCACAGCGCTGATAGTTAGATATTATATAATTATATAATTGATACCTGCTGCAAGTAACTTGGGTCTAGTTAGGACCCTATATATATATATATATATATATATATATATATATATACCAAGGGAAAAAAAAGAGCTGCTAAATAATTACTGCACTGGTATTTCATTTCCTTTTCATTCATACTCATATGTAATAAATTAAGATTTGGTCTCTATTAATATACAGGAAGCTGAAATTATTCAGTAGCCGGGACACTCAGCCGCCGCGTCTGCACAGTGCCGCTAGCATCTCCCTACATTCAGCCAGTAACACCAGAAGGAGATAGACTGCCCGGTCCTTGGAAGTTCAAAAAGCATGGCCACACGTGTTATGGACTAATGGTAATTTACTATCTATTGGCTGACATGAGAGTTAGAGAAATCAACATATAGCAAAGATTGCTTGGATTACATATGGTAATACTGGGATACCAGTAGTTACCTAAACATTATATTTATAGTGGCCAGCTTGTTAGCAGTGTGCATGCTCACTTTATACTAGAACACTGGATTGACATTTTGCTACATGGTTACTAAATTACAGGGCTTGTAACAAATTGTGGACTTGCTCACAAATAACACAGTATTTTATTGAGGAAACTGTATTTTCAATCACTCAAAATCGCAAAAGGGATTTAAAATTTGTGATTTTTTTTATGTGAAGCATTATTGGAGTTTAAACACCAATTGTATACATGAGAATAGATTTTAACTACTAAAATTGGTGTCATATATGAAGATTGCTGCTATCTATGTGTAGTTATTTTTGCTTTTAACATATGTTGATGCTTTGAATAAAACTATTATTGGTAAAACTGAACAAGTCTCCTGTACATTAATAAAGAGCAAACCTTAATTTATTACATATGAGTATGAATGAAAAAAGAAATTGAATACCAGCACAGTAATTACTTAGTAGCTCTTTTTTTTCTCTTCAGGATTTGTCATTTCTGAAAACACAACAATGCAGGAGATGGTGTCTGTGGCCCGAAAAATTTGAGACTATTTCACCATTCAGCAACTGCATGTAGAAGATTGCAGCACCTACCAATATGCATGACACCAACTGAAAAAAGGGAAGTAACAAGATGGAATTCTACCCTTTATATGCTTCAGCTAATGGAGGAACAGCAACAAGCCATCCAAACCTACACAACAAGCCATGACATAGGGAGAGGAGTGGGAATGTATCTTAGTCCAGCACAGTGGAGAATATTATGTTATGTATACTGTGTTATGCAAGGTGCTGAAACCTTTCAAAGTAGTAACCTATGAAGTGAGTTCAGACACTGCCAGCTTGAGTCAGATGATTCCCTTAATTAGACTACTGCAAAAGCAGCTTGAGAAACTGAAGGAGAAGATTAAATTAAATGATTTCGCGAAGTATGCTAGACTTGTAGATAAGATCTTTGGGCCTGATTCAGCTTAGGATGGAAATGCAAAGCTGTATGCAGACAGCTTTGCAATACTGTCCTTGCAATTATGTTAATGTAGCAGGGGGCTTCATGCCTTCATCTGAGCTGCAGCCAAGGACTCAGCATTGGATAATCTGCAATAACATCAGGCAGCTAATTGACCCATCAGGTCATGCAAACCGGCTGGCAAAGTCACAACAAAGAGGCCAGGAAATCTCTGTCAGCTGATGGAGATCCTGACCTCTTCCCTCCCCCAATGGTGGTGACACACCTCTGTTTCAGGAAATGGAGGCCATTGCCACCCGCCTCCACCCACATATGGCAGCAGACTGTTAATCACTAATAGTCTGCTAACTCTCTGCATGCAATCATGCAGGACCCATAGTGCACATGTGCAGTACAGGTCCATCAACTGCACAGATTCCCGACCTTTGGGAATCTGTGTTCAGCAGTACACATATGTGCACTGATGAATAACACCCTTTATTTGCTTTGCCAGGATCAAAGGGTTGTCAAAATCTTGAAATTGGATCATTACAGTTTGGCGACCATGCTTGATCCATATCTTTCTTTCCAACTGACACATATTTTAAGATATGAAAAGAGCTCCTTGTGAGCAAGTTGTCAGCTCAAGTGGCATATGACACAACAGTGTCTCCTTCTTCAGTTTCTCCTGCAATTGCTGCTGCCAGGAAAAAAATTAGCTTTCCCAAGAGACCCACTGGTGATGAGGATGAGTCCACTAAATGCACACAACATTTTGGCATCTGGTCAGATCTAATAGAATTGCCCAAAATTAGTTACACCTCCACCGTGACTCAATCTGATACGATAACTATCCACTGAATGATGGATGATTATTTTCAATACAGTGTACAAATAAGCATGACAGACAGTCCCTTTGACTAGTTGGGGAAAAAAAGGCAATTTGGATGCTTTTGTACAAACTCACTTGGTGTACTTAAGCTGCCCAGTGTGTACTCGGAAAGAGTTTTCAGCACAGCCGGGAACCTTGTGAGCGATCAGTGTAGGAGGTTACTTCCTCAAAATGTGGAAAAGATGATGTTCAGTTCACTTCAAATTCCATAAGGAAGACCTTTTCCACCAATTAAGACAAAGGGCCTGATTCAGAGCTGAACGCACTGACCAGAGCGCTCGCTCTGAATCAGGGCACTCCTACCTTTTTTTGGAGCGTCCTCATGGATGCTCGCATAGCTGTGGGTTACCACCCACAGCTATAGCGAGCGTCCATGATGATGGTCGCGATGGTCTTGACCATTGCGACCATCGGGCTTGCGACGGAGACCCTGCGGTAGGGTCTCGCTGCCACAAGCCCTGGAGTGATTTTGGCTCTATCAGAGCCAAAATCACTCCCACTGACATCACTAGTGATGTCAGTGGGGCCGGCTTGAGATGGTAGGCGTTCCCATGGGAACGCATCCGTCTGGCAGGCACGCCCCCGGCACGCCCACCAAAGGGGGCATGCTGTCAATCAACATTGACAGCACGCCCCCTTTGGTGTGAGACCCGGAGCGATGCGCAGTGGGGGAACATCGACCTGCTTGCGAGCGTACTGCCACTCACGAGCGGGTCTGAATGACCCCCAAAGTACAGAGACTTTTGTAATGGTGGATACCAGTGGGGATGAGTTAATATTGTGTGTTGATGATGTTAACTCTGCTGAGGGTGAGAATGATAATTATGTCATATTGCCACTCTAGAGATCATTAACAACACTCAGCTTGATTCAGTAAGGATCGCAACAGCGATTGCAATAGTGATTACGCAGTCTCACTGTGATGATATGCTAATCCTCTGCGATTGCTATGCTGTCGCAGCACAACATAAGGATGCCCACTTTACCTTACACACATCCATAATACTCCCCATTAATATACCATTTTACAAATCACAGATTCATGAGGAGACTTTAACAACTCCATGAATTCAACGTTGGACAGAACATACTTTGGAAACCAGAAATATTGTCTTGACTCATTTTAAATCCTTATGTAAACTAATGAAACAATTACTGTTTGTTGATTGTTAGAGAGCATTAGATCCTACATAGACTACTCCTTTTTCTATCCAGTACATTTAACATATGTAAGGATTAGAGATGAACGGGTCCGGTTCTCTGAGAATTGGAGCCACCCAAACATAGGGGATCTGTGCAGAATCCGAGTCAGGCTTGGGTTTTCCCGCCTGAGGGGCATATTCAATTAGTCACGATAAGTCAGTTTCTGCGTAAAAGTATCGCTAGTGATGTCATTTTGTACTGCGAAAGTTTCCTCTGTATTCAACTTCCGAAGACTTTTCGCCGGTGCGGAAACTCAATGCAATGGGACCTGCGAAAAAGTTTTGCCTATGAATAGGTGTCGAAAAAAAGTGTAGAATTGGGGTTTTGGGGTGCAAATCCTGTACCCTTGGGACAGTCCCCCAAAGGTAAACTGCATTAAAAAAAGATTAAAAAAGTCTTTAGATCACCCCAAAAAAGTACTTTGTTTTGGGGGGGAAAAAGTCCAAAGTTGGGGACAAAGTTAAAAACTTGCGAAATAGACTCCAGGGGGGTCCCCAAGTATGCCCAGGTATTTTTAAGTTTGCAGGTGCTTGCGGCAGGTGGATTTTTAACAATTTTTAAAACTACACTTTAGCAACTTAAAAATATGCTAGCACCCATTTTCAGGTACCCCAAATTTGCTGGGACTACTTATTTAGAGCCAAAAAAACTGCTAAATGCTATTCTCCACCACTTATGGAAAGACGCGAAGTAGCAGCTATTGAGAGCATTTAAGTACTCCAAATACATTCAACAGGACTATTTGGGGGTAACTAGAGTGATCCCCAACATCAGTGAATATTTTGGGGGGTGTCAGGCTGATTTCCCCAAATCTGACAGCACTTTTCACACATTACAGTTTTTCCGGGTCCTGTTTTCACTGATTTCTAATGGAATACGGGGCTAAGCGGGATGCGCGCAATACTTTTCACATTGAAATCCAGCGATGTCGGTGAAAAGTACACCATGCGAAAAGTACGGGACTTTTTGCGGCTAATTGAATATGCCAATGACTTAGAATCCAAAATGAGGCAAAACGTCATCCTTCCGCTGTTGGATTCTCGAAGGGTTTGGATTGTATATAAGTCCCTCCCTGCGGTGATCGGCACCATTTCCTTGCTGAATCCCAGGCTGTCAGGCTGAGCTGTGCTGTGCTTCGTCCAAGGGGGGCTGTGTGACAAGGGGGTTGTTCAATGGGGCTGTTGTTAAATCAGAGACTGTTGTCCAAGCCAGGGGTGTGCTGTCACTGTGCTCTGGCAGCGCTGTTGTCCAAAACAGGGATGTGCTATCACTGTCCAGGGGGCTGTTTAAAAAGGGGTGTGCTGTGCTCTGCCCAGGGGGAGGTGTTCAATCAGGGGCTGTGTGTCCAATCCAGGGGTGTGCACTGCTGTCACTATGCTTTGTCCAGGGGACTGTTTAAACAGATGTGTGCTGTGCTCTGCCCGGGATGGGGCAGGAGCTGTTCAATCAGGGGCTTTCTGTCCAAGATTATTTGTGTTGTACCCCAGTGTATCCATATAAACACTGTGATGCTGTATGCTGTTCCCTCCCAGAGTATCTATCCATATAAGCACTGTGACACTGCCATCTGTACTGCATTGTAAATTGTAATATTCATAAAAGTATTTTGATGCTGTCGGTCAGTAATACCGCAGTGTAATATTCATACAAGTATTGTGACGCTGTCAGTCAGTAATACCGCATTGTAATATTTATACAAGTATTATGACGCTGTCGGTTAGTAATACTGCAGTGCAATATTCATACAAGTATTGTCACGCTGTAGGTTCTACTCCTGTGCATTCACATAAGCGGTGTGACTGCAAAGTGTCATTTCTGAACAAAGTTTAAAATAAACTTAAAGTTAAATATAAACATTTATGGTACAAATTGTGATGTGTGCTGTACCCCACTTCATTCGTGTTTGTTGATATGGAGAATAATCAGTTGAGAGAAGAGCAGAAACCACATACTAGTGCTGAAGCTGCTGCCAGTGTCACCAGTCATGACGATACTAGTCCATCAACGTCATCTACTAAAGCTGATGCCCAAGGGCATACAGGGCTTAAGTCAGGGCATCTAAAATCAAGGAACCAATCTTTTACAGTGGTAAAGAAAAAAACATCAAAATGAAAGTTAGCAGCAGAAAGACATAAAATTGACAACATGCCTTTAACCACATGAAGTGGAAAGGAAAGGCTAAGGCCTTGGCCTTATTTAAGACTGGTGGTTCTGCCTGTTATGATAATGTAAGCCCTTCTCCCTGTAGACATTTCAAACAAAATGAAAATCATTAAGGCACAGAGACCAACTGTGTGCTCAGAAACCATTTGTGCGCCCTTTTCAAATATGGGGATAAGCAGCACAAGTGAACATGCTGACATAGAAATCAAGGATGCTGCTGGGGAAGTGCACCAGGATGAGGATGATATTAGTTTATCTGATGTTAATAAGGATGTTGATAATGAGGATGTTGAGGATGAGGATGTTGTTGATGAGGATCCGACAACAATTGTCAAGCCATCTGTACCCTTTGTAAAGCCAGAGTAAGTAGAGGTAGGGACATTAACCATCCAAGAACCTTCCCCCCCTGTTGCGTCATCTGCAGCACATCTGTCATGACCAGGGTTTCGCTGCGTGGAGGTTTGCGGTCCTTACCGGTGAGGGCGCTGTGGTGCGGTCCTTCTGGCGGGGGAGCTGGTGTGTGGAGACTGGCATTGCATGTATGCAGAGGTCTGCCAACGTTGGGCCATCCTGGCAAGGGTAAGTTTAGTGGCATCTCTGCGTCACGGCTGTCTGGGCACCACCATGTTGCCTTTGGCCATGTGACATAGCAGGCCAATTGTCTGTGGGTCACCTGCTCTCTCTGGCCTATCACATTCTGTTACTGGGTACTTAAGGGTGTTTGTAGTGCCCTATAGTTGCCAGTGCAATGTGTTCACAGTGTCAGCTGTGAGAGAGAGTTTTCTGCACACCTAAACCTGAGACCAGTGCTCTGGTGCTTGCCCTAACTCCTTATCAGCCTCCGGGTCCCTGCATAGCCTGCACTGCTCTGCCTTGCCTTGCACTCCCCTGGAGATCATTCCTGCACCTTCCACCAGACCCACTCCTGTCTGAACCTGCACAGCCATCATCACAGCATTACCGGATTCTTCTTTCAGCCATCATCACAGCATTACCGGATTTTATTTTCAGCCATCATCACAGCTTTACCGGATCCTCCTTTCAGCCATCATCACAGCATTACCGGATTCTCCTTTCAGCTATCATCACAGCATTTCCGGATATCCCTCTCAGCCACTATTAAGCATACCAGGATATACACTACACTCTTACAGTCCATCTGGAATCACCTCATTCATCTCTGTCACTGATCTGGACATTTGTTTATTCCCACTCACTACAGTTCCCTTCTACAGTTCCACATACATTAGTTTGTTATTACTGGACTTTAGTTTATCGTATTGCTCATGTCTACCAACATTCACATTAAACAACCTACCTTTCAGTTTAAACCTGTTCCAGTGTCTGCTCCTGTTACCACCCGGGTCCACAACAAACAGTCTCTAACAACATCCATCCAAACTTTTTGCCAAATTCAGAAACTTTGGCTAAAAAAGTAACAACAAGCAGTCCAGTATCAGCTAGCTCCCTGCACTTGCTACCAAATCCCATATAGATTCCACTTCACTAGAAAAGCAATTCCCAGCCTGTACAGGGACATTAAAAAAAAACATAATTAGTGTCCTCCAAATTATCGTTGTACCCACTGTCCACTTAACCACAGATATGTGGACAAGTGGAACAGGACAAACACAAGATTACATGACTATAACAGCCCACTGGGTGGGTGTATTGCCTTCAGCGACACCAACAGCAGCAGTATCTAAGAAACAGCAGCTCATTTGAGGCAGGCTACTCTGTGTATCACAGGTTTCACTAATAGGCACACCACTGAGAACCTTTTAGAAAAACTCAGGGAAGTCATTGCAAAATAACTTACCCTGCTTGGACTCTCCTAGGGATTTGTGATTTCTGACAATGCCACCAATATTGTGAGAGCATTGCACCTGGGTGAATTCAACACATCCCATGTCTTGATCACACAATCAATTTTGCCCTGTCACCAGCTGAAGCAAGAGGTAGTTACAAGGTGGAACTCCAACCTTTATATATAAATAAATATATATATATACGTATATATATATAAATATATATATATATATACATACATACAGTGTATATATATATATATATATATATATATATATATGCTTCAGCGGATGGAGGAACAGCAAAAAGCTATCCAAAGCTACACAATGAACTATGACATAGGAAGAGAAGGGGGAATGTATCTTACTCAAGCTCAGTGGAAATTACTTTCCGTGTTGTGCAAAGTGTTGAAACCCTTCAAAGTAGTCACCTGTGACGTGAGTTCAGACACTGCCAGCTTGAGTCAGGTTATTCCCCTAACTAGACTGTTGGAAAAGCAGCTTGGGAAACTGAAGGAGGAGCTGAAATGAAGTGAATCTACTAAGTATGTTGGACTTATAGATCAAGTCCTTTATTTGCTTTGCTCAGCCTGCACTGGGAGCTTTGCTCAGCCTGCACTGGCACCAAGAGTTAGGACTCACTGGAAGGACCAGCAGAATAGAGGCAGCAGCAGATGTTGCACATGCCAGGAGGCAGTGGAGCCACAGGATGGACCAGCAGATGAGAGGCAGCAGCAGTTGTTGCACATGCCAGGAGGCGGCGGAGCCACAGGACGGACCAGCAGAGGAGAGGCAGCAGATGTTGCACATCGCATAAGGGGGTGGAGCAGCAGGATGGACTAGCAAATGAGAGTCAACAGCAGATGTTGCACATAGCAGGAGGCAGTGGAGCCACAGAATGGACCAGCAGATGAGAGGCAGCAGCAGATGGTGTTCCACACACCAGGAGGGGGTGGAGCTGCAGGATGGATCAGCAGAGGAGAGTCAGCAGCAGATGTTGCACATAGCAAGAGGGGTGGAGCTGCAGAATGGACCAGCAGATGATAGGCAGCTGCACATACCAGGAGTGGAGAAGGAGCAATGAGACTGAGGGGCCATGCTGCAGCCTTCCAAGCTACAGTGGTCCAGGCTCCCCTGATCATTCGGTCATTGTTTCCTTCAGCTTTTGCTGGCCTGTTGTCATCCATCTGTGTCTTTAGCTCTGCAATCTCAAAGTGTAACCCCTCTATTTCCTTATCTTTATTCATAAGCTTGGCCATCCTCCATAGCCTGCACCTTCTTGTTGGTCTCTGATAGCAATGCTGCCAGCCTTCCCCTCTCTGCTTTCTCCTTCTGTAGTTCTTCTCGTAGCTCTTCTGCTTCTCTCCTGGATCTTACCTCTGCCTCTCTCATGAGTGCAACCTGCTTGGATTGTTCTCTACTTTCCAGCATCTTGCTCAGGTCGGTGATCTCCTTCTGAATGTTCTACCAGTCATAAAAAAGTTGTGATTATAACCAAAAAGTGATGTTTATTTCTATAGAATTTAAATATTTTACCTCTATTTTTAAGCACAGTTACCTCCATCCATTCTTTAGAAGTTATTAATACTGGAAATATGACAACATTACTTGTGTCCAAATAGCTCCTCATATACAATTACCTGCATCTTCATGGCACTAAGAGCTGCTGCATCATTGCCAGGGCTCCTGGGTGTGCTGGGTCTCTCTCTTCTAAAGAATTTGAGCACTCTCTGGAAGACAGCACGGACAGAGATCCAGAGCCACCTCCAGCCATCCCTGGTGCTGGGAGTTAGGGCACAGAGAGGTTGATGGATCAGTATGTAATACAGGCACAGAGAGAAGATGAGAGAGGACAAAGCCATTCTTATGGCCATACAATGTGAGCAGTGAGAGAATTGGCGGTATAGCCTGCCGCTGTACACTGAGCCACTTGCACCTCTGTATATCTGTACCCTCACACTGACCAGGTCACTATGCTCTCCCTGGGGCAGGTATGTTACAGGTAGCTGTGGTGATACTGGTGTAACATCTTCCAAAGGATTCCTCTCCAATATTGGCCACTAGCTCATGTGCAATTCATAGGACTGCATCCTATCAATCTAAGTGGAAACAACAGTATTGGCGAGGCATGATGCATAAAATTCCTAGGGGCCTATTTATCAAAGTCACTGCGTCCTTAAACATACGGAAAAGGCTGCGTCTCCTGCCTCGCGAGCAACAGCGTTGAACTAGTTTTCTAAAGGGACAGCGTTAACTGTCTATATAACAAACTCTGCAATACTTAGCTTGCTTGTGTCAGCCCATTGTTGTTGTCCCCCTCCACATTATTGGGAATATTGGTAAATAGGCCTCCTGGGAATAAATAGAATGGCTGCCTATACTATGTGCAGCTGATTATTGGTATCACTGACCTGATGTTCATCCTGATCCAGCGTCGCTGTTTGTGCCTTCACTGCATGATCCATAAGTTGTTCCAGGATCACTTTCCTCATGGTCACACTAAGAGATAATGTGCAGGAGCGTTAGTGCTTCCAGATCAGAGAGTCACTTAGGGCCTGATACAGAGGTGGGCGCTGCTGCATCCTACCCTGCATTTATTGCTGGAGTCGTGGCTGCGATAATATGCAAATGCTGGTGTAGAAGCCTCTGTCTGACTGTACAAGGACTGAGACACCCACTTTCAGCATCTCTCCTCGCTGTAATTCATTAGAAGCCACCATTGGCCATCATCGCCTGCACCATCGCTACATGTATCAGCACTATGGCTTGTGCAGCTTCTCTATCTGACTGTGGCCTCTGTGCAGAGACATTTTAAGAGAGGAGAGGTCCCTTGTGCAGCCTCCGTGCGGGTTCTCTCCTCTCAGGCAGTGCAGTATAGAGGTAAACATAATTTTATGGGTGCAGGGTGTGCGGTGTGTACCATTTAGAAATACGCCATTGCCTATGTGGCTATGTCTGTGCAAATGAGAATGCAGCTGCTTTTATAGACACACCCGCGACTTTCCCATACAACCCAAGAGAGTAATTTTTTTTAGTTCATGTCCAGCTACCTCCCAGTCAGCGCACAGGAACGCCCATCACTTTGCCGCCCCATTTCTGATACTGTCTGTCCTGTTGGCAGCAGCACCTTTGTGCATACACTTTGTGTAATGCCTGTGCTGTGTAGGGCCAGTTAGAATGTTTTGCGCGTGAGCAGCAGCAAATAATTGCTGAGCTACCGGAACATCAGCATTACGTTACCCTCAGACTCAGGCCCATAGGGAGCAACTTTACATGTGGTGAATAAAATCTAAAGTGTTTACATAATTACACCTAGACAAAGGACTTATTACCAGAGTATATACAGTGTTACATTGTTACACCTAGACAAATTACTTACTACCAGAGTATATAGTGTTACTTATTACACCTAGACAAATCACTTACTACCAGTGTGTATACAGTGCTATCTGTATGTATCAAGGTTTTGGATCTGGATTTGGTTTTACAAAACCACCCTTGCGTGTTTTGGTTTTGGATCTGTATGTTTTCTAAGAAATCATAAAAACAGCTGATATTACACAATTTGGGCCTGTTTTTCTTTCTACAGTATTATTAACCTCAATAACAATTATTTCCAGTCATTTCCTGTCAATTTTTTATCACCTCACAGCTCACAATATTGATTTCATCCAGTTTAGGCCAAAAGGTTGCATCGAGCTAGCTGGCTGAATAATATAAGTACATCCAAGAATGAAAGAAGAAGGCTCTTTTGTTACAAGAGCCTTCTTCTTTCTTCTTGGATATACATGTATATTTTGGCTCTGGGGAGCACCATCAACTTGAGTAATTTCCCATAATAATTTATTGGAGCATGTCTTGGTTTATGTTGGTTTATTCAAAATTTCTCAAAATATCTATACTTCTATGCGGAGTAATTCTCTTTTTTCTGAATAAGCTAAGTGACAGCAGTGGGCGGCACTAACATGTGGCAGTTGAGCTTCCAACATGACACAGAGTGACACTGCAGTGGCAGACAGGATGGCAGTTTAATAAACTGTAAAATTAAAAATTTCAGGCAGCAATGCCCCAAACAGCAGATGATGCAAAGAAAAGAGGTGCAAGATGGAATTGTCCATGTGCCCTTCCACCCACCCATATGTTGTATATAGTAAACAGGACATGCACAGTTTAACAAACCAATCACTTCGGCGACAGGGACTGCCAATTGTAGCTGAAGCAATTGGTTTATTTTGGCCCCCACAAATCAAGCTACCAACGGGCAGCTGACATTGCTGACATCTCTCCGTGCACAAACTGGCTTTACAGTGGCAAGGTGTTGTCGCCATCATCATCCAATTTCTCACCTTCATCAGTGTGTACATCATCTTCACACAATAATAATTTGTCCAGCTGGAATCCACCTGTCACACGCCAGCCTGGAGACCCCAGAATCAGACCCCGTCGCTTACCTGTGCGGGCGCTGACCCGCGCTGTCTTCCGGCTCCCGCGCTGTACGCTCCTTCCTCTTCTCCCAAGGCAGTCTCCGCTGTTGTCCTCTGGAGGGTTCCGCTGCTGTGCTGCTCCCACGCCGGCTCCTGCTGACCGCTGGTCCCCGCTGACTACCTCCAGGAAGCGCTGTCCTCCGGTCCATGGGCGCGGCCATCTTGGATTGCCCATGTGACCCCACTACCACCAATGAGGAGCCTTCTCCTTCTCTCTCAGCCTGTCAGCACCCAGTGTCCACTATAAAAGGATCCCCAATGCTCACACAAATTGCCAGTGCAACTAGTTTCTTAGTTTAGCTAAGCAAGCCTTCCCACTGCGCTCCAGCCGCTCCACGTAGCCGCTCAGCTACCATCATCTAGCCACGGCTATCCAGCCGCTCCACGTAGCCACTCAGCTACCAATGTCTACCCACGGCTAACCAGCCGCTCCACGTAGCCGCTCAGCTACCAACGTCTACCCACGGCTAACCAGCCACTCCACGTAGCCCCTCAGCTACCAACATCTACCCACGGCTATCCAGCTGCTCCACGTAGCCACTCAGCTACCAACTTCTACCCACGGCTATCCAGCCGCTCCACGTAGCCACTCAGCTACCAACGTCTACCCACGGCTATCCAGCCGCTCCACATAGCCGCTCAGCTACCAACGTCTACCCATGGCTATCCAGCCGCTCCACGTAGCCACTCAGCTACCAACGTCTACCCACGGCTATCCAGCCGCTCCACGTAGCCACTCAGCTACCAACGTCTACCCACGGCTATCCAGCCGCTCCACGTAGCCACTCAGCTACCAACGTCTACCCACGGCTATCCAGCCACTCCACGTAGCCACTCAGCTACCAACGTCTACCCTCGGCTATCCAGCCGCTCCACGTAGCTTCCTAGCTACCTCGTTACTGCCGCATTCCTCAAATTCCTGCCAGTTCGCTGCACCCTCTCATGCGGAGAAACTTCATTAAGCCAAGTCTCCTCCAGCGAGCGTCTGCGCCAAGTAATACAGATCCAAGGCCCAGTCCGGGAACACAGCTCCTAAATTCCACGCTTGTGACAGTTTGCACTGGCCAGATGGACTCGGCAAGTGGTCAAGGATCTGGGATAGAAGCCTCGCAGGATGTACTATCACATCTGGAAAGACAGGAGACCTCTCAGGCTCAGCTGATCCAATTTATCCAAGATATGTCGTCACGCCTGGACAACATTCAGTCCTTACTGGCTCATCCCGCTCCCGCTGGCTCCCAAGCCGCCTCTCCTCCTGTTGTGTCACCTGCTCCTCCGGTTCTACCTCCTGCTCGTCTTCAGCTTTCCCCTCCAAGCAAGTTCGATGGCAACCCCAAATTATGCAGGGGTTTTTTAAACCAATGCGAAATCCAATTCGAGCTACAATCCGCTAACTTTCCGACGGCCAGAACCAGGGTGGCATATATCATCTCTCTACTCTCTGGCCAAGCACTCGATTGGGTCTCGCCCCTTTGGGAGAAGTCGGATCCCCTGCTCTCCAACTACCCCGAATTTGTTGCTACATATCGCAAAATCTTTGATGAACCCGGAAGAACCACTTCCGCATCAGCTGATATTCTACGCCTCCGTCAGGGCAGCAGGACCATCGGCCAATACGTAGTCCAGTTCCAGACTCTGGCTTCAGAACTCAATTGGAACGAGGATGCCCTCATCGCTGCCTTCTGGAGTGGCCTTTCTGAAAGGCTCAAAGATGACCTAGCTTCCCATGACCTTCCAACCAGTTTGGATGGGTTAATCTCTCTCTGCAACAAGGTGGATCTCCGTCACAGGGAGCGTGCCTTGGAAAGAGGCAGATTTGATCGTGGAAGGCCACCTCCAGTTTCCCGCTTACCCTCTCCTCCTCTGGGCGAAGAACCCATGCAGGTCAACCACTCTCATTTATCGGCTGAGGAGTGGCAGAAAAGGCAGAGGCAGAACCTCTGTATGTACTGCGGATCTCCTCAACATTTAGTTAAAACTTGTCCCATTCGTCCGGGAAACGCCTCCTCCTAACTTATGAAAGAGAGGTTAAGTTAGGAGTTGCCATTGAATCACAAAGGAAGTCTGATTCCACCATCCAGGCTCATTTAAAGTGTCCTCGAGGTTCCAAAGCTGTATTAGCTCTCCTGGATTCCGGAGCGGCAGAGAACTTTGTCACTACTGAATTTGTCCAGAAGCATCAAATCCCCATGGAAGTGTTGCCTCGAGTCATCACTTTAACCGCCATCGATGGTAGTCGCATTTCTAGTGGAACCATCACCCATCGTACAACACCACTTAAACTTACCATTGGGGTGCTCCATTCCGAACAACTATCCTTCCTAGTGATTCCCAAAGCCTCTCATTCTTTAGTCCTCGGATTACCCTGGCTACAGAGACATTCACCTCAAATCGATTGGACCACCATGCAAATAATCTCCTGGGGTTCCAATTGCTTCAAAGGTTGCCTTCAGCGGGTAATACCTATCAGATCTTCCGTTGTACGGGATTCTACAGACCTGCCCAAAGCCTACGATGGGTTTCAGGACGTCTTTAGCAAACAGAGCGCAGACCTGTTACCTCCCCATCGTGATTGGGGCTGTCCCATAAATCTGATTCCCGGGAAGAATCCTCCTAGAGGCCGAACCTACCCTCTATCTCTCCCTGAGACTCAGGCCATGTCAGAGTACATTACGGAAAACTTAAATAAAGGCTTCATTCGACCTTCCACGTCTCCAGCAGGGGCTGGATTTTTCTTCGTAAAAAAGAAAGATGGTGGCTTGCGCCCGTGTATTGACTACCGGGGTATTAATGAAATAACTATTAAGAATCGCTACCCTCTTCCTCTCATTACAGAGTTATTTGATAGAGTCAAGGGAGCCACAGTTTTTTCCAAACTCGACCTAAGAGGAGCCTATAATTGAATTCGTATCCGTCCAGGCGATGAATGGAAAACGGCCTTCAACACCAGGGATGGGCACTACGAGTATCTCATTATGCCCTTCGGCATCTGTAATGCTCCGGCCGTCTTCCAGTTTTTCGTCAATGAAATCTTCCGGGACCTCTTGTACAAGTGTGTGGTCGTTTACTTAGACAACATTTCGATTTTTTCTCAAGACCTCCAAACTCATCGAGACCAGGTCAAACAAGTCCTTCTGAGGTTGCGGTCCAATCAACTGTTTTGCAAATTAGAGAAGTGTCTGTTTGAGGTCTCAAGTGTACCATTCCTGGGATACATTATCTCAGGAACAGGCCTTCAAATGGATTCGTCAAAACTACAAGCCATTCTTGATTGGTCTCTTCCTTCTTCCTTAAAATCCATACAAAGATTCCTAGGATTTGCCAACTACTATCGCAAGTTTGTAAAAGGTTTCTCGACTCTGGTAGCTCCGATTACAGCACTCACCCGCAAGGGAGCGGATCCAACTATATGGCCCGTCGAAGCTACCTCTGCATTTCAACTTCTTAAGCAAGCCTTCATCTCCGCTCCCATCTTAAAGCAACCAGACTCCACCCGGCCCTTTATCCTGGAGGTGGACACATCCTCTGAAGGTGTCGGTGCAGTGCTCTCCCAGCGATTTAAAGATGAAAAACTTCATCCCTGTGGTTTCTTTTCCTGGAAGTTTTTGCCTGCAGAGAAGAACTACACCATTGGAGATCAAGAGTTACTCGCCATGAAACTAGCCCTCGAAGAATGGCGATATCTTCTAGAAGGAGCTCATTACCCCATTACCATTTTTACTGACCATAAGAACCTCCTTTATCTTAAATCTGCAAATTGCTTGAACCCTCATCAAGCCCGGTGGGCAATGTTTTTCTCCAGATTTAACTTCAAAGTCTCCTATCGCCCCGGTTCACAAAACCTCAAAGCCGACGCACTCTCCCGTTCCATGATGAGCAACCCTGATCTACCCATGGAACAGCCCCAACCAATCTTGAATTCAGCTTTCTTCGCCTCTACCCAATTATCTTCTATGCCCCCGGTTGGGAAGACTTTTGTCGCTCCGGAACTCCGCAAGAGGTTACTGCATTGGGCTCATGCTTCCCGGTTCTCTGGTCACCTGGGTATGGATAAAACCCTAGAATTTATCCAGTGGTCCTATTGGTGGTCTTCGATGAAAAAGGACGTCAGGTCTTATGTGTCTTCATGCATCAAATATGCCCAACACAAGATACCTCGGCGGGTTCCACACGGTCAACTCCAACCTCTTGCAATTCCATCTAAGCCATGGACTCACCTATCTATGGATTTCATCTCTGATCTTCCTCCATCTCGGGGCCACAACACAATTTGGGTTATCGTGGATCGTTTTTCTAAAATGGCTCATTTCGTACCACTTACTGGGCTTCCGTGTGCACCTCTACTCGCCCAGAGCTTTATAAAAGAGATCTTCAAGCTCCACGGCCTTCCTCAAGAGATCATCTCCGAAAGGGGAGTACAGTTCGTAGCGAAGTTCTGGAGGTCACTCTGCTCAGCCCTTCAGGTAAAACTCAAATTTTCAACCGCTTATCATCCCCAGACCAACGGTCAGACCGAAAGGGTCAATCAAGACCTGGAACAGTTCCTGCGCACTTTTGTCTCCTCCTCCCAAGATGACTGGATTAAACTTCTTCCTTGGGCCGAATTTGCCCACAATAATCATTATCACACGTCCACCAGCTCAACTCCTTTTTTTAAAGTTTTTGGTCAACATCCTCGAGTGCCAGATTTCCCTCTTCTTCCTGCTGCCAAAATGTCCCTTCAACGGTTCTCCAACATCTGGGAAAAGGTTCGTTCCTCTCTGACTAAAACGTCAGCCTGGTACAAGAGATTTGCTGACCGCCAAAGACGAGCGGTTCCAAATTTCCGACCTGGGGATATGGTCTGGCTCTCTACCCGAAACCTAAGACTCCGAGTACCCTCGATGAAATATGCTCCGCGATTCATTGGTCCATTCCCAATTATCAAAGTCTTGAATCCTGTGGCTTACAAGTTAAAGCTTCCTCCATTTCTTCGCATTCCAAGTTCTTTCCTTTCTCTTTTAAAACCACTAGTCTTAAACCAATTTCAGAAGGTCCTGCCTAAAGCTTCTAGTGTTCAAACACAGCAGGGAGAGGAGTTCGAAGTTGACAGAATCTTAGATTCCCGTTGTCGATACAACCGTCTTCAATACCTCATCGACTGGAAGAATTATGGTCCGGAGGAACGAATCTGGATAAATGCCTCCGATGTCCATGCACCCCGTCTGGTCAAAGCGTTCCATGTGAAATTTCCTCATAAACCAAGGAAGTGTCCGGTGGCCACTCTTGAAGAAGGGGGTACTGTCACACGCCGGCCTGGAGACCCCAGAATCAGACCCCGTCGCTTACCTGTGTGGGCGCTGACCCACGCTGTCTTCCGGCTCCCGTGCTGTATGCTCCTTCCTCTTCTCTCAAGGCAGTCTCCGCTGTTGTCCTCTGGAGGGTTCCGCTGCTGTGCTGCTCCCACGCCGGCTCCTGCTGACCGCTGGTCCCCGCTGACTACCTCCAGGAAGCGCTGTCCTCTGGTCCATGGGCGCGGCCATCTTGGATTGCCCATGTGACCCCACTACCACCAATGAGGAGCCTTCTCCTTCTCTCTCAGCCTGTCAGCTCCCAGTGTCCACTACAAAAGGATCCCCAATGCTCACACAAGTTGCCAGTGCAACTAGTTTCTTAGTTTAGCTAAGCAAGCCTTCCCACTGCGCTCCAGCCGCTCCATGTAGCCGCTCAGCTATCAACGTCTACCCACGGCTATCCAGCCACTCCACGTAGCCACTCAGCTACCAACGTCTACCCACGGCTAACCAGCCGCTCTACGTAGCCGCTCAGCTACCAACGTCTACCCACGGCTAACCAGCCGCTCCACGTAGCCCCTCAGCTACCAACGTCTACCCACGGCTATCCAGCCGCTCCACCTAGCCACTCAGCTACCAACGTCTACCCACGGCTATCCAGCCGCTCCACGTAGCCACTCAGCTACCAACGTCTACCCACGGCTATCCAGCCACTCCACATAGCCACTCAGCTACCAACGTCTACCCACGGCTATCCAGCCGCTCCACGTAGCCACTCAGCTACCAACGTCTACCCACGGCTATCCAGCCGCTCCACGTAGCCACTCAGCTACCAACGTCTACCCACGGCTATCCAGCTGCTCCACGTAGCCACTCAGCTACCAACGTCTACCCTCGGCTATCCAGCCGCTCCACGTAGCTTCCTAGCTACCTCGTTACTGCCGCATTCCTCAAATTCCTGTCAGTTCACTGCACCCTCTCATGCGGAGAAACTTCATTGAGCCAAGTCTCCTCCAGCGAGCGTCTGCGCCAATTAATACAGATCCAAGGCCCAGTCTGGGAACACAGCTCCTAAATTCCACGCTTGTGACACCACCATTACAGCCTCAGGTGTCTCTGTCATTTTTGGATATAATTGGTGGTAAAGGTCTTCCTCGCGAAATTTGTAGTTAATTTTAATGAACATCATCTTTTCCACATTTTGAGGAAGTAGCCTCCTATGCTGATCGCTGACAAGGTTCCCGGCTGTGCAGAAAACTCTTTCTGAGTACACACTGGAGGGTGGGCAGCTCAAGTACAGCAGAGCCAGTTTGTGCAAGGGCCTCCAAATTGCCTTTTTTTCTGCCAGTAGTGAAAGGGACTCTCTGACATGTCTATTTGAATGCTATCATTAAAATAGTCCTCAACCATTCTTTGAATGGTGACCATATCAGATGGAGTCATGGTAGAGGTCTCATTAATTGTAGGCAATTCTTTTAGATCAGACCAGATGTCAAAACTTGGTTGTGTTGACTCATCTGCATCACCAATGGGTCTTTTTTCTGAAAGTCGCACTTGCTGGAGTAACTGCAGGAGGAGCCATCGCTGCATCGCGTGCCACTTGAGCTGAAAATTTCCTTACCAACAGCTCTTTGCATCTCATCAGATCTGTGTCTGCTGGAAAGGAAAACACAATATATTACTTAAACCTAGGATCCAGCACGGTTGCCAAAATGTATTGATCTGACTGTGTGATCCTGATAACCCTTGGATCCTGGCAAAGTGAATAAATGACTTGATTTACAAGTCCGACATGCTTAGCGGAATCGCTTTGTTTCAGATCCTCCTTCAGTTTCTCAAGCTGCTTTTCCAACAGTCTAATTTGGAGAATTACCTGACTCAAGCTGGCAGTGTCTGAACTCACTTCACAGGTGACTACTTTGAAGGGTTTCAGCACTTTGCACAACACGGAAAGTTTTTTCCACTAAATAAGGTACATTCCCCTTCCTCTTCCTATGTCATAGTTCATAGTGTAGCTTTGGATGGCTTTTTGCTGTTCCTGCATCCACTGAAGCATATAATGGGTGGAGTTCTACCTTGTAACTACCTCTTGCTTCAGCTGGTGACAGGGCAAATTCAAGATTTCTTGCAGGTGCTGCAATCTTCTACATGCACTTGCTGAATGGTGAAAATGTCCAGAAATTTTGCTGGCCACAGAAAGTATCTCCTGCACGGCCCTGTCATTTTTTTTAAAAAACATTTGAACAGTGGGTGCAACGGCATTTTGGAGGACACTAAGGTTTTTTTAATGTCCCTGTACAGGCTGGGAATTGCTTTTCTAGTGAAGTGGAATCTATATGGGATTTGGTAGCAAGTGCAGGGAGCTAGCTGATACTGGACTGCTTGTTGTTACTTTTTTAGCCAAAGTTTCTGAATTTGGCAAAAAGTTTGGATGGATGTTGTTAGAGACTGTTTGTTGTGGACCCGGGGTGGTAACAGGAGCAGACACTGGAACAGGTTTAAACTGAAAGGTAGGTTGTTTAATGTGAATGTTGGTAGACATGAGCAATAAGATAAACTAAAGTCCAGTAATAACAAACTAATGTATGTGGAACTGTAGAAGGGAACTGTAGTGAGTGGGAATAAACAAATGTCCAGATCAGTGACAGAGATGAATGAGGTGATTCCAGATGGACTGTAAGAGTGTAGTGTATATCCTGGTATGCTTAATAGTGGCTGAGAGGGATATCCAGAAATGCTGTGATGATAGCTGAAAGGAGAATCCGGTAATGCTGTGATGATGGCTGAAAGGAGGATCCGGTAAAGCTGTGATGATGGCTGAAAATAGAATCCGGTAATGCTGTGATGATGGCTGAAAGAAGAATCCGGTAATGCTGTGATGATGGCTGTGCAGGTTCAGACAGGAGTGGGTCTGGTGGAAGGTGCAGGAATGATCTCCAGGGGAGTGCAAGGCAAGGCAGAGCAGTGCAGGCTATGCAGGGACCCGGAGGCTGATAAGGAGTTAGGGCAAGCACCAGAAATTTTGCTGGCCACAGAAAGTATCTCCTGCACGGCCCTGTCATTTTTTTAAAAAACATTTGAACAGTGGGTGCAACGGCATTTTGGAGGACACTAAGGTTTTTTTAATGTCCCTGTACAGGCTGGGAATTGCTTTTCTAGTGAAGTGGAACCTAGGTGGGATTTGGTAGCGGGGACACAGGACTTCAATTAAGTCTAAAACCCACTGCACTAACGGCGGATATCAGACACACATCTAATACCAGCATATATGTTATGGCGTCAGTGATCTTCTGTGCAATTGGGTGACTGCTGTCATACTTGCTCCCTCTTGCAAAGGATTGTTTAACAGTCAATTGTTTTTTTGAACTACTACTAGTAGTCTTCCTGGTCCCCTTCTCGGAATGAAGATCCACTCCCAGCAGCAGCAGCAGCAGGCATTGCACTCAAGCATTCTTCTGAGGGATCCAGGATAGGGGAGATCTGAGTTAGACTTATCAAATTGGATGCAGGACTACTTCTGATAATGATAAAGAATATTGTTGATGAAGGTGTTGGTGGTGAAGATGCCAGGTGTTTGGATCTAGCAGATATAAAGAAAGTAGCTGATGCTGGACTGCTTGTTACTTTTTTAGCCAAAGTTTCTGAATTTTGCAAACAATTTTGATGGATGGGCTGTACAGTCTCGGACTGGGCAATGAGGGGCTCACCAGGGGAATCAGTGGTAAGGGTGTGGTCATCCACCAGAGGGGGTGTGGCCAGCCTCCACAGATGCTTGGCTAACCATTAGGCAAATCTTGGTGTAGTTTCTATAGAAGGGAACCAAGATCCCATGTTGATCAGTGGTCCTTCTCTATCAGGTAACCTACTGTCTAATAAAATAACAATCTATAATCTGTGGTCTACAACCTGACACTTAGAGGAGGGGAGGTGGGCCCACAGGCAGTGGGGCCCACTGGGGATTTCCCCTGTACCCTTGTGTGCCAGTCCAACCCTACTGTAGAATACATAACAAGGAGGAGGTTCCTAGATGGTTAGGGTTCCTACCTCTACTTACTTTGGCATGACAATGGGTACAGATGGCTTGACAATTGTTGTCCAGATTTGGGTGGAAATTATTCCAAACATAAGAAGTTGATTTTTTTGTTTTGTGCACAGGCATGACAATGAGCTTTTCCTTATCATGGACAACAACTGTTTCCACTGGGGCCTGATTTACACAAACAACATCCTCATCAACAACATCATCATCATGAACATCCTTATTAGCATCAGCTAAACAAATGTCCTCCTCATCCTTGTGCACTTCCACAAAAGCATCCTTGATTTCCATGTCAGCATGTTCACTTGTGCTGCTCATCCCCACATTTGCAAAGGATGCAAAAGTGGTGCAATGAGGCTCCTCTATGAGTACAGTTTTGGAAAGGTCATGCTCACACATGGCACCCGCCGACACACTTAGGCTCTCCTCAGGGATTTGTGACATTTCTGAGTTAGCAGTTGGTTCCTGTGCCTTAACGATTAATTTTTTTTAAAAGGTCTGCAAGGCGAAGGGCTTACATCATCATAAGAGGCAGAACTACCAGTCATAAATAAAGGACAAGGCCTAAGCCTTTCCTTGACACTTTGTGTGGTGAAAGGCATATTGCCAATTTTCTGTCTTTCTGCAGCTAACTTTCCCTTTGATGTTTTTTTCTTTATCACTGTAAAATATTGCTTCTTTGATTATAGATGCCCTGACTTAAGCCCTGTGTGCCCTTGGGAATCTGCTTTAGTAGATGACGTAGATGGACTAGTATCATCATGACTGGTTGCAGTGGCAGCAGCTCCAGCACTAATATGTGGTTTCTGCTCTCTTCTAAGCTGATCATTCTCTATATCAACAAACATGAATGAAGTGGGGTACAGGACACATGTCAATTTGTACCAATTTTAAATATTACACTGCGGTATCAATGACCTACAGTGTCACAATATTTTTTATGAATTAAACACCGCTCTACCACTTACCATGTCACAATATTTTTTATGAATAAAACTCTGCGCTACCACTTACAGTGTCACTATATTTTTTATTACTAAAACACTGCGCTACCACTTACAGTTTCAAAATGGTTTTTATGAGTAAAACACTGTACTACCACTTACAGTGTCACAATTTTTTATGAATAAAACACTGTGCTACCATTTACATGCTCACAATATTTTTTATGAGTAAAACACTACGCTACCATTTACAGTGTCAGAATATTTTTTATGAATAAAATTGTGCTATCACTTACAGTGTCACAATATTTTTTTATGAGTAAAATTGTGCTACAAGTTATAGTGTCACAGTATTTTTTAGAATTAAAATACTGCGCTACTACTTAGTGTCAAAATATTTTTATGAATAAAACACTGCATTTTAGCTTACAGTGTCACAATATTTTTTTGAATAAAAAACTGAGCTACCACTTACGGTGTGACACAAAGTGTGTTATGAATATTACACTGCGTTTCCACTTACAGTGTCACAACATTTTTCAGAAATAAAACACTGCACTACCTCTTATGGTGTCACAATATGTGTTGAATATTACACTGTGTTTCCATTTACAGTGTCACAATATTTTTGATGAATAAAACTGCACTATCACTTACAGTGTCACAATATTTTTTATGAGTAAAGCACTGCGCTACAACTTATAGTGTCACAGTATTTATTAGAATTAAAACACTGCGCTACCACTTACAGCGTCACTATATTTTTTATGAGTAAAACACTGTGCTACCACTTACAGTGTCACAATACATGTTAAATATTACACTGCATTTCCACTTACAGTGTCACAATATTTTTTATGAATAAATCACTGCGTTTCCACTTACAGTGTCACAATATTTTTTATGAATAAATTACTGCGTTTCCACTTAGTGTCACAATATTTTTTATGAATAAATCACTGCGTTTCCACTTATAGTGTCACAATGTGTTGAATATTACACTGCATTTCCACATACAGTCTCACAATATTTTTTTATGAATAAAACACTGCGCTACCACTTACAGTGTCACAATACATGTTAAATATTACACTGCATTTCCACATAGATTGTCACAATATTTTTTAGGAATAAACTGCGCTATCCCTTACAGTGTCACAATATTATTTATAAATATATTACATTGCAGTATTACTGACCAACAGTATCACAATAATTATATGAATAATATTACACTGCGGTATTATTGGCCAACAGCGTCACTCACAATACTTTACGAATTATACTTTGCAGTATGATGAACCTACAACATCACTCACAATATGGCCAGCAGTGACACAGTGTTTTGGATACACTGGGGGGGAGTATGGCATATAGCGTCACAGTGTGGGGTACAGCACAAAAAAATATTTTTAACTTTTTATAACTTATTATTTTTGTAAAACTTTTAGTTACTTTTTTTTACAGCCTGTGGATGGACAGCACACTGGATGGACAGCACACTAGATGGACAGCACAACCCTGGACAGCACAGCAGACACCTAGATTAGCAAAGCAATGAAAAATAACACAGCCCCCTGGACAGAGCACAGCACACCCTGCCTGCATTGGACAACTCAGCCCTGCACAGCACACCCCTGTATTGGACAACACAGCCCAGCACACCCCTGTATTGGACAACACAGCCCCCCTTGACGAAGCACAGTCTGAAAGCCCAGGACTCAGCAAGCAAATGGCACCGATAATCACGGGCAGGGGCTGGCTGGCAACTTTTAGCCTGGGGGGAAAATGCATGCAGGCGGCCCGAAGAACATGCGTGCTACGACGCCCCCCCCTCAAGTGTTCCAGGGAGGAGGTGGGTCCATATGGGATTAATGTAAAGTAAAAATAAAGATTAGGGACAGCCCCATCGTGGTGCCCATATGCAGTGCCCCCCTGGACCCCAGGAGAGGACCCCCTTATGCTGGCCTCCAGTAGTGCCCCCAGTAATGATCCCCCCTACGCAGTGCCCCTTATACAGTGCCCCCAGTAGTGGTCCCCCCTGTGCAGTGCCCCTTGTGCCCCCAGTAGTAAGCCCCTTATATAGTGCCCCCAGTAGTGGTACCCCCTATGCAGTGCTCCTTATATAGTGCCCCCAGTAGCAGTCCACAACCTATGCAGTGCCCCCAATAGTGGTAACCCTTATGCAGTGCCCCTTAAATAGTGGCCCCAGCTGTAGTCTCCCCCCTATGCAGTACCCCCAGTATTGCCCTTTTTATAGAGCCCCCAGCAGCAGTCCCTCGATGCAGTGCCCCCAGTGGTAGTCCCCTCCCCCTATGTAGTGCCCCTAGTAGTAGTCCCTTCCCCCCTATGCAGTGCCCCTAGTAGTCCCCTCCCCTTGTAGTGCCCATAGTAGTAGTAGCCCCCCCATGTAGTGCCCCAGTAGTAGTCCCCCCTTGTAGTAGTAGTCCCCCCCTTGTAGTCCCCCCAGTTGTAGTCCCCCCCTTGAAGTGCCCCCAGTTATAATCCCCAGTAGTGGTCCCCCCTTGTAGTGCCCCCCCCTGTATTGCCCCCAGTAGTGATCTCCCCCTTGTAGTACCCCCAGTAGTGGTCTCCCTCTTGTAGTGCCCCCAGTAGTAGTCCCTCCCGCTTGTAATGCCCCCAGTAGTGGTTCCCCCTTTGTAGTGCCCTAGTAGTAGTCCCTCCCTCTTGTAGTGCCCCCATTAGTAGTAGTCCCCCCCTTGCAGTGCCTCCAGTAGTGGTTCCCCCCTTGTGGTGCCCCCAGTAGTGGTCTCCCCCTTGTAGTGCCAGCCTCCCCCCCCAGTAGACACACGTAGTTAAAAAAAAAAACCCTTTCCTGAATCCCCGCTCCCGGCGTCGCCATCTGCTCCTCCGTCTGTCCTTCCCGGGCTGGGCCGCTCTGCATTATGGGAGAGACATCATATGACGTTATGACGCCTCTCCCACTGTGGGAGCCGGAAGATGGAGCGGCTCCTGCAGTGGGCGCAGCAGCAGCTAATGAGATTCTGACAGACTCTCATTGGCTGCTGATCAAAACAAACACACAGCTGCCGGAGCCGGCGGCTGTATGTTTGTCACTTGTGTAGTGCTGACTGAACTCCGTCCGGTCAGCGCTACACACGTGGTGCAGTCTGTGTCACATGACGCTGCGGCCCGGGGGGCACATGGCACCCCGGCCCAGCCCGCCACTGACCACGGGAAAGAACTTATATACAATGCAAAACCCACATGAATCTGAAGCAGGATGATGAAGTTTTGCCTCGTTTTGGAATCCAAGTCAGGCGGGAAAACCTGAGCTGGACTCAGATCCCTGCACGGACCGTGAAGTTCGGGTGGGTCTGGTTCTCAGAGGATTGGACCCGCTCATCTCTAATATATACATGTATATACATATATATATGTATATATATGCATATATAAGTAAATATATGTACAGTATATACATATTTATTATATTTATAAGCAATCAGTTTCATGATGGCATTAGCAGCAGCAACACATTTTTTTGCTCACATCACTGCCTGTGTCTCAGACTCTACTCACTGAAGCAGCCACTCTCTTGCTAACTGATGGACACTGCTCCTGCACCACACAAGTCCCTCCCAGTCCTCCTTGCCCGACGCCCGGAGAGTAGTGAGACGTGCGAGACGATGACATCATCAGCTTGTGAGAAAGCTAGCTCTGCAGACTGCAGGGGTGCAGTGCGTGGAAGGATAGTGTCAGTGAGTGACACTACATTTCGCTCCGACAACTCGGCATGGTGCAGACAGGGAGTCGCTTGATGGGCCGTCGGCCCTCTAAGCTGTCAGGCCCCATAGCAAATGCACCCCTTGCACCCTCTATAGTTACACCACTGAAGATAACCCAACATCGGCGGGCCAACCCAAATTTTGCTCTGGTGTTGTAGAAAGAGAACACATTTACACCCATATGCAGAATTCTAGCTGCCAACAAGATCTGTTCTGCACTGTAACAGCAGCATTTGCAGTCACTGTACATAAAGTTTACTTATGATGACCCACTTGCTTCTATGCTATAAACTATTTCATTTACGTGCAACAAATTTATTTGTTGTTAGGCATCTAATAAACTGTTAAGACCTCTCTAATACAGCAGACACAACTCTATGTCTTGCGTACAGAAAAGATGTCAAAAGCATTTTCTAAAACGATAAAGCAAACACCAATCAACAGGGCTGTAACTAGGAGTGTGCGAGTGGTGCCGCCGCACAGTGTGCAGAGCCCTGTGGACGACATCGCTGCTTACCCACGGGCCCTCCATCAGGCTAGCAGTGTGTGTGGAAAGGCACCCTGCAGCCAGAATCTTTGCAGCCGTGCCACCTGGAGAGTCCTTAGTATGCCTAAGATGTGCACACAGCTGCCCTTACAGCCACCCAAGCATGCTCTGGGCATTGCTGTCATTCCCGGAGATTGTGGCCCCTCTCTCTCTCCATTACATCATGTGGAGGGGGCATGGCCTGCATCAGGCGAGATCTCAAACACCAATCACAAATATCATCATCATCTGTTATATGCACCTACTTCTGACCACCCACAAATGATACAGTTTTCCCAGGCATATATCCATCTCTTTCCAGGCCTACATGTATTTGCATTTGCATGACCATACCATTCCTGTTCTTGCCCCTATATAAAAACACCCCGTTTTGCCAAACCAGGCGCATTCTGTAGTCGTAAGTGGCTGAATGTTGGAAATCTGCATGAATGTATATGCATTTGCACACTGTACTGAGCATGTGCAGATCCAACTGACGCAATAATTGCTGTAGAGAGACCAGGGGTGTTTCTAGAGGAGGGGGCCCATGTGCAGTCTCCAACACGGGCCCCCTCCTCTCTGTCTGGTGGCCGACAACGCACTGAGCTGTGCGCCGCCAGCGCCGGAGTTATAGACTCTGGGCACTAGAGTGCGCTCAGAGTCTATAGAGTATGCACAGGTCACCGGGAAAATGCAGACCCTCCAACATGACCCATTCCATTCCAGCCACCTGTGCTGAAACACCTGTCTCATCAATTACCTAGTTCAGCACAGGTGACGGCAATCATACATTAGGTGGGAAGTCCAGGAGCAGAGTGTTTTGTACCTAATGGAACGGGTCATGTTGGAGGGTAGGAAAATGGACGCGGTGGCCATTTTCCCTGTACTGTGCATGCGCAATCGATGGGAAAATGGCCGTGGCGGCCATTTTCCAGTTGTGTTTAGAGTGCCAGACCTCCCCTGCGATGTGTGACTTCGGAGAGGCAAGTATGCTATCAGTGCAGGGTGTGCGGTGCGGACCTCGCACACCTTGCACCCATTATAGATACGTCCCTGAGAGAAACTGACCAGGCCAGGGTAATGGCAAGGGGGCAGATCCAGGGGAAGGGGGCATGATCAGTGCGATTGCTGCCCCCCTCCTATCAGGTGCAGGTAGAGCAGCCTCCTGTACTCACTGTACTGCTGCCGCACTAGGAGGGGGAGTAGGGGTAGCTGCAGAACCGTGCCTCTGCCTGGCCCCTCCAGCAAGCCCCCAGGCCTTGGTAATCAATACCACCTCCCACCCCTCCCCTGCACCCCTGGGAGTAATGCATAAGCCCCTTTGTATATAGTAGATGGCCACATTTTCATTGGTAGTACATTTGTACATATATTACATCTTGTATCTACCTTATTACAAGTGTTGTTTTTGTTATTTTTGTAGCATGAAATCTTTCCATTGACCAAAAGTAAATCAATACTGCAATATTTTTTTTCCTGCACCTCTAGCCAGGAGGAAAAAAAACTGACGAACTTAATGTATTACTAATTGGCTGATGATTTATTGTCACAATTTTTTTGAATAGAAAACTGACAAAGTCTTGGCTGATAAACTCTGATATATGTTAGATTTAGTGGGTTTATGATAAAGGAGTCTTGCAGAGTGGCGACAGCTGGCTGCTTCAGCAAACACGTCATATATCTATCTACCTAAACCCCAGAGGAATGTTAATTATTATCTGATGATATAAAGAGTTGTGAAGGTTCAAAGCAAAATGTAAAAGGTGCAATGAGAGCAAAAATAGTAATAACCATCGACCTGCCACACAAAACTGAAACAGGTGAAACGTATTTCAGTTATTAACTTTCCACCAAGATAAATGTTTGATTCATTTATGGCCAACATTGCCAATCATGCTGTCAAAACAGGTGCCCAGAAACCTAGACTGTAATATTATTTCTTAGCATATAGTTGCCTTGGCGCACTGGGTGGAATTAACTCCTTGTGTCTAGAGATGTGCGCTGACCCCCGTGTTTTGGTTTTGGTTTTGGATCTGGATTCATCTTGATGTTTTAATTTTGGTTTTTGGTTTTGAAAAACCACCCTCAATTGTTTTAGTTTTGGATCTGGATTTTTTAAACTAAAAATTTTAAAAAGTTTTTTAAAACAGCTGAAATCATGTAATTTTTGCAATCCAAAACTCAAAATTCGGGTTTATAATCTGATTTTCAAAACCGCTGGAAGATCAGAACCGCGACTCGGATTTATCCGGATCTCCTCATGTGATTGGAACAGTGACTTGAATCTATCCAGATTCAAGAAATTTGAGTGGATTCGTATTTCTGGAGAACTTAAACCACACATCTCTACTTTTGTCATCATTGGATTTGATGCTTTGAGCCCGATTCAGATCATTCAGAGGTGCGTGCTATGTGAATGCCGCACGCAAGCTGCATTCGAGTCGCATGCATCCCGATGGTTACTGCTGAAAGCCGCAGAACAAATTTGGATGCAGAGAGAGACAATTACAGTGGGCATACCTGGGTGGTAACAGGAGGGCAGTTAGATGCGGGCTTGTCACAGTCAGTGACTGCAGCTTTTGCCACAGTTGCACTGATTTTGGTGGCCATGTTCAGAGGGACATTCTGCTCCTCCATAGGGATGGGACAATGTTTGACTGATGTGCGCCCAATGGTGCATCTTAATACGCAAAGCGACAGATTAGTGCTGCAGCCGGTGGTGTCTTTGTGTGAATCCCTTCGGCTGTAGCATAAAGAACCGTCGCAATGTGGAAAAAGAGGTTGCTGCGGCTGCATTAGTATGCATCTCAGGATCAGGTTCTTTGTGTCCAGTGGAGGAATCTAGTGGTTGTTTCTCTTCCAAAGCGAGAACTAGTCTCTGTTTCCTGGGTGATCTCTTATGGATACTAACACCTTGGTACAAAAATTCATGCTGATGATGAACATGACTCAGCATGGATCTTTGTAGTGTTAAATAAAATATATCTAAAAATAAACAAAAATAAAATACATACATAATCTCCCCATGGCCGCCCCCTAAAAGTGCCTGGGCTAGATGCAGCTAATGCATGGGGAAGAAATGCAAAAGAGCCTATGCAGGGGCAGATTGGGATGGAAAACCAGCGGGTCTGTTGAAGTGGTGGGGTCTGTGGAGGAGGGTAGGATACTCCCTTCTCTCAGGGCCTGGAGGGGCTGTTGCAAGGCACTGAGGGAAGTAGGGTCAGCAAAAGATATCTTGGTGGATGTTACACTGTTTTTTGGGCCACCCCATCCCTCTGCACTAGGTACAGGCCAGTCAGTTTGAAAGTATTTTCTTACCTATATGGTGATTTCTCTACAATGGGGAACCTCTCAAGAATTTAAGCCTCACCAGGCAGTGTCTTCAACAGGTATTCTTCACTATTCATGTAGGAGATCACATTGTCTGGAAAATGATGATTATTATCCATTATTTATATGGTTCCACAAGGATCTCGAAGCGCTTTACAAAGTACATAAACAAAGGAGCAAACAAGAAAACAGTGACTTACAGTAGAAACATTGCAGGACAAGGACACAGTTTATAAACATTGCTGCAATAGTGATCATAACACTTAAAAAAGCAGCTAGGTGTCAGCAACCAAGGTTAGGTGCCCTTGTCTGGAGTTTGGAACAGACGATCGTATGAGTGAGGGAAGGAGAAGCACATGAGGGAAGAGTGCTCTTCTTGTGAGAGCTTACATTCTAAAGGGGTAGGGCAGACAGACAGGGTGACACAGATGGGGTAGACAGTGAGGAAGGAGCATGGAGCAGCGGATTAGGATGAGAGCTAGATGGCTTTGATGAAGTAATGGGTCTTGAGAGCCCGTTTGAAGATTTGTAGAGAGGTGGAGAGTCTGGTAGGTAGAGGGAGAGAAATCCAGAAGTAGGGAGCAGTACAGGTAAAATCTTGGAGGCGGGAATGGGAGGAAGTAATCAGTTGGCAAGAGAGGCGGCATATATTTGAGCAAAGTGGGTGGGCAGAGAAGATGCCTGTTTACGTAGAAATATAAGCAATGTCATTATCATAACTGCAAATTAACCAGATAATATATAGTAACAATAGTTTTCGTGCAGGGCAAAATGTGAACTTCCCTGATGAAACAATTTCTGTGTCTCTTCAGACAACCCTGTGTTACTTCCCACACCCCCTATGTCTCTCCATCCCCAGGCCCCCCAGTCTCTCTCCAGGCCCCCTGTGGTTCTCCAGGCTCCCTTGTGTATCTTCATCTTCATGCCCCCCGGCAACTCTCCAGGCCCCCTGTCTCTCTTCAGGTCCCCTGTGTTTCTCCAGGACCCCCTATGTCTTTCCAGGACCTCTTGTGTCTCTCCATCCCAGGCCCTCTGTGTACCTCCAGGACTCCATGAATCTTTACAGGCCACTCCAGCATCTCTTTAGGCCCACTGAATCTCTCCAGGCCCCCCTGCAACTCTCCAGGCCCCCTTGTGTCTCTACATCCACAGGCCCAACTGTGGCTCTCCAAAACACCTGTGTCTCTCAGCCTCATTTCCCCAGCCCTTATGTCTCTCAGCCTCATTCTTCCAGCCCCTCTGTGTCTCAGCCTCATTCATCCAGCCCCTGTGTCTTAGCCTCATTCCCCCAACTCCGTTATATTTCTCAGCCCCATTCCCCAGCCCCACTGTTTCTCTCAGCCTCATTCACCAGCCCAAATGTGTCTCTCAGCCCCAGTGTGTCTCTCAGCCTCATACCTCCAGCCCAGTGAGCCTTTCAGTACGTGTGTTTCTCAGCCCCAGTGTGTCTTTGCATCATTCCACAGCCACTGTGTCACCCCAACCCTATGTCATCAGCTTCAAACTCCCCACCACCACCAGTGTCAACACCAATACTTACCTGCTGCTCCTCTTCCCTTCCCTTGCAGCTCACTCAGGGTCCAGCAGTCAGAATTTGCAGGCTGTCTCCTCTTGTGTTTGGCTGCCTGCTGCTTGTCTCTGACTGGTATCATTGTGCTGGCTGCTTATTGTCCTAGAGGCGGGCCATGGAGGGGCTGGAGGCAGAGTCATCTGTGTTGACTGATAGGCTCCGCAAAGGCTTGAGAAAGGAGCTGCTGTGGCTGGCCATGCGCATTGGCCATTTGTGGGGTGACCCGATTGGAGCTGAGCTCTGGTAGCAGCAGCGGGCATGGGTGAGTGAAGGGTGGCCACTGGCCACTGTAGGAACTGCACCAGCAGGAAGTGGCCCAGCATCCCAGTGGCCCAGTCTGCCCCTGAGCCTATGACAGGGTGCACTGGTTCCAAAAGTATAAAAGTAAAAATGCAGTGTGGTTACAACCTTTTATAATGGGACTGCCTATTCAGCATGGAGCAGAATTATTTACCAATTGACTGCGCTGTTAAATCTGACTATAGGATTCCTGCTCGCATCTTCTTGAGGTGTGATCAGAAATCTGACTTAAGTGCTGGCTGCAATGCTGTTTTCCAGCTTAGCGCAGCACTAACAGCCTCATGGCTGGCACTTTAGTTGGAGAATGCCATTACCATGACTAAAGATCCAGTTTAAGGTGCGGTAACTGGCATTCTCTGACTTAATTGTTTCTAGTTAAACTTAACAGCGTGGTCAAATGAATAGCTCCTGGAAATCCTTACCGGGGCTATTCAAGGTTGCACTGAATTGAATTTCCCCATGGGGAATTTGATATTAGGACAATGGGGTAATAATGCTAAAATGTAAAAATATAGTAGTTTAGTAAATGGTTCCAGCAAGGCTTGGCAGCCATAAGCAACACAAATTATGCTAGCGTTCCTTGAAATACAGGTGCCAGAATACATATCTGGGAGATCCTAGAGTTTCTGAAAATTCTTCCACACTCTGCTAGAGCAGGACACGCTCCCATGTGTGCCATACTACCTCAGTGAAGAGGGCAGTCTGGGTGCTTGATGACATGATAGACAGAGAACCTCATCATCATGGACCCAGTGCCTCAGAGAATCACACCATTGTACAGCAGTATACAGTGGAGGCATGGCTTAGTAAATGATTCACTGCATCACGACCCTCCCACCTGGATTATTCCTTCAGTATATCTTGGCAGGGAGCAAGTTAAATATCAGCAAGCATGTGGAAGACCATTTGTGATACCCCTGGGTCTATAGTAGCCAATGTACATTGTAGTTTAAGTGGCTGCCAATGTGTCAAAAAGAGACAAGCCAGCTGCAGAACAGATAGTTTATGGTTGCACATGCACAAGAGAAGTGGAGAGACACAGCAGAGTGTAGTAGCAGAGCAGGGTAAGGTGCCAGAGGTCTGAAGAGAGAGACTGGGCAAGTGACAATGCTGAAGTGGTACAAAGTGACAGTCATAAGCTGGTTAAAGAACATATTAGGACTGAACAATTGATACTGTGAAGTGTTTAAGATAAGATGCTAATCCTACTACTTTTGCCTGTTGTAGATTACAAGTACAGTCAGGTGCATAATTATTGGGACATTGACAGAATTTTCATATTTTGGCCTCTATTCACCACCACAATGACTTTGAAATGAAACAAACAAGATGTGCTTTAACTGCAGACTTTCAGATTTAATTTGAGGGTAATTACATCCAAATCAGGTGAATGGTGTAGGAATTACAATGGTTTCTATATGTGCCTCACACTTTTTAAGGGGCCAAAAGTAATGGGACTATCAACTCAAAAGCTATTTCATGGACAGGTGTGGGCTATTCCCTCGTTATTTCATTATCAATTAAGCAGGTAAAAGGTCTGGAGTTGATTCTAGGTGTGACATTTGCATTTGGAATCAGTTGCTGAAAAATCAAAACAAACCCATCAGAGAGATAGCAAAAACATTAGGTGTGGCCAAATCAACTGTTTGGAACATTCTTAAAAAGAAAGAACTCACCGGAGAGCTCAGCAACACCAAAAGACCCGGAAGAACACGGAAAACAACTGTGGTGGATGACAGAAGAATTATTTCCCTGGTGAAGAAAAACCCCTTCACAACAGTTGGCCAAATCAAGAACACTCTCCAGGAGGTAGGTGTATATGTGTCAAAGTCAACAATCAAGAGAAGACTTCACAAGAGTGAATATAGAGGGTTCACCACAAGATGTAAACCATTGGTGAGTCTCTAAAACAGGAAGACCAGATTAGAGTTTGCCAAACAACATCTAAAAAAGCCATTACAGTTCTGGAACAACATCCTATGGACAGATGAGACAAAGATCAACTTATACCAGAGTGATGGGAAGAGAAGAGTATGGAGAATGGAAAGGAACTGCTCATGATCCAAAACATACCACCTCATCAGTGAAGCATGGTGGTGGTAGTGTCATTGCGTGGGCATGTATGGCTGCCAATGGAACTGGTTCCCTTGTATTTATTGATGATGTGACTGCTGACAAAAGCAGCAGAATGAATTCTGAAGTGTTTCGGGCAATATTATATGCTCATATTCAGTCAAATGCTTCAGAACTCATTGGACGGCGCTTCATAGTGCAGATGGACAATGACCCGAAGCATACTGCAAAAGCAACCAAAGAGTTTTTTAAGGCTAAAAAGTGGAATGTTATGCAATGGCCAAGTCAATCCCCTGACCTGAATCCGTTTGAGCATGCATTTCACTTGATGAAGACAAAACTGAAGGGAAAATGCCCCAAGAACAAGCAGGAACTGAAGACATTTGCTGTAGAGGCCTTGCAAAGCATCACCAGGGATGAAACCCAACGTCTGGTGATGTCTATGCATTCCAGACTTCAGGCTGTAATTGCCTGCAAAGGATTTGCAACAAAGTATTAAAAAGTGAAAGTTTGATTTAGGATTGTTTAGTTTGTCCCATTACTTTTGGCCCCTTAAAAAGTGGGAGGCACATATAGAAACCGTTGTAATTCCTACACCGTTCATCTGATTTGAATGTAATTACCCTCAAATTAAATCTGAAAGTCTACAGTTAAAGCACATCTTGTTTGTTTCATTTCAAAGCCATTGTGGTGGTGAATAGAGGCCAAAATATGAAAATTCTGTCAATGTCCCAATATTTATGCACCTGACTGTACATGCATGTTAAATGACAGTGAGCATCCTGCAACAGAGTACTTCAACAATAGAACTTTGTGCTCTTTAATGTAAATAACTTATCAATTTGAAGTTTATTTCCCTATCCAAGAGAAGCCAATTGCCTATATGTCACTATATTTTAAATGACTGCATTATATTTGCTATATCCCTTTCATGCTGCAATTTACTTTCATATGTATGGAGATAATTATTTTCATCATATAGTGACTCTCTCCTCTCTCTTGACTCACATCCTCTTACTCCCTTTTAATAAATCTACTTGATTTTTCTATTTGACAAGGTCTGTCATGTTATGTAATTTTACCGTGTGCATGGTGCAGGCCTCTCTGCTATAGTGTGAGGTGGATAAAGCTCATAGAGTTATTGCGAGAGACGAAGGAAGATCCACCAGAGCTGCCATCTCAACTGTAAGGTACTATCTGCACCTAACTTTCTGTGCCCACACCAACACATTGGCATCACAAACAGGATTTCAGAGTCTGAAGCTAGAGATCTGTACTAAGCAGCAAGATGACTGATGCAGCACCAAACGGCAATGTGAATGTGGCATCTGATAATAGTGCTCAAGGTGGAGGAGAACTCAAGTAGAGAATCTAGTCCACATTTCATTTGTACTGAGCAGCAACAGGTGGAAATCTTGAAAGGACAGTTCAAATGGTCCCCCCTAAGAAAAGTACGTTTCTGGCCTGCAAGTGAAAGCAAAGGTGTTGAGCAGATTCTAGATAGACTAACCACAAACTTGGATCAAAGAACTTTGTCAAAATTGAAGATGATCTTTTATTCTAAACAATATAATCCAGGAGAATAGCTACGTGAATATGCTCTCAGTTTACAAAAAGCATTAGAAGAGATGCAATGAATGTATGCTGATAAGGCCCAGCACCCAGATAAGATTGTTACTGACCATTTGTTTAATGCTACTAAAGCTGGGTACACACTAGGGGTGTGCACCGGCCACTTTTCGTGTTTTGTGTTTTGGTTTTGGATCTGGATCTTTCTTCGTGTTTTGGATCTGGATTGGTTTTGCCAAAACCACCCTTCAGTGTTTTGGGTTCTGAGCTTTGTGTTTTGGATCTGTATTTTTTTTTAAAAAGTATAAAAACAGCTAAAATCACAGAATGTGTTGATTTTTCTGTTCCTATGCTATTAACCTCAAAAACTTTAATTTCTACTCATTTCCAGTCTATTCTGAACACCTCACACCTCACAATAGTGTTTTTATGTCCAAAAGGTTGCACCGAGGTAGATGGATGACTATGCTAAGCGACACGAGTGGGCGGCACAAACACGTGGCCCATCTAGGAGTGACACTGCAGTGGCAGACAGGATGGCAGTTTGAAAAACTAGGCCGCAAACAGTACATAATGCAAAGAAAAAAAAGAGGTGCAAGATGTAATTGTCCTTGGGCCCTCCCATCCATCCTTATGTTGTATAAACAGGACATGCACACTTTAACAAACCAATCATTTCAGCACCAGGGTCTGCCACACGACTGTGGCTGAAATGATTGGTTCATTTGGGCCCCCACAAAACAAGCTGGAAAATAATCTGTCCCTGCACAAACTGGCTCTACGGAGGCAAGATGTCGTCCTCATCCTCCTCATTCACCGATTCCTCACCCTCTTCAGTGTTGTGTACATCCTCATCCTCACAGAGAATTAATTCGTCCCCACTGGAATCCACCACCACAGGTCCCTCTGTACGTTCTGGAGGCTGGTCTCCCTGGAAGAGTTGATAATTAATTTTTATGAACATCATCTCCACATTTTGTGGAAGCAACCTCCTACGCCTTTCACTGACAAGGTTCCCGGCTGCACTAAACACTCTTTCGGAGTACACACTGGAGGGGGGGCAACTCAGGTAAAATAGAGCCAGTTTGTACAGGGGCCTCCAAATTGCCTCTTTTTCCTGCCAGTACAGATATGGACTGTCTGACATGCCTACTTGAATGCTGATACCGATGTAAGCCTTTAACAGACAGACGCACGCTTGTCGCTGCTGCTTTGAGGATGCAGGTGCGGATACTGCGCATACATTTCACAAACACAGAAAAAAAGAAGATTATTTTATTTTGGTTGGAGCACACTTTGGGGGTTACACCACCCTTTAACAGACAGACGCACGCTTGTCGCTGCTGCTTTGAGGATGTAGGTGCGGCTACTGCGCATACATTTCACACACAAACACTGAAAAAAAAGATAATTTTTTTTATTTAGTTGGAGCACAGTTTGCGGGTTACACCAACCTTTAACAGACAGACGCACGCTTGTCGCTGCTGCTTTGAGGATGCAGGTGCGGCTACAGCCCACACATTTCACAAAGACAGAAAAAAAAAGAAGAATTTTTTAATTTTTGTGGAGTGCACTTTGGGGGTTACACCACTCTTTAACAGACAGATGCACGCTTGTCGCTGCTGCTTTGAGGATGCAGGTGCGGCTACTGCGCATACATTTCACACACAAACACTGAAAAAAAGAAGAATTTTTTTTTTTTTGGAGTGCACTTTGGGGGTCACAGCACTCTTTAATGGACAAGCCAGCCGGCCCTTTACTTATGACACAGGCGCACACTTGGCGCTGCTCCTTTGTTGATGCACATGCAGCCACAGTGCACACAATTCACAAACACAAAAAATAATTCCTCCACCATTCTGTCAGTGGTGACAGTATCATATGCAGTGACAGTAGACATGTCAGGAATTGTTGGCACGTCCTTCAGTCTGGACCAGATGTTCAAACCGGACCTTGACTTATGACACAGGCGCACACTTGGCGCTGCTGCTGTGTTGATGCACGTGCGGCTACTGCGCATACATTTTGCACACAAACACAGAAAAAAAAGAATTGTTTATTTTTTGTGGCGTGCACTTTGGGGGTTACACCACCCTTTAACAGACAGACGCACGCTTGTCACTGCTGCTTTGAGGATGCAGGTGCAGCTACAGCCCACACAATTCACAAAGACAGAAAAAAAAGAAGAATTTTTTTATTGTTTGTGGAGCGCACTTTGAGGGTTACACCACCCTTTAACAGACAGACGCACGCTTGTCGCTGCTGCTTTGAGGATGCAGGTGCGGTTACAGCCCACACAATTCACAAAGACAGAAAAAAAAAATATTTTTTTATTGTTTGTGGAGCGCACTTTGAGGATTACACCACCCTTTAGCAGACAGACGCACGCTTGTCGCTGCTGCTTTGAGGATGCAGGTGCAGCTACAGCCCACACATTTCACAAAGACAAAAAAAAGAAGAATTTTTTATTTTGTTTGCAGTGCACTTTGGGGGTTACAGCACCCTTTAACAGACAAGCCAGCTGGCCCTTTACTTATGACACAGGCGCACGCAGTCGCTGAATGGCAAAAGTGGGCAGAAATTTTTCAGGCCACCTAAAGCGTCTCCTGCACGCCCTGTCGCTTTTCAGAAAATTCTGCACCACCAAGTTTATCGTGTGAGCAAAACATGGGACGTGCTGGAATTTGCCCAGATGTAATGCCCGCACAATATTGGTGGCGTTGTCATATATCACAAATCCCCAGGACAGTCTAAGTGGTGTAAGCCACTGGGCGATGATTTTCCTCAGTTTCTCTAAGAGGTTGTTGGCGGTGTGCCTCTTACTGAAACTGGTGATACACAGCGTAGCCTACCTTGGAACGAGCTGGCGTTTCTGAGATGCTACTACTGGTGATGCTGTTGTTGTTGCTGCGTAAGGTGATACATTTACCCAGTGGGCTGTCACAGTCATATAGTCCTTAGTCTGCCCTGTTCCACTTGTCCACATGTACGTGGTTAAGTGGACATTGGGTACAACCGCATTTTTCAGGACACTGAGGACACTTTTTCTGACGTTTCTGTACAGTCTCGGTATCCTGCCTAGTGAAGTCCTGCCTAGTGAAGTGGAATCTAGACGGGATTTGGAATCGGGGACACACTACCTCCATCAATTGTCTAAATCCCACTGCACTAATGGCGAATACCGGACGCACGTCTAACACCAACATAGCAGTCAAGGCCTCAGTTATACGTTTTGCTTCAGGATGACTGCTGTCGTACTTCATCCTCCTCGCTAAGGACTGTTGGAGGGTCAATTGTTTAGTAAAAGTAGTGGTGTTCCTACTTCCTCTCTGGGATGATGAACAACTCCCAGCAGCAGCAACAGCACTAGGAGGAAGTGGTTCTTGATCTTTCCCTATTTTATTTTTATCGGAGAAAGTTTGGTCCTCCATTTATGTGATATTGATATATACGTGCAGCTAAGGTGCACACAAACACAGAAAATTATTTTTTATTTTTGTTGGAGACTAGTGCACTTTGTGGGTTACACCGCCCTTTAAGAAATGAGCCAGCCGGCCCTTTTCTTATGGGACACAGGCGCACACTTGTTGATGCACGTGCAACCACAGTGCACACAATTCACAAACACTGAAAATATTTTTTATTTGGTTTGGAGTGCACTTTGGGGGTTACAGCACCCTTTAATGGTCAAGCCAGCCAGCTCTTTACTTATGACACAGGCGTACGCTTGGTGCTACTTTGTTGATGCACGTGCGGCTACTGCGCACACAATTCACAGACACAAAAATATATATATATTTTTTTTTTTGGAGTGCACTTTGGGGGTTACAGCACCCTTTAATGGACAAGCCAGCCTGCCCTTTACTTATGGGACACAGGCGCACGCTTGGCGCTGCTCCTTTGTTGATGCACGTGCAGCCACAGTGCACACAATTTACAAACACAGAAAAAATATTTATTTTTTTTGCACTTGGGGGGAGCACCCCTGATGGACAGAGCACCCCCTGGACAACACTACAGCACCCCTTTAGGACTGGGACACTGCACAGGACTTTGGAGTGGACACAGCCCCTATGGACAACTGACTGCACAACACAGTCCAGCCAGCCCCTATGGACTTTGGAGGAGTGGACACAGCCCCTATGGACAATAGCAGCACAGCACAACACAGCCAGCCCCTATGGACTTTGGAGGAGAAACATTGGCTGATCAATTGAAAGGCCAATGTATCTGCTGCCCGTCGGACAGTGTGTGCCCGCGATATGTCAGTGAATATCGGCATTTACTGGCATATCACATTGACTGTGCTGCACAGCCGATGGACAGATATGTCTACAGACATATCTGTCCATCGGCAGGTGTGTACGGGTGGTAGGGCAGATCGCCCATACACACACAACGGTAGCTGCGAGGAGGGGGCGGGACACGCCCCCCACCCGCCGGGACATGCCTCCTGGCTGCCAGGACCTGCGGGCAGGCACAGATGATGGTTGTTCAGTGTGTATGAACAACCATCATCTGCAGATATATCTGCAGATCACTCGATCTGCAGATATATCTGTATAGTGTGTACCAGGTATGAGCGGGTCCGGTTCTCTGAGAACCAGACCCACCCAAACTTCAGGGATCTGGGGCATTTCTAGAAGCCCCTCAGATCTCTCCTCCTGCCGCGAATCCCTATTCGAGGCAAAACCTCGTGATCCTATTGTCGGATCTCGAGGTTTTGCCTTGAGCGGACATTTTTAAAAATGCCTTTGGCTTCAAAGGACAAAAGGCTGATTGGCTGACAGAGCCATCTGCCATGGCTCTCAGCCAATCAGCGTTATGGTACTATTTGCATGTAGCATGGACCCGGGAGATCCGAGCTGCATGCATCTGTGTGATTGACACAGAGCACGGACGGGTCAGTAAGATCCATCTGTGCTGCTGTGTATTTCAATGACACAGATGCACGCAGGGACCAGGAGATCTGTGCTACTTGCATCTGTGTCATTGACACAGATCACTGATGGGTCTGTGAGACCCGTCTTTGCTGCCGCTGTAAAAAGAAAAAAAAAGTGTAAAAAAAAAGAAAAAAATGGCGTGTCCCCCCGAAAGAGCAACCAGCCCCGGCTTTAGTGACCCAGTGCTGGGTGTGCTTAAATAAAGGGGACAAACAACGTAGGGGTCCCCCGTACTTAAGCACAACCAGCACTGGGCTAGTCAGAACCAGTCCGGGTTGCCAAAATACTGGGGACAAACAATGTAGGGGTCCCCCATATTCTGTGCAACCAGCACTGGGCTCTGATCCAGTCCTGGTTTTGTAAATACAGGGGAAAAAATGAGTAGGGTTCCCTTGTATGTTCCAGAACCAGATAGTATGGTGTGGTGTAAATAAAGAATAGTAAACATTGTCTTTACAGGTAGAACTGCAGGTCCCAGCAAGCCTGTCCCACATGCTGGTACTTGAAGAACCACCAGCATGCAGGGGTATTAAGGGCCCACTGGTACCACTGGTAACATAGTATCCTCTATGGATACTTTACTGGACAAGTGGACCGATACTACATGTGTACATGTGTGTGTATGTCTGTGTACATGTATGTTTAGTTAACTTCTACTGTGTACAGTGTGTGTGTCCTGTGTTTATTTAAACATTTCTTTACAGGTGAACTACAGGTGCCAGTGGGCCCTTAATGCCCTGAATGCTGGTACTTGTGGTTCTTCAAGTACCAGCATGCAGGGCAGGCTTGCTGGGACCTGCAGCTCCACTTGTAAAGACAATGGCCCTCATTCAGAGGTGCTCGCAAGAAGCGAGCACTCGTTCTGAATGAGCGCAGCCGCTTCTATTTTTTAGTGCGGCCTCCTGGTCACTAGCTAAGCTGTGCGTTACCACCCACATCTTAGCGATCGACCAGGTTGATGGTCGTGATGGTCAAGACCATTGCGGCCATCGGGGCTTGCGACGAAACCCTAAGGTTGGGTCTCGGAAACCGCAAGCCCCAGGGAGCTTCCTGCTCTGATCGAGCAGGAAGCTCCCCACTGACATCACTCATGACGTCAGTGCGGCCGCCCACAAAACGGCAAGTGTTCCGTCAGGAACGCCTCCGTTTGTGTAGCCACTCCCCCACATCCCGCCTACAAAACGGGGCGAGCTGTCGATCAACATTGACAGCGGCCCCTTTTGTAGTGAGCTCCGGAGCTTGCGCATGCGCAGTGCGGCTGCTGAGCATGCGCAGGTCCTTAACATCGACCCGGTCACAAGCGCTTGTGACCAGGTCTAAATGAGACCCTATGTTTGCTATTCTTTATTTACACCACACCATAATATCAACCCACCACCCACCGCCACCAGGGGTGGTGGGGATAGTCCTGGGCTATCATCCTGAGCCTGGGGTGCCCTAGAGGGGGGGACCCCTGCTCCCCAGGTATTCCTGGCCTAGGCTGACTAGTGGTCAGGGCTGATGCTACGGCTGGGGGGGCCCAGTGAAAGGGCTCCTCTGGCTGTGGCATCAGCCCCCTGCTAGAAAAAGTTCGGTGCTGGTTCTGGAACATATAAGGGAACCCTACTCATTTTTTCCTCTGTATTTCCAGAACCAGGACCAGATCAGAGCCCAGTGCTGGTTGCGCAGAATACGGGGAACCCCTACATCATTTGTCCCTTGTATTTTGGCAACCAGGGCTGGTTCTGACTAGCCCGGTGCTGGTTGTGCTTAAGTACGGGGGACCCCTAATTTCCAACATGGATACAGTGTGTTATACAGTGTGGGTTGGATACACCAATAGTGCACTTACTGTGACAGCAGTGTCGGCAGAGCGGTTTTGCTGACAGTGTCCTCGGTACATGGAATGGCAGTGCTGTGGTGCTGGCAGTGTCCTCAGTGAAGGGTACCGATGTTGTTGGCAGTGCGGGGGTGCCTGCGGTGTCGTTAGTGCAGGTTTGCTGGCAGTGTCGGCAGTGCGGGGGTGCCAGCGGTGTCTTTAGTGCAGGTTTTCTGGCTGTGTCGGAAGTGCGGGGGTGCCAGTGGTGTCCTCATTGCAGGTTTGCTGACTGTGTCGGCAGTGCAGGGGTGTTCTCAATGCAGGGTGCCGGCAGTGTCGGCAGAGCAGGGGTGCCAGCGGTGTCCTCAGTGCAGGTTTGCTGACTGTGTCAGCAGTGCAGAGGTGCTGGTGGTGTCCTCAGTGTGGGAGTGTCAGCAATGTCAGAAGTGTGGGGGTCGCTAACGGTGTCCTCAGTACATTGGGCAGCAGTGCAGGAGTGTTGGCAGTGTTGGTGTCGGCAGCGGGGGATGCTGCCAGTGGGGGTGCCGGTGGTGTTGGCAGCGGGGGGTGCTGGCGGTGTCAGGTGGCGGGGGATGGCGAGCGCCATCTTCAGCGTTAAGCCCGCTCAAAACAAAACCTCACGACTCGACAGAGGGGTCGCCAGGTTTTGCCTCGGATCAGGCTGCGCTCGGATCGCTCCAGATCCCCGAAATTTGGGTGGGTTCAGATCTTTGAGATCTGAACCCGCTCATCTCTACACAAAACACAAAACCCTGAAGGGGGCTTTTGGCAAAAACAATCCAGATCCAAAATACAAAGAAAGATCCAGATCCAAAAGCAAAACACAAAACACGAAAAGTGGCCGGTGCACACCCGTAGTGTGTACCCACCTTTATGGAGACACATTGAAAGTCAAACTATGGGCCTGATTCAGACCCACTCGCGAGCGGCTGTCCGCTCGCAAGTGGGTCGATGGTCTGCACTGCGCATGCGCACGACGGAGGGAGCTCCGTCGTGCGCATGCGCGAGACGCGACGAGTGAAGGACTTTCCTTCGCTCGTTGTGTCTGATCAAAGGGGGCGTGCTGTCGATGTTGATTGACAGCACGCCCCCTTTGGTGGGCGTGCCGGGGGCGTGCCTCCCAGACGGGGGCCTTCCCAAGGGAACGCCTACCGTCAGAAGCCGGCCCCACTGACATCACTAGTGATGTCAGTGGGAGTGAATTTGGCTCTGATAGAGCCAAAATCACTCCGGGCCTTGCAGTTGAGAAACTCAACCGCTGGCTTCGGCTCGCAGTGGCGATGGTCGCGATGGTCAAGGCCATCGCGACCATCATCCTGCATGCTCGTATATGCTGTGGGTGGTGACCCACAGCTATACGAGCGTCCAGGAGGACGCTCCATAATTATGGAGGTGGGCCCTGATTCAGAGCGAGCGTTCTGGTCAGAGCGTCCGGCTCTGAATCAGGGCCTATGTCTGTTAAAGTTGCAAATTAATTATCAGGTGTTTCCTCAAGATATATGAGAAGGCCGTTCAGAATATTCAGAAGTCAGTAAGATTTCCAGTCCATGTGTCACAGGAGCAACTTAATAATTTTGCTATTTTGGCAAAGGATTTGAAAAATGAGAAGATAATGGATCACAGGCCTGATGATAGCACCAATTATATTGAACCAGAACCTTAGTGGAGTTTGAGAGAAGTCGCAGCCAAAAAACATAAGGTAAACCGATTAGAGCATGTTAAATCTGCCGACAGTGATTGACATGTGTATATAGACTTTATATTAGCCTGTATACATGTATATTTGTGTGCTATTATATATACCGTAAATGTTAAATATAATAGCACATAAATATACATGTATACAGGCTACTATAAAGCCTGTGTACACATGTCAATCACTTTGGAAAGGCTGTAATTGAACTTACCCCTCCGCGGTCACCTCAATGCCGGTGAGACTGTTCGGAAGCGCATGACTGAGCATGCACAGTAGCAGAAACAGAGGGTATTGCACAGCCTTAGGGAAGTGGCTATGTCAGGGGTTCCCAAACGCTGTCCTCAAGGCACCCCAACAGTTCAGGTTTTAGAGATATCCATGGTTGAGAACAGGTGGTTAAATTAAATTGACTGAGGTACTAATTAAGTCAACTATGGTCAAGCCTGGATATCCTTAAATCCTGGACTGTTAGGGTGCCTTAAAGACCCCGTTTAGGAACCTCTGGACTATGTTATACCGTACAATTCATATGCAAATGCAGCAGGAAGCGTCTGGTGTAAATAGTCGTCTCCTCACTGCTTCGCAGATCCCAGTGCTGTGTCCTGTGCAAGATCATCTGCAATTTGAGTAAAACCCTGAGGTTACTCAGATTGAACCTCGCAACTCTGGTGCCAAGGCCAGTAAATCTGCATCGGAAGACACAGACCCCGACATCGACACCCCCGGGGTTTGCATACTACTCTAAATCAGGCCCTATGCTAAAGATATGAGAGTGCTGAAACCATACCTTAGTACAGATTGTAAAATATCATATTTTAAACAACTAAATAAGTTAAATACAAATTACTTTTGGGCTTCATTTATCAACGAGTTTTATCATTCACAACGAGTGATAAAACTTGTAGTGCATGATAATGGTGCTCCAGCCAATCAGCTCCTAACTATCATCTGTTTGAAAAATGACCGTTGGGAGCTGATTGGCTGGAGCACCATTTATAAACAGTGACATTTATCACTCGTTTTGGTGATAAAACTCGTTAATAAATGGGGGCCATTATCTTTTATAAGAGCTGCCAAAATGCAACAAAATGAACAGTTAATAGTAGGGGTGAGCGGGTTCGGATTTCTGAAATCCGAACCCCCCCGAAGCCCCCCCGATCCAAGACCGATCCGAGTCAGGCTCGACTTTTCCCGCCTGACTCGGATCAGAAATCGAGGCAAAACGTCATCATCCCGCCTTCCGGGTCTCGCGGGTTTTGGATCCTATATAAGGTACCCGCGTTGGCGCCATATTCTCACTCGGCTGTGGACAGTGAAGAGGGAGGGTGGGAGTTAGGGCTGGCTGGGCTGTGTAGTGTAGTGTAGTGCAGAGTAGTGTTGTGTTGTGCTGTGCTGTGCTGTGCTGTGCTGTGCTGCTGTTGTCCACTACTTCAAAGTCCATAGGGGCTGGCTGTGTTGTGCTGTGCTGCTGTTGTTAATAGGGGCTGTGTCCACTACTTCAAAGTCCATAGGGGCTGGCTGGACTGTGTTGTGCAGTCAGTTCTCCATAGGGGCTGTGTCCACTCCAAAGTCCTGTGCAGTGTCCCAGTCCTAAAGGGGTGCTGTAGTGTTGTCCAGGGGGTGCTCTGTCCATCAGGGGTGCTCCCCCCAAGTGCTAAAAAAATAATATTTTTTCTGTGTTTGTGAATTGTGTGCGCAGTAGCCGCACGTGCATCAACAAAGTAGTGCCAAGAGTGCGCCTGTGTCATAAGTAAAGGGCCGGCTGGCTTGACCGTTAAAGGGTGCTGTAACCCCCAAAGTACACTCCAGTCCAAACCCAAAAAAAAAATATTTTCTGTGTTTGTGAATTGTGTGCGCAGTAGCCGCACGTGCATCAACAAAGAAGTGCCAAGCGTGCGCCTGTGTCATAAGTAAAGGGCCGGCTTGCTTGACCGTTAAAGGGTGCTGTAACCCCGAAAGTACACTCCAGTCCAAACCCCCCCAAAAAATATTTTCTGTGTTTGTGAATTGTGTGCGCAGTAGCTGCACGTGCATCAACAAAGTAGTGCCAAGCGTGCGCCTGTGTCATAAGTAAAGGGCCGGCTGGCTTGACCGTTAAAGGGTGCTGTAACCCCCAAAGTACACTCCAGTCCAAACCAAAAAAATATATATTTTCTGTGTTTGTGAATTGTGTGCGCAGTAGCCGCACGTGCATCAACAAAGTAGTGCCAAGCGTGCGCCTGTGTCATAAGTAAAGGGCCGGCTGGCTTGACCGTTAAAGGGTGCTGTAACCCCCAAAGTACACTCCAGTCCAAACCCAAAAAAAAAATATTTTCTGTGTTTGTGAATTGTGTGCGCAGTAGCCGCACGTGCATCAACAAAGTAGTGCCAAGCGTGCGCCTGTGTCATAAGTAAAGGGCCGGCTGGCTTGACCGTTAAAGGGTGCTGTAACCCCCAAAGTACACTCTAAACCAAAAAAATATATATTTTCTGTGTTTGTGAATTGTGTGCGCAGTAGCCGCACGTGCATCAACAAAGTAGTGCCAAGCGTGCGCCTGTGTCATAAGTAAAGGGCCGGCTGGCTTGACCTTTAAAGGGTGCTGTAACCCCCAAAGTACACTCCAAACCAAATAAAAAAAAAATTTCTGTGTTTGTGAATTGTGTGCGCAGTAGCCACACGTGCATCAACAAAGTAGCAGCGCCAAGCGTGCGCCTGTGTCCCATAAGTAAAGAGCTGGCTGGCTCATTTCTTAAAGAGTGGTGTAACCCACAAAGTGCACTACTCTCCAGCAAAAATAAAAAAATATTTTCTGTGTTTGTGTGCGCCTTAGCCGCACGTATATATCAAATCGATATAACATAAATGGAGGACCAAACTTTCTCCGATAAAAATAAAATAGAGAAAGATCAAGAACCACTTCCTCCTAGTGCTGAAGCTGCTGCCACTAGTCATGACATAGACGATAACATGCCATCAACGTCGTCTGCCAAGGCCGATGCCCAATGTCATAGTAGAGGGCACATACAATCCCAAATGACAAAGTTCAGGAAAATGACCTAGAAAAAAACATTTAAATCATCTGAAGAGAAACGTAAACTTGCCAATATGCCATTTACGACACGGAGTGGCAAGGAACGGCTAAGATCTTTCCCTATGTTCATGACTAGTGGTTCAGCTTCACATGACGATGGAAGCCCTCCTCCCGCTAAAAAAATCAAATGAGTTAAGCTGGCAAAAGCACAGCGAAGAACTGTGCGTTGTAAGAATATATCACAAATCCCCAAGGAGAGTCCAAGTGTGGTGGCAGTTGCGATGCCTGACCTTCCCAACACTGGACGGGAAGAGGTGGCTCTTTCCACCATTTGCACGCCCCCTGCAAGTGCTGAAAGGAGCACCCACAGTCCACTTGCTGATATGCAAATTGAAGATGTCACTGTTGAAGTACAACAGGATGAGGATACTGGTGTAGCTGGCACTGAGGAGGAAGTTGGCGAGGAGGATTCTGATGGTGATGTGGTTTGTTTAAATCAGGCTCCGGGGGAGACAGTTGTTGTCCGTGGGATGAAAAAGCCCATCACGGTCATGCCTGGGCAGAAGACCAAACATTCCACCTCTTTGGTCTGGCAATATTTCTATCCAAATCCGGACAACAACTGTCTTGCCATATGTACCATATGTAAAGGTGAAATAAGTAGGGGTAGGGACGTTAACCACCTAGGAACATCCTCCCTTATACGGCACCTGCAGCGCGTTCATAAAAAGTTACTGTCAAGTTCAGAAACTTTGGCTAAGACCGTAAGCAGTCCAGGGACACCTAAATCCCTTTTTCCTGTTTTATCCAAGGAATCGGTGGATGAGGAGGATGAGGACGACATCTTGCCTCCGTAGAGCCAGTTTGTGCAGGGACACATTAATTGCCAGCTTGTTTTGTGGGGGCCCAAACGAACCAATCATTTTAGCCACAGTCATGTGGCAGACCCTGGCGCTGAAATGATTGGTTTGTTAAAGTGTGCATGTCCTATTTATACAACATAAGGGTGGGTGGGAGGGCCCTAGGACAAATCCATCTTGCACCTCTTTTTTTTCTTTGTAGTATGTACTTTTTGAGGCCTAGTTTTTCAAACTGCCATCCTGTCTGCCACTGCAGTGTCACTCCTAGATGGGCCACTTGTTTGTGCCGCCCACTCGTGTCGCTTAGCATAGTCATCCAGCTACCTCGGTGCAATCTTTTGGCCATAAAAACAATATTGTGAGGTGTGAGGTGTTCAGAATAGACTGGAAATTAGTGGAAATTAAGGTTATTGAGGTTATTAATAGCATAGGAGCAGAAAAACCCACAAATTCTGTGATTTAAGCTGTTTTTATGCTTTTTTTCAAAAAAATACAGATCCAAAACACAAAACCCAGAACCCAAAACACGGAAGGGTGGTTTTGGCAAAACCAAACCAGATCCAAAACACGAAGAAAGATCCAGATCCAAAACCAAAACACAAAACACAAAAAGTGGCCGGTGCACACCCCTAGTTAATAGTCAGTGCCATCAGGATCGTCAAAACCACTATCAAGTATCAACACAGGTGTTTAGCTGAGATCTTCAGTTTAATTTTCACAATTAGTACATTTACAAAGCATTGTACATTTTAGCAGTGCCTTTTTACACTTACAATGGCTGGTGCTGCAAGATTTACAGGAACAACTGAGTAATTCCCTGCATGCCAGGGATTCCTGAGGGAGAGTAGTCATGCGAGGGCTCCCAGGTTGATTCCAACCCCAAAGCCCCAGATCAGGCAATAAAGGTTGTTTAATCAAGCACTGTCCCCAGTATATCCAGCTTAATAGAAAGTCCTCATGACATGCTGAAATAAAGCTGATTTGGTTTGGGCAGTCTGCTGATGGATCGTCCATTTTTAGTATAGTTCTTTCCTACACCCATTCACTTTGCAGTGAGATGATGACTTATACAACAAAACAACTATTTTTTCTAGTTCTTCCGTGGAAATCTCAACATTAGTAGTCTCCTGAGACAAAGCTGGAATGTGTGCATATGTCCTGGGAGAATTTTGAATGTATGCCAGGCCGATTTAATGCCATAAGTAGCAAATGAGGTAGTTGTGTCACTTCCAGGGAGTGCATGGAAAAATGGAGGAGACTTAGGGGTCTATTTACTAAACCTTGGATGGAGATAAAGTGGATGGAGATAAAGTACCAACCAACCAGTTCCTGTCATTTTTAAAACACTTGGCAGTTAGGAGCTGATTGGCTGGTACTTTATATCTGTTCACTTTATCTTCATCCAAGGCTTAGTAAATAGTTCCTTTAGCTTTTTCAATTCCAAGCTTGCTTGGAATGTATTAAGAACTATTTCCAGTTCCAAATGCAATCCACATGAAATTGGATTGGTTGTCACTGAATGATGTGAGTGACAGCACTACATCTGTGTCTACTGTCTTAATAATAATGGACTTGTGTCCAGATTGACTTACCTTCTTTGCATGCAGTAGAATTCTTGCATCTGCTTCAACTTGACTGCATGGGTGGAGATCTCCATGCGTAGACATAGGCGCATTGCATTGGATCGTTTTTCCTTTTGTGGTTACTACTTCTTTGCCCTGTCAAGTTACAAGTTGCAAGTATATCAAACAATTCCCTTTTGCCTTTTACATTGCACAAAAATTTCTTCCAGTTTCTTGGAACTGATGAGTTACTAGAAACTTTTCGCCTTATGCCAGCATTTCTGAACATTCGGTCTACATCCTCTCATTCAAGAAACACTTTGTTGACAAAGTTATCTGCATAGTCATCAAATGTCCTGACATCTCCAGAAGGTATCATGTGTACTGTGGCTGGGTCATCCAAAAAAAACAAAAATTAACACAAAGTTGAACAAACAACTAGACTTTTTAAAATGTAAACAAAATAACCATTGTTTTTAAAGATGGCAACCATTTTCTAATATGGCAGCTATAATGATCAGACCTACATCAAAATCACTGTCACTGTCCTATAACATGCATGTTTTTATAATTCACAACAAGCAAATGTAGTAGGATTAGAATTTAATGTGGGTCTTTCCTGATTGCAGAGAAACAATAGCTTTGGTTTTCCAATGACAAACAGTTCCACTTTCTATAGCACAATTATTTTAGATAAATAACCCCCCCTTTTAATAAATAACTTAATTATTATTTTTATCAAGGCTGTCACATTATATTTTTGTATTGTGTTTGTGGGGCTAGCCCCTCTGCTAAAGTCAGTGGTGGATAAAGTTTGTGGAGTCATTACCAGAGAAGACAGAAGACATACTGGAGCTACCGTTTCAGCTGTAAGGTACCATCTATACCTAACTTATCTGTGCCCACATCTACACCCGAGGTACCACACATGCACAGCTCGTTCCTAGCTATATGATGCAAATTGCAGGCTGGTGCCTGTCAGCAAATAACCAATTAAAACTAGTTTCGCTCTGATTGTCCAGAACATGAGAAACTGCTTTGTGTGTAAACTCCATATGGGATATTAATGAAGTTCTTTGTATAACTAAGGTTTATTCAGGAAATGTTTCAATTAACCTAATTACCTGCAGACAAGCCTCTGGACGGTCATTCCCATTGTGGATACACTAGGAGCAAGTTATGCATTGTCCAGCTGGTTTTTCTAAGTATTGACTTACTAATGTCCATCATATATGCCTCATTCCAGCTCTACATTCTAGCTCCCAGATAACATTATGATCACAGTCCAGCATTCCACTGCATTATACCTCTCACTCTTCTCTAAATGATACACTCTAAACCATATTCACATCTCATTATGTAAATGATTATATTTGAATTTATTGGAACACTTTACACTATCTCTCTCTTTCCCCTGCATTAAATATGGGTTATTACTTAGTAGTCATGTTTCATGTTCCATTATCATTGATCATTAACCTATTCACATGATCTATTCAACTACTATGGCCTGGACCTGCAAACTAGTTCCCACCCACTTAGATCTGGTCACCTCACCAGGCGCAGACCCAGATCAGCGGGATGGCACCAGCCACACTAGACTTTTCCAAACTTAGTGGACATAAGACATCCAACCAATGAAAAACAACAACTCCACCTAGTGCTCCGCAGAGATGACAGGCTATGTATTAACTTTTTTATGTACATACTAGATGGAGAGCGATTGTGTTTGCAGCGCACTTACAGCTTCCCAATGTCAAAAATGCTAAGTTAATAATACTACTGTATATTGTAATCTTTTGTCTGAAACTTTTACAGGATAACTGTGGACCTGTCACCTAAGTGATAAACTTAGCATTACTGCCTCACAGCACTGAGGTCATGGGTTCAATTCCCACTATGGCCCTAACTGTGTGGAGTTTGTATATTCTCCCTGTGCTTGTGTGAGTTTCCTCTGGGTACTCTGGTTTCCTCCCACACTCCAAAAATATACTGGTAGGTTAATTGGCTCCCAACAAAAATTAACCCTAGTGCAGAGGTTCCCATACGCAGTCCTCAAAGCTCCCTAACAGTTCAGGTTTTAGAGATATCCATGGTTGAGCACAGGTGACTTAATTAGTACATCAGTCAATTTGATTTAACCACTTGTGCTCAGCCATGGATATCTCTAAAACCTGAACTGTTGGTGAGCCTTGAGGACCATGTTTGGGAACCTCTGCCCTAACATAGGGCCCGATTCAGACCCGCTCGCTAGATGCGTATGCAAATTCGGCTAACTAACAGGAAGCCAGGCGATCGCACGACAAGGCATTAGCACATCCACTATGTCTTGGCATGCGATCGCTCTGTGTATGCTGACGCCCACCAACCTGTCTTAACATTCCCACTTTTAAAAGTCATCTCCAGTATGTGTATGCAACCATCGGTACCATCGGGTACCATCAGAAGCAAATGCAGTGCTTGTGGTTGACCATACCCTACCGTAAACACTGCGAGCACTTGAGTGTAAAATCCAGCCAGACGTGTACTATGACACTGCGTCTTGATTATGCACGCCTCTGAAATGGGGTTGAGACGCTCAGGAATACCTGCGTTCGCACCTCCATTCCCCCATTTTCATAGACCAACCCCTGTCACCACCCACAAACGGCTTCTCCTGTCACTCACTCGGCTGGGCAGTCTATGCGCAGCGAGAGTACGCTTCCCGATTGCTCTAACTGGTTTGCACACGCGCACTGCGATACGTATGCATACGCACAATGCAAACATTGGCAGTCTGCGTGCGAACGCTTCTTAGCGAGCAGGTCTGAATTGGGCCCATAGATTGTAAGCTCCACTTGGACAGGGACTGATGTGACCAAAATATCCTTCCCACTTGACCCCTTTAACATTAACAAACATTCTATTGAGTTAGGAAAAGTATGCCGCACAATAAAAACTTTCTAGAATCACCTCCATAGTCATGGCTCCTGACTCTATAGACGAGTAAGCAGAGGTGACGGCCATGACATGCTGGAGGCTGATACTGGATAAAGAAAGTTCCCCTTAGAAACAGCAGAAAAGTATTTTGCAATTGAGAGTCACTGCTAGGCAGCTGTGTTCCTCTACCACTATCTTCCTTCTGCCTGTCACAGGACTCTGCACTCTGGACCTCATTCAGAGCCGGACGCTATCAGCCGTTCGCTCGTACGCATTCGATTGTTTTAAACCACGCATGCGTCCGGTTCTCATTGCGCATGTGCGGCCAGATCATTGCGGGCATTTTTTGTTCGCTCGTATACACAGCGAACAGGAAGTGACCTATGTCATTTGATTGACAGAATGTTCTGTTTATGGGTGGTAAAGGGGGTGGAGATGAGAAAACGCAGGCGTGGCAAGGCGTTTTTCGGGCGTACATGTATTATCTTGTGCGAACGTCCAATGTGGACGCTATTTTGTACACGTCACTGTGTGATCCAATTTCCATTAAGACTGCTTGCTCAGCTTGTGGTCTGGTATAGTCTACCACAATGACGATGGTCTCCTCGTTCTTCCCTGGACTCATCGATGGTGTTGCGATTAATCAAGTGAGGCAACAAAAACAATTAACTTTTAATTGCTAAACAGCTTGTAAGGTGTTTAGCAAATAGACCTTTTTTAGTAGCTAAAAACCGTACGCAGGTGAACTACTCAGCTGCTAATTTCTGGGGCATACAATCAATTAGCTAACAAATGTTTGTGTTTTTTGTGTGCTTTTGGCATATTTGTAAGTGTTAATTTTTTAGGCAAACAATATTGTACGCATGGTTGGTTTTTTTCAATTTTATTTTTTGACCAAGAAAACACAAGTCCTTTTGTTTTTGGATAATTGTTAATAAAAACTCATAAATTGTTTTTAAGCCTTTTTTTGTCAAAAAAATTTAATATTTCTATTTCCATTGTATTGTTTGTAAGTTTGTTAGAGGGATTACCTTTTAACCAGTTTGTGAATAAATCAACAATAGAATTTTGCAAATTTGGTTCCAAAGTTTATGATTTTTTTTTTTTTTGAGTTTAAATTTTTTTTTAAAGTAAACAGATTTTTTTTCAGGGAACAAAATGTAGAAATCATTTTGGCCACACACCAACAAAATAAGTGGCATTTGAACACAAATAAAACAAATAAAAACAATTCACAAGAAAGGAGATGGAGGTTTTTGGCATGCAGGAATATGGGGCAAACACAGAGATGGATTGTGGGGAAATTAGCCAGTGCTGTCATCGCCTTTAAGGCCGTTTGGCCGGGGGTTGGAGGGAGCCTGAACGGGTCCGGGAAGTCCTTCGGCTGGCCTGGCCAGAGGCAGATGTTGTGGCCTCTGGACTAGGCATAGGGCTAGGCACATTTGGAGGGATGGCTGTTGTTGTGCCAGAGGTGGAGGGTCGTGATGTTCCGGCAGGAAGGGAGGCCAGCTCCAACATGTGCAGGCGAACGAGCTGCTCCAGGGCATTTGCTATTCGCACGTTGGCCCCAGTATTTTCTGCCAGGGCCTTAGCAATGGTCACGTTGGCCGCAGCACTTTGCTCCAGGGTGTCCGCCACCCATAGCAGATTGGCGTCCATCCTCAGCAGAATCTCGGTCTGCTGATCCGTTTTAACATTGAGATCAGTGAGGAGGGCGACTGCCTGCGAGGGGGAATGCCCTGGACTGTCTGCCACAGGGTCCCCAGCCGGATCTACTGCTTCCTCCCCTGCAGAGCCAGAAGAAATTCTGCAGCCAAAGCTCACCTCTGGTGCAGACTCATCCGCCTGTGTCTCTGTGAGAAAAAAGAGAAAAGAGTAAAATTATAATCTAGATATTGTCAAAAACACATTTCTGAGTTGTTAACATTACAACATTTACCTGGGGAGGAGCCGCAAAGTCTGGCATGTCGGTATCCATGTTCGACACGCCAAACACCTCCTCATCCTGCACACACACCTGGGCCAGCTCCTCCAAATCTGTGAGCTCAAGTGACACAGGGGTGGGACCCCCACCTGTCCCCCCTGCATGCCTAGCCCTATCAGCCAGTTTTTGTTTAAGCTGATATTTGAAGTTGCTCCATCTGTTGGTTTAAAATTTGGCATTATTCCTGCAGTATTTTGACCTGTAAACACATTTTACTAAAATGTAGATTTAACGTACCAGCGTTTGACCTCCTGGGTTGAACGTTCAAACTCACCCACACTATTGACAGCACTGGCTATGTCGTCCCACAGTTTCCATCTCTGGGTTGCACCCATATTCCTTGGTGCCTGTGCCAGGTTGTCATTGCACATTTGCACCAAAACCTCCATCTCCTTCCTTGTGAATTGTGGCTGCCTTTTTTTTTGGCCCTAGTTTGCCTACTAGGGCCAGCAGCCTCTTCCATGGCATCCTCCACACCTTTTTTTAAAAATGTTAAAAAATATTTTTAGTAAAATGTTTTAAAATGTAATGTTAAACATATGCATTTTCCCATAAAAAAAAAATCACTTACATGGTGCCTGTTGGCTAGTACTTTGCTGCTCTGTACTCATTGTTTTTTCTCAATGAAGCAGACCGATTTGGGCCTTCAATGACGTTTTTAGACATGCGTCACCATTATTCGGCCGTATCATTCCTTGTGCGCTCCTATTGTCCGTCCTTAATTTGAGCGGGAAAATAAAACCTATTTATGGCTTGGTGTGACTCGAGTTGAGGTGGCATTTTAGGATTGTTGGAGGTTTTGCGGTGTAGTGGATTGTTGGTGCTTTGTGGCTGTTTCGAAGGAGTAGTTGTTATTTGTGATATTTCTGGTTTTTTTCTTACTTGTTTTTTTTCCGTTAGCATTTTGGCGTTTTTTTTGGCTATTTTTATTTCAATTTTTGAGTAAGTATTTCAAAAATCCACCTAAAATATTAATAGTAGTTTCCAATTTTTTAAATTTGAGTTTTTTACAGTTATTTTGGCAGTGACCCAGTGACGTTTTATAACTTTGGGATATTTGTCTGTTTTTGGTAAGTGTTTTTGGTTTTATGAATTTACAAATTCGATGTGTTGGTCTTAGCATATGTTTCGCTAAGTAATGTTTTTTTTTTTGCTGTGAAAAATCATGTCTTACCACTAAATGTAGCGTACTATTTAGCGAAATAATGTGTTTTTTTAACTGTAAAAGTAGCGTACCATTTAGCGAACTAATGTGTCCTTATTTAACTGTAAAAGTAGCGTATTATTTAGCAAACTAATGTTATATGGTTTTAACTGTAAAAGTAGCGTACTATTTAGCGAACTAATGTGTCCTTATTTAATTGTAAAAGTAGCGTACTATTTAGTGAACTAATGTTTTTTTGGTTTTAACAGTAAAAGTAGAGTACTATTTAGCGAACTAATGTGTCCTTATTTAACTGTAAAAGTAGCGTACTATTTAGCGAACTAATGTTTTTTTGGTTTTAACTGTAAAAGTAGCGTACTATTTAGCGAACTAATGAGTCCTTATTTAACTGTAAAAGTAGCGTACTATTTAGCGAACTAATGGTTTTTTTTTTTTAACTGTAAAAGTAGCGTACTATTTTGCGAACTGATGTTTTTTGAATTTTTCTGTGTAAAATCATGTCTTACCACTAAATGTAGCATACTATTTTGAGAACTAATGTGTTCTCCCTTCTCTATTTGTTCGAAAACTATATTTGTTTTCATTCATAGTTTATTAAATTAATCTTAAAAATATTTTCTACTTTTGAAATGTAGGTTGGTTTGCAGATGACACGTCCCAGGCCTGTAAGCATCTTTGGTTTGCTTTGAAAAGATAAGTATATTTTTCTTAACACATTTGACTAAAACAATAACTACCTGGCTTAACATTTCAGGTTGATGTTGGTCGTATTATTATGGCCCTGGTTCCAGAACCCGACCAACCTCAACTTCGTCCCAGGCATAGGCCTCGTAGGCGTGCAAGGCCCCAGATATATAGAACACGTGTCACCCTTTTTGGAATGCCAGATGATGAGGTGTTAAGGTGATACCGTCTTCCGCCACAAATCATCATAGACACTCTCTCATTAATAGAGAGTGATCTTGAATGGCAAATTGTCATTCCTAGAGCAATACCACCACTTACGCAATTAATGTCGGTGTTACATTTTTGTGCCTCAGGATCCTTTCAAACCACTGTGGGAATAGTCACTGGAATATCCCAATCCTTCTTTTCAAGGATCCTGAGGGCAGTGATGGAGGCACTTTTTAAACACCTCCATCATTTTATTAAAATGCCATTGGATATGGGTTCCCTTAATGTGGCGAAGGCTAATTTTTACCAAATTGCTGGCTTCCCACACATCATAGGGGTTGTGGATGGCACTCACATAACACTTCAGCCTCCAGCAAGGCTGGAGGCTATATTTAGGAACCGAAAGCTCTTTCACTCAATGAATGTAATGGTGGTATGTGATGCCTCCCTTCAGATCCTGTCCCTGAATGCAAATTCCCCGGCAGTGCACATGATTCCTTCGTCATCCGGCAATCAGGTATTTGGCACAAATTAAACAACCTACAAGCTGGTGATGCGTGGCTTCTGGGTAAGTTGACACCTTCTGTTGAAACCAATGCAAAGCTTGGTACATAATGGTCCTGATGTTCTTTTTTATATTTTCACAGGAGACAGTGGTTACCCTTGCACGCCCTGGCAGCTCACTCCTTATTTGGTTCCCACACCAGGGCCACAAAGTCAGTATAATTCCGCACTTACAGCCACCAGGCAGGTGGTGGAGCGCTGTATCGGCCTTTTAAAAGGCCAATTCAGATGCCTCCACCGCTCTGGTGGCGAGCTCATGTATTTGCCGGCTATGGTTTCCAAAATTGTGGTCCTGTGTGGGATATTTCACAACATCGCCATAAGGAGTGGTGTCCCAATGTGGCCAGAGGATGCCTTCCCTGAGGACGGCCCCCCCGAGGTTGGTCGGAGGTCAGTATGTGGGGGGGCCATACGCGATGAAGTTGTGGCCAGATTTTTTAGGTAATTATTTCCACAAATTTTTTTAATTGCCACAATGTGGACATGTAATATTTTAAAGTACACTTTTAACTGTTTTTTTTTTTTTTTTTTAATCCCTCCAATGACCCTAAAAATCCATGCCTACTACCTGATCAACACAAATGAATTTATGTGGACACATTGGATATAACTTTGGGAACAATGATTTCTTCTCCTCACTTGTAGATTCATGTTGGCTTGCTACTTCTTCAAACAGTTCCTGATTGTGTTTTTTGGGGGGTTTTGGTGTGGTTTTGACTTGTGTGTGTGTTTTCAATGTTTGAATTTATTGTGTCAATTCACTTGGTGTTTATTATTTGTGTGCATTAAAATTTAATTTTACGTTAACCAACCATTTCCATCGTTAATTACAACCAAGTGTAACCTGTTTCTAAAAATGCAAAGTTGCTTAATGCCTAATACTGTAATTTCTTAATTTGAAAAGTTTAGTACCCTGCTTTGTTGCTAAAAACAAACACCAAAGGTATTATGGCGAATCAGTATGTTTGCCATTCTAGGCCTAAGCAGGTAACTTTAATTTTAACATTACCCACACCAAAAATTATTCTAATTTTGAGGTTAATTCTCCAAAGCTATTGGTATTGTTATGTGTTTAATGTGCAAGCTTACATACTTACTTGAGCTTTTGACAAACAAATTTACATTACTTTAAAAATCATGGACAAATAGTAGACTTATGTAAGGTTCAACAATCTAAGATTTACACACAAGGAATGAGACTTAAATAAATCAAAATAAACTTTATTTTTACAAAAACTGTTTTGGTAAAAAACAAAACATTAGTGACGCAGGCTCACCAAAAGATGGTCCAATGAGACCAGCATTGCAAGGACATGGCCCCGTAGCTCCATTAATCCAGCAGCCAATGCCTCGTTCCGCCTCTGGTCCTCTGTGGGTTAAAAAAATGTGTGGATTAGTAAAATGACACCTTCATTTATATTTTAAAAAACATCCAACAATTCAGACTATCGATTAAAAAAAAACAATATACCAAAACATGCCCAAAACAAAAGGAATGCAAAACGAACAGATTCAAAACAAATAAGGGCCCAAAAATAAAAAAATAAAAAAGGGGCAAAAATACAACATTTGTGGGTAGCGTTAACAAGAAAGACACAAGTGTGAGTGTTTGGACATGTGTCATATGTGTAAGGGGAAAACATCCTTGACATTGTTTCACAAAGATATATATCAAAAACATTGGAACTACTTTACTATTTTGAACTGCACAGGCAAAAGGACAACATCAACCCAAATGTAAAAATCCCCCCAAAAAACCATAGTTTAAAATGTAAACATACCGGTCAAAATGGTGCCTGGGCCTGGAGCACCGAAATCCTCCTCTTCGGAGGTTGACCAGTGGCTCTGGGAAGGAGGAGGTGTAATTTGGGAGGAAGTTGAGGGTGGGGAAAAGAGAGGGGGGTTTGAGGAGAGGGGGAAGTTGGAGGGATGGTAAGGTGAGGAGAGGGAGGGGACTGACGGGCGGCAAGGTATGGGGTGGAGGGGGAATTTGGGGAAGAGTGGGCAGAAGATGTTTGGGTGGGAGTGGGGGATAGGGGTCGAGACACCCGTCTGCGCCGCCTCATTATCCGCTCGGCCCCTAAATGATGGAGAGGAACATATTTAATTACAATGCTTTTTTGTTTATATTTTTGTTTAAAAATATACCCTAAAAACAAAAAAAAAATGCCTATACTGTAAACATGCACACGCAGGTAGGGCCAAAATTAACAAACAGGGCTATACTGTAAACATGTACACGCAGGTAGGGCCAAAATTAACAAACAGGGCTAAACTTTAAAACTGGCAAAAAATAAATAAATAAATAAACACATAAACACTTACTTTCCACAATCTGGAGACGCAAAAGTGCAAGCAGGCGTGGGGTTCGGCATCTCAAATCCGACCACCTGCACTCCAGTTGGCTGATATTTCGGCGATAGCCGATGGAACGCAGGCGGCGGCGCACCTCCGCGTACGCCATCCGCTTGCGGAGGTTTGTGATGGGGGGAGGATGATGGGTTATTCTCTGGTCCATCACCTCAGTGAGGACCAGTAGCTCACGCCTACAAAACGCGGAGGCTCTCATGATGGCAATTATTTTTTTTACACAAAACAGTTTTAATAAAGGCCCTAGAAAAAATTTGATTGGCTAATGTACTTTGTAAATTAACAGGAACCATTCTATTGGTTATTGTATAAGTCATGTGACCTACAGCCTCACAAATATAATGTGAGTTATGACAGGCTTGATGCAGTGACATGCGTAAGGTAATTTAAATAAAAAAATTAAAGTATTAAAATATGCCTATAAAAAACAACGCAAATTAATAGTATCATTCCAAAAAACATTTAATTTCGAAAAACAATCCCATTGGTGAAACCGTACGTATTCTGCGGTACAAATGACACACACTGACAAGAATAAAGTTTATTGACAATGAAAAAAAAAACAGGATTGCAAACATGTGAATAGCAATTAAGGTAATTAATATAGTGATTGCCATTAAACGATTAAAGTATGTTTGAAGAATGAAATAGCAGGCAATCGAAAACTGATAGAGCCACTTCCGGAATTGACTTGTGCGAGCGTTCCCTGCAACCAAAGAGGACGGTCGCTATTTTGAACGTTCGCTAGCTAGAGGAGGGGTTGGGAGACTATGGGGCGGAAAATTAGCAACGAGCGAACATACGAGCGAGCGCTTGAATTTAAATATTTCCGCTCGTACGGCGGACGAGCGAACGGCCACTTGCTTCCGGGTCTGAATCAGGCCCTATGTACTGGGGTGGAGCGTTGAAAGCAGTGGCTCACAGAGGAAACGTAACTTGAGAAGCAGAGAATGACACACTTTTACTATTTGCATATTGGACGCATATTTTTACAACAGTTATTTAAAAAAAAAATAATATATATATATATATATATATACATAGAATAAAATGTCAAGAGATGACAGGTGTGCATCAGGCAACCTTTCTTCTACAATGCTGCTTATGTCATAATTCCTGATGCTAAGTGGACTAAGGTGTCACATCATGTGTCATGTGACCAGGAAGTGCACTGCAGTGTTTAGAGATCGGAGCTCAGTCAGCAGAAGAGAGAGAAGACACAGTGATGCAGGTTGGAGAATCAATGGACACTGAAGCTTAGTGTAGTGAGGGGAGAGTTACAGTAAGTAGGGGGTGAGACAGGCTCCCAGCACTCAGACCCATCTCCATGTTGGCCTCCCCAGCCATTGACCTCACAGCATGTCACTGGTCACATTTGTAAATTTGAATCTATAAAATCATTAGTTTATGTGCCGATAAATGTGCTCTACTATATAAAATGCAGCTAGATGGTGCAAAAGACATTGAACTCGTGCGTTTCTGTGGATGGCCCACATTCAGCAAGAGAAGCCCAGCTACTTTCTGCAGGAGAAGCAACATTTCGTACTATGGGCCTGATTCATAGCCACTCGTAGGCAGCCGCTCGTTCGCTCCGAGCGATGTTTGCCCAACTGCGCATGCGTACGGATCGTTATACGCATGCGCGAACCAGTCAGTGCGGTCGAAATTCATGTGCTCGCAAAATAGCGAATGCCTGATAATTTGAGTGACAGAAAGAGGCGTATGTGGGTGGTAACAGGGGAAGGTGCTTGAAAATGGGGAGATCCGATCGCAGGTGTGCTTAAAGGTCAAAACGGGCGTTTTATGGGTGTGCATAATTAAAACAGCAGCGTCATTGACCACGTCACTGGGTTATTTTACAGCCAGAACTGCTCCCAAAATTGTGGTAACAAAATTCAACCACAGGAATAGCGAGCAGCTCATACCCTGGTCGATGTACTCGATTAATCTAATAAATAGCGGACATGACGTAGGATGCGAGCGGCCAGGGGGCGTAGTTTCCCAAAAAACGACCGCAAGTTTTGTTCGCTCGTTCAGACCTAGAGGCGTGAACAGACCGCAAACAGCGAACGGTTCATTTGAATAGCCACCCCTATTTTCAGGACGAGCGAGCGCTAATTGCGTCTGGCTCTGACCCTATATTTTTGCAGCCATCTTCACATAATAAAAATGGTCACATTATAAAAAAAGAAAGGAAGAAATGTCATTTTTGATGCTTGTGTGTTTTTCTGCAGCTTGGAGAACCTAACAATCAGACCTCTTGTAAAGGGATGTTATACTTTTTAATTTTATTGTCAATTTTAGAATGAATAAACTATATAATAGAAAAAAAACTGCAATCACAAAGATACCTTGAATTCTTCCACCCCAGGCGTTGGGGTAGAGTTTACACATCGTGGGACTGATATATAATTGGATGCATTACACCTAAAATGCAGATGTAAATTGTGCCCAGATTAAATATTGACATTTTGCTCAGTATGAAGAGTTGCAGGTATCTTCAGCGGCGTCACTCACTTTGGTGACACCCGGTGCGACTGGAGTGAATCTTCTCACTTGCCTCCGATGCACGTGCAAATGGATGTGGCCTCGCTTATACATAGTGTAAGATAAGCTTTAAGCTCATCAAATTCAAATGCTAGTGTAATATTAGTTTTATGTACTGTAGCGAGGATTTCCCATAGTCTGACCTCAGACTGTGGTACAATCCCTACTGTATACTGTACAAAGAACCGTGAATCCTTATAGGATCGTTACTCCTTGACATACTTTAAGGTACTTTTAATTTTAACTTTTGGAATGCCAATGGGGACCTAAGAAGTGGGTCCACCCTCACCCCAGAAATTAGGTAAGCAATAATGTACAGTATTTAATGAGGTTTGTGTGTGGGGGGGATTGTGTTTATTTCTATTTAGCAAAAAAATCTCAGAGTGTGTTTCTTTCCCAGCATTTTGCCATGGTGCACTACAGGTACCAGCAGGCCAGGCCATACTGATCCTTATAGTCCATCCTTCTGGATTGGAAGGCACATATTTTTTTCTGTGTGGGCCCAGCAACCTTAGGAATTGAGCCCTGTTCTAAGTGGCCTATGGCTGATTTTCACTATTGCATGTGGACTCCATGTGCCCTGCTATAGTAGAAGTGGAGTATCTATAATGGGTGCAGGGTGTGTGATGCACATGTGCACCAGGGGCAAGAGGGACTCTGTGCCAGAATATACCTTCCCATCCCCCATAGACCTGCTGTCAGTGGCCATTTTTCTGATGCTATATTTAGAAAGATGGTGCACATGTAGAAGGTTGCAAAGACTGGCACTGTGCCAGAGCCTTTACAATCTACTGCGCATGTGTCATCTTTCATTTAAAGAAAGCACCGATAGACAGTATGGGGGGGGCTGCATGAAGGAGGGCACCCCCTAGGCATTAATACACCTCTGTATTGTGGCACCAGCTCTGTCTGTCATAGCCTAGTGCTGGTATTAGCATTTTCTGGTGACCCCACACTTTCAACTACTTCTCCATTTTGCTGTTATCACCCTAGTACACAGGTTCTCGGGGCCTGATTCAGAGCCGGACGCTCTGAAAGAGCACTTGCTCTGAATCAGGGCGTTTTGTTATTTTTTGTGCGGCCTCCTGGCTGCTTGCTTAGCTGTGGGTGTCCACCCACAGCTATTGCAAGCGGCCAGGTGATGGTCACGATGGTCGAGACCATCGCGACCATCGGGGCTTGCGACGAGACCCTTGTGGTAGGGTCTCGTTTCCGCAAGCCCCAGGGAGCTTTCAGCTCTATTAGAGCCGGAAGCTCACCCACTGACATCACTCGTGATGTCAGTGGGGCCGCCCCCAAATGGCAGGTGTTCCTTCGGGAACGCTCCGTTTGGCCAGCCACCCCCCTGCCCACCTCCAAAATGGGGCAAGCTGTCAATCAAAATTGCAGCTGCCCCGCTTTGGTGTGAGACCGGTAGCCAGCTCCGACGTGCGCATGCACAGTGGCCAAACATCGACCCGCTCGCGAGCGCTGGGTCTGAATCAGGCCCTCGGTCCTCAGGACCCCACACAGTGCATGTCTTTCAGGTAACACAGAATCACAAGTGAAATAATTAGCACCTTCTGTGAATCTTTTAAAATGTGTCAGTGAGTGATGATTACACTTGTGCACCTGCTGGGTGACCTGGAAAACGAGAATTGTGTGGGGTCCTGAGGATCGAGTTTGAGAACCACTGCCCTAGTAGATAAGCACCAGTGTTGGTATCAGATCTTTTGAGGGGGGAATTCACTATTTTATTTTAAATTAATAATTCTTTTCAGTTTCACATACTAGCAATATTCCATCGCCACGCCCCCTTCAGCGATGCCACATGTAAAGAGGGACTCATTATTCACAAGGGGGTCTTGCCAAGCAAGACTTGACAAAGGCTCCAATTGAGCCGAAACCAGTCGACTAACATTTGAAGCACTGTGAGGTCCTACTCTGTTTTTACATAACCTTTGAGGTAATCTATCATCTATTTTCATCTAATTGGTCCGGGTTCCTTTTTCATAAGAGTGGGTGGCTTTTTGTCTGTTTGCATTGTATTTTTTATGCAATTTTTTACCATTGTGTATTTTAGCCCCTACTTTGGGATTGTGCATGTAGAAATAATATACAGATTACATCTTGTTTTTTCATGTTCTGATTTGCATGTATCTATCTTGAATACACTGGGAGAAAATATGGATCCATGTTAAAGAAATCCAGATAGGAGTTTATATGCATTATTTACCGTGATACTGTGGTACGCTTGCATTGAAACTGAATACCTGTCACCTGTATTTAAATAAACCTTTATATATATCTCAGGGGTGTATCTAGGGATCCGAGCGCCCCTGGCAAGGTAATGGACTGGCTCCCCCCTCACCCCAGGAAGTGCCCCCAGTAGTAGTCCCCTCTATGCAGTGCCCCCAGTAGTAGTCCCCCTGTGCAGTGCCCCCAGTAATAGTCCACCCTATGCAGTGCCCCCAGTAGTAGTCCCCCTTATGCATTGCCTCCAGTAGTAGTCCCCCTTATGCATTGCCCCCAGTAGTAGTCCCCCCCTATACAGTGCCCCCAGTAGTAGTGCCCCCTATACAGTGCCCCCAGTAGCGGCCACCCCCCATAACGTGCCCCCAGTGGTAGCCCCCCCTAGTTATCCTTTTAAGTGGCCGGACACTCTGTAACAACATGTATCAGCATGTGTTACAGTATCACGAATTACTTCAGTGTCCCGGCTGCCAGCCAATCAGCGGCGGCTTCCATTAGTGGCCGCTCATTGGCTGGGACTTAGCCAATGAGCGGCTCCTCCACGTGGGTCACAGCCAATGAGTGGCTGCTAATGTTAAGCTGCCGCTGATTGGCTGGCGGCCCAGACACTGAAGTCATTCGCGATAATATAACACCATGCGGATACATATTGTTACAGAGTGTCTGGCCACCTAAAAGGATTACTGCAGAGAACATCGAGGGACAAAAGGGTGAGTATTGGCATTTTTTTTCAGGTATTTCGAATGGACGTTGAGAAGGGGACCTGAACATTTAGCAGCAGGTAAGTATGTGTGTGTATGTATGTAAGTAATAAAACTTTAATCTCACGGTGTGTGTTGTGTTTTTTTTAAACATTTCTTCACAGTGAACTACACATACCAGTGGGCCCTTAATGCCCCGCATGCTGGTACTCGTGGTTCTTCAAGTACCAGCATGTGGGGGAGGCTTGCTGGGACCTGTAGTACCAGTGTAAAGCCAATGTTGTAAATTCTAATTTTACACTACACCTACACTATCAACCCGCCACCCACCACCCAGGGTGGCGGGGATAGCCCCGGGCTATCAGCCTAGGCCAAGGGTGCCCTGGAGAGGGTGACCCCTTTATTGGGGGGTCCCCAACTCCCCAGCCTGGCCTGACTAATGCTCAGGGCTGATGATGCGGCTGGGGGGCCCTGTGAAAGGGCACCCCTGGCTGTGGCATCAGTCCCCTGTTAGAAAGGGTCCAGGGCTGGTTTTAAATATACGGGGTACGTCACGTCAATTTTTTTCTCCATATATTTAAAACAAGCTCTGTCCCTGCTGCCTGGCGCTGGTTCTTAAATTACAGTGGAACTCTACCCATTTTTTTCCCTGTAATGTTAAAAACCAGGACTAGCTGGCATGTCCGGGGCTGGTTAGTGTTTTGGGGGGGAACTCACGTCATTTAAAAAAAAAAAAAACATTTATCTATTTTTTACAAGTCTTAACACACAAGTAGCAAGCACATATCTCGCTGATATGTGCTGGCTGCTAGCTCGGGTGAGATTTGCAGAGGGAAAAACACTGAAATCTCGGGTGAGTAATCTCCTGCAAAATGAGTTACTCAGGAGAGATATCTCGTTCCGCTTCACCATCGGCCAACTCGTTTAGCCTCAAATCGCCTGTTGGTAAATGTGGTAAAAAAAAATCACCCGAATTTTGTCGAGTTCCAGTGAGATTAATATCCTTGAAAATCGGGACCATCTCGATTCTTAGTAAATTTACCCCTAGTTGTTTAGTAAATAAATGCAAAATTGTGTAAGAACAAATTTAAAAAATACCCCTGGCAACTGTGTGGAAGACATTTATGTATGTTTGTGCTTATGAACTTTTACATAATAAGGAAAGATTTTCTTGTTTTTAGCTTTATTTGTGTTTGTTTACTATCATATTTTACTTTATTTATCAATATCACATTCAGTGTTACTTTTATTTCTTCATTGCTTTTTTTTTTATAGGGTTTCACCTCTAGAGGGGGCTAATTGAAAACAGTTTCAGCTACAGGGCTTGTGCTTCACATCAAGCTCAGACAACATGTGGCTGCCAAACATTGCTGGAGCACAAATTACTGTGTTTTCTGACAGCATGCTGGGAATTGTAGTTCAGTACAAGCTGGCAGACACATGTGGGTGCAATTATAGTTGGCTTGCATTCAACTCTGCATCAGCACCAGTGGAAGCAAACTTTTTGTGGGGTGCTCCTATAATCATGAAATGTAACCTTACAGTATCCTAGAGGTAGAGACTCTTACAGTACCACTGGACTCATAGATTTTTGTCCACAGTCGAGTTGGCCTGCATACAAAAATATGCGAGCCCAGGGTGAGATTGGACTGCGAGGAGAACGATTAATCGCTTTTACGCCATTGCAACGGCAACTTGTCCCCTTCACGGCTAATAGAATAGACCCCTATATATACCGGCAGCAATCTGAATCTGACTATTGTGTTCTCCATTAGCAGTGACAGTACATACCGTATACAGGAGCCTCAGATTGGATCCCTAGCCTGATACTATGACATTTATGTAACAATATACTGTACATGGCTTCTTGTAATTAGAACTCCTAATACTGTCAGTTGCAAACTATATATGTATTACAATCCTACTGTGTAATGTAACATAGTCATACAGTGTTGCAAATTGATTAGATACATTGTTATTAAATAAACACAGTTGCTTGTAGCCTAAAGTTTAGCAGAAAGTAGTGGGTAACATGGCTATAAACCATCATTTATAAATAAAACCACACTAATAATGAGAACAGGTTGTGACAATGCTGCTTATTCAACTGACAAGAAACTGCTGATAATTATTACTGTATTTTAATACAACTATTGACCAGATCAGTCTATAACCGTGTTAACCCACTAATACCCCTTTCAGACATACGACCCGGGAAATTTCCTGCTCAGACCCGGGAATTTCTCCTGTGCAAAATCCCGGGTATTTGGTCGAGACCCCCCTTTTACACTACAGCGTCTACCTGGGAAATTCCCTGGTAGATCCCTTTCCGACATAAGCCGGGTTTTTCATATCACCTGCCTCTCCTCTGCTGTCTGCCCCTCCTAGCCTATCCCCTCTCCGGCTGCCGCTGATGATGTCATCAAAGTGCAGCAGGCAGCCGGCCAATCAAAATGCAGCATTTTTTACATTTTATTTTATTATTAAATTATTTGTTTTATTGCCCTGGTGCTCCAGCTGGAGTGCGGGTGGCCTGCTATGGCTGAGACCAGTCAGTGGTCTCCAGCGCATGCGGGTGTCCCCGGCCTCCGGCTGAGGTCCTGTGTCGCTGACTCGATCTACAGCAACACAGCCACCGGCGTGGGGGGTGGTGAGCAGCAGCGCTGAGCGTCCTATAGGACGCTCTGCGCTGCAACTCAATGTAAAAGTTGCTTGGTGCAGCCCGGGAGCAGTAAATTCCCGGGTAGCACCATTCAGACATAAGCATGGTAATTTCCCGGGACTTAAGTCCCGGAAATTCCCTGGTCAATTGAATGGTCGGCTCGGTTCCCGGGTAGGTACCTTTCAGACATACGCGGCAACCCGGGAATTTGGCGAGGCAGGCCAAATTCCCCGGATTCTCGGTATGTCTGAAAGGGGTATTAAAGGTTATTGAGATAAATAAAACCTATTTAAGCATGGCAAATTGAAGTTTATATATCTATGAAACTCCTATGAGATTTATGAATGATGCATGCTACTATGTGACACACTACAAAGGACACAGCAAATCACTAAAGCACATGTATAAGCAAAACAGATTAACATAACAAAGTACAGATGCTGTAAATAGCACCTAACATATACACAGTATCATATGTTTCAAAGAGTGTAATTATAACATGGATATACTCCATAAGTGATCACTTACAAATAAACAAATAGGGACACATTTATTAAACTAAGTATACGAGGGATAACTGCAAAATGTAAGCGTCCAGATGTACAGGGTGTGCAGTCCAGGAATCTTTCCTATATACTCCCCAGGATGTACGTAGGGGCTACGTAGGGGCTACCACAGCAGATATGGGAGATTTCTGCTGGGGTTCCCTGTTTCTGATCTGTATAGTCGCCCCCATATGTTTCTATGGGGGCTGCTATATTGTGGGATTTACCAAGCTCTGGAATGCAAAGCATTCTTGAGCTTGGCCCTAGTAGCTAGCACACAAAAGACCAGTGACGGCCACCCACTCACCTAGCTAATGTTATGACAGTGTAGGACAATGCAAGTTGTCCCCCAATTGTTTTTTTTTTTTTAAAGTACTATGAAAATAAACTGTCACATGTTTAAAAATGTATTACAAACAAATTTAAAACATATCAACACAATAAATAATACAACAGTTAAAATATTAAAACTTTCACATTTTAAAAACTTTTTTTTTCTATTTTTCTATAGAAATGACAATTTGTGAAAGGGTTTCTCGAGAGCTATCGCGCCCACGAATGTTTGTGGTGAATCAAGGGGCATGATTACAGCAACAAAAACAAGAAAGCTGCTGCAATCGAAGTACTTGTCACTTTTAGCAATACCTTCCATGACGAGGCTTCACCGAAGTGGGTGAAATCCAAAATCCCAAATTTGCAAACAGTGTACGTTAAAGAAAATAAAAAGCAGCAGGACTTGCTGGCATTTGGAGTGGGCCGATGAGGTCTACACCAGTAACCTCTGGTACTTTGATCTCCTCAAGTTTCTGCACGAGCAGGACCCACAGCGCCCATCACAAGCACTTATGGTTGAGAATATACCTGGGGAGCAGCAAGAGGACTCCCTGCTAAAACAGAACTTCAGTCCTCTTTGGATGTGGTAAGTACAGACATAGGCCCTCATTCAGAGCCGCTCGTTAACAGCAGAACGCTCGTTGCGCTACGATGTTGACTAACCGTGCATGCTTCTATGTAACACTGCGCATGTGCGTACGGCAGATTGCGAGCTTATTTTGACTCATTCGTACAATAGCGTACAGGAAGTGACATGTCCAATGTGATTGACAGAACAGGGCGTTTTTGGGTGTTGACGGGGGTGGAGAAGGAAAAACGCAGGCGTGGCGAGGCGTTTTTGGGGCGTACATACATTAGCAGATGCGAACGTAAAATGTGTTCGGACCGACTCATACGTCACTGGATGATCCTCTTTCCCTTCAAAATGCTCGCACAGCTTAGGGTCTGGATTACTCGACCACATTGGCGATGGCCTTCTCCTCCGTCCCGACACTCCACGATGTTGCAGCGGGTGGTCAGAACAGCAATTAGTGTTGGATTGAAAACCGGCTTGGTATGTGTTTTGAAAGCAGTTTTTTGGGTTAGCACAAAGCGTACGCAGGTGGAAATCAGAGCTGCTAATGTCAGGATTACACAATCAATTTGCGTACATTTTGGGGGGTTTATTTTGGCCTCAATTTGTTGGTTTGGGCCTATTGTAACAATAATGTCATCATGTTTTTTTTGTTTTTACCTTTTTCTTTTGGTCTGGTGAATTTTGAAAATTTTTAAACGTTCCTTAAAGAGCCCTTTTGTTAATTCATGTAAAATGTGGTTTTTGCACGTTTTTGCCTTTTGGCACAGGATTAAATGTAACCCATTTTGACAATAATATGAGAATACAATTTCAGACTTTTTTTTGAATTTTATTGCTCAAACAAAAACTAAAATAAAAAACAGATTGTAGAAAAAGATTTTTTGCAGGGTTCATTCCCAAAGTTACAATAATTGGGCCAACAGAAAAGTTTGATGAAACGTAAAACACAAAATTAAAAAAATTCACAAGAAAGGAGAGATAAGTTTTGTCCAGAAAGGAATATGAGCCAAGCACAGAAGGAGTGTGGGAAAAGTAGCCATTGCTGTCACCGTTTTTTTACCCGTTTGGCTGGGGGAGGGAGGGCACCAGACCGGGTCCGGGATGTCATCGGGCTGGCCTGTCCAGAGGCAGATGTTGTGGCCTCTGGACTAGGCACAGGGCTAGGCACATTTGGAGGATTGGCTGATGTTGTGCCAGAGGTGGAGGATCCTGATGTTCCGGCAGGAAGGGAGGTCGGCTCCACCATGTGCTGGTGAACGAGCTGCTCCAGGGCATTGGCGATGCGGATGTTGGCCCTGGTATTTTCCGCCAGGGCCTGACCAATGGTCACGTTGGCCGCAGCATTTTGCTCCAGGGCCTCAGCCACCCGTATCAGACTGGCGTCCATCCTCTGCAGAATCTCCGTATGGAAATCCGATTTGAAATTGAGTTCTGTGAGGAGGGCCACTGCCTGCGAGGGGGATTGCCCTGGACTGGCTTCTGCAGGGTCCTCAGCCGGATGTACTGGTTCCTCCCCTGCAGAGCCAGCAGAAATACTGCGGCCAAGGCTCCCCTCTGGAGCAGACTCATCCGCCTGTGTCTCTGTTGGAAAAATGAGAAAAGACTCACATTATAATCTACATATTGGCACAATAACATTTCAGAGTTGGTGACATCACAATATTTACCTGGGACAACATGAGGAGCCGCAAAGTCTGGCATGTCCGTATCCATGTTGGACACGCCAAACACCTCCACAGGCTGCACACACCCCTGTGCTAGCTCTTCTAAATCGGTCAACTCCAATGACACAGGGGTGGGACCCCCACCTGTCCCCCTTGCATGCCTAGCCCTGTCCGCCAGTTTTTGCTTTAGGCGATATTTGAAGTCGCCCCATCTGTGGGATAAAATTGGAACCATTATCCTTTTGTTTAAAATGGGGTTTGTTTTTAGGGGGGGCAAGTGTTTACTTACCGCCGTTTGACTCCCGGGCTAGACGGACATAATCACCCACCCTATTGACAGCAACGGCTACCTCTTCCCACATTCTCCACTTCTGGCTTGTACTCATATTCCTGTCTGCCTGTGGCAGGATGTCCACACACTTCTGTATCAAAGCCTCCATCTCCTTTCTTGTGAATTGTGGCTGTCTTTTCTTTTTGGCAGCTTTGCCCGGAATGTCATCCTCCTCACCTATTTGTGTAAATATGCAGAATTTTCAACTTCACAACTTGCCCAATATTATGTTTCAAATTAATCATTGAGACAAAATGCATGAAATACTTACCGCCTGACTGTTGGCCATTGTTTCCCTTGTCTGTAGCCATGTCTGAGCTCCAAACAAGAAATACACCAGAATTTTAATTGTGTTTCGTGACGTATTTATACATGCGTCCTTATTTTGCGGCCGCAACATTGATTGTGCGTTCCTATGATCCCTCCTTAATTTGTGCGGGAAACTAAACACTATTTATGGCTTGGTGTGTCTCGAGTCGAGGTTGCGTTTTTGGATTGTTGGAGGTTACCTTGGTCGGAGTTTCTTGTTTGCGGATTTTGGAGTTGTCGTTGTTGGGAGTTTATTTGGTTTGCTATAATTGCGTTTTTATTTTCCGGACGCTTTTTTTTTGGTGTTTTTTTGTGCCTCGTTTCTTGATTTGGTAAGTTTTGGGAAGTCTAACTTTGGTTCAATTTGTGTCTCCTTCTTTTTCATATTTTTTTAAAGTTTTTTTTTCCTAATTTCCTCTCTGTTAGGTTTTTATTTGTTTCGGCCCCAAAGACCTTTTGATAGGGAATCTTATATATTAGCTCTTGGTAAGTCCATTTTTTAACTTGTATTTGCGAACTAATTAGCGCATTTTTATCTGTTTGTATAGTGACTTGTATTGGCGAACTAATTAGCGCATTTTTATCTGTTTGTATAGTGACTTGTATTGGCGAACTAATTAGCGCATTTTTAAATGCTTATTCATCCTGTAAATTTGTTTGTTTTTTCCCTTTAGCATTTTTTGCTTACATTTGATCCCAATTTGACGTACTGTGTGCAATGTCGTTTTGCTCGTTGGCCAAATGTGTGTTTCGCCTATTTTATGTTTTGTCTTGCACCAAATTTACAAACATAAATGCACAGACTAAACAGATTTTTTTAAATATTGGGAATATTTACAGTTTGGTCGTATCATGACAATACCCCGGCATGTAAGCAGCAATGGATGGTATCATCAAGCTAAGTTGTTTTAATATTATTTTGGGGTGGGTAAAAAGCCTTACATTCAAATCTTGCCATTTCAGGTTGATCTGGGTCGGATTGTTCTGGCCATGCTCCTGGAAGCCGACCAACCTCAATCTCGTCCCAGGCGTAGGCATCGTAGGCGTGCAAGGCCCCAGATATTTCAAACATGTGTCACCCTTTTTGGAATGCCCGATGATGAGGTTTTAAGACGCTACCGTCTTCCTCCCAAAATCATCATAGACACTCTCTCATTAATAGAGAGTGATCTTGAGTGGCAAATTGACAGTCCTACAGCAATACCACCACTTACGCAATTTATGGCGGTGTTACATTTCTGTGCCTCAGGATCGTTTCAAACAACGGTGGGAATAGTGGCGGGCATCTCACAATCCTCCTTTTCCAGGATCCTGAGGGCAGTGATGGAGGCACTTTTCAAGCACCTCCATCATTTTATTCAAATGCCTTTGGATATGGGTGCCCTTAGTATGGCCAAGGCCAATTTTTACCAAATAGCTGGCTTCCCACACATCATAGGGGTTGTGGATGGTACTCACATACCACTTCAGCCTCCAGCACGGCTGGAGGCCATATTTCGCAACCGTAAACACTATCACTCCCTGAATGTAATGGTGGTATGTGATGCCTCCCTCCAGATCCTGTCCCTGAATGCAAAATTACCAGGAAGTGCACATGACTCCTTCGTCATCCAGCAATCAGGGATATGGCACAAATTAACCAACCTACAAGCTGGTGATGCGTGGCTTCTGGGTAAGTGGAGACCTTTAGTACGTAACAATGTTAAGCTTGATACACAGTGATCCTGATGTTGTCTATTCTTTTTCACAGGAGACAGTGGCTACCCTTGCATGTCCTGGCTGCTCACTCCTTATTTGGCTCCCACACCAGGCCCACAAAGTGAGTTTAATACCGCACTTACAGCCACCAGGCAAGTGGTGGAGCACTGTATCGGCCTTTTAAAAGGCCGATTCAGATGCCTCCACCGCTCTGGTGGCGAGCTCATGTATTTGCCGGATATGGTTTCGAAAATTGTGGTCCTGTGTGGGATATTTCACAACATCGCCATAAGGAGTGGTGTCCCAATGCAGCCAGAGGATGCCTTACCTGAGGATGGTCCCCTCGAGGTTGGTCGGAAGTCAGTATGTGGGGGGGCCATACGCGATGATGTGGTGGCCAGATTTTTTAGGTAATTATTGACCAAACAACAGTGTTTATACCCAATGTGTTACGATTTGTTTGCGTTCATCTTTTTTTTATTAATTTTTTCCCCATCTTCTGTTTGTTTGCATAATCTTTGGCACTCCCACGATGACTACTTCTTGCTACCCTTCAAAAACCTTTATGTGGAAACTTGTGGAATATATTATGTAACCCATATTGCAACGCCATATTTGTGGAATCATGTGGGCATGGACCTTCGTCAACCAGTTCTTGATTTGTTGTGTGTTTGTTTCCTGTTTTTGGTATGTGGTGTATTTCTGATTATCACTGTGTGTTTTGTTTGTGAGTGACCACTTTGTTTTTTGATTTATGTTGTGAATACATTTTTTGAGAGTGTAATTTGGTTCCTTTTTGGGCACGTTAGAAGCAAGTGTAACCAGGCTCACAAACATTTGCCTAAGGGGTAACCCAGTAATGAAGCAAGTTGAGCTAAAATGTAATATGTTTTCGGGGTACAAACCAACACACCAAGGAATCCTGTACAATCAGTTGGCTTCGTAAGATCGGCCTAAGCAGCTTGCACACCAAATAGGAACCTGTAAAATGTTGTAAACTATAATGTTGCCCACCCCAAATAAAGGAAAATGACATTGGTACTGGTAGGTGTTTCTTGCGCCTGTTTGCCTTCAAAATACAACACACAATCTTTAGTGAGAATAATTGGCAATCCTTGCTTGAAGAGTCTACTTATGTCAGTGTAAAGAATCTTTGATTTACAAAAAACGCATGAGACAGAGCGTTAATTAAAACTGATTTATTTTTAAACAAATTTTAAAAAAAATAAAAAAAAAACTAATTCCTAAGGAGGACCGCCAGATGGTCAAGGCCCTGCAGCAGCCCGGTGACTTGCTCCCGCATCGAGCCACACACTGACATATTTCAGCCCGATGCCTCTGTTCCTCTCTGGGTGACAAAAGTTTGGGGATTAATACATCAATAATGAAGCCACATTCAAAAACAACAAAAAACAAGCAAACCAAAACTTAAAAGCTTGTGAAAAAAACCATCATTACACGGATAAAACCCAGCACCCCAAAATGTTGTCGGCCAAAAATACAAGGGCCCAAAAAAAATGCCCACAGGCGTGATATGTGTATGGTGAAATCAGCAGGAACAGGTAAAGACAACCCCACAAAAAACAAAAAGGCGACAAAAAGCCCACAAAAAAGGGGACGACACATGATTACATACAAACAGTTTGTGGTGCCAAAAAAAACAAAACAAAACATACCGTTCGCCAAAACACCAGAGCGAGAAGCCACTCCCTCGACCTCCTCGGAGGTGGCTACATTCCCCAAACCTAGGGGCAGGGTGTTGGCTGAATCCTGGGAGGGGGTATTTGGAGGAGGGGCGGTTGGAGGAGAGGGGGAATTGGGCTGGAGGGGAAGTAGCCCCGAAATCTCGGCCACAGGGTCTGGGGAGGAGGGGGTTATTGAGGAATTGGGGGTTGGCGAGAGGGGCCGTGACCGGCGTCTTGTCTGCCGATGATGCCGTAGTCTTTGCTGTGCCCCTAAAAGATGTTAAGAAAATTGTGGTTAGTTTCAACATGAATCAAAAAAAATAAATAAATTAAGACAACACAAATAGGAAAACATGGCCATGCAGATATGAGTACAATGAATAAATCAGACAGACATGAAAACATGCACATGCAGATATGAGTACAATTAATAAATAGGACTGACATGAAAACATGCACATGCAGATATGAGTACAATGAATAAATAGGACAGACATGAAAACATGCATACGCAGTTAGGGCCCACAAGATAAACATGAAAACCACAGTCCATAAAACTTACTTTCCGCGATCTGCATGCGAAAGCATGCCAGCAAGCGGGGCGTCCGCCGGTGCAGGTCCGACCACCTGCGCTCCAGCTGGCCGATATGTCGGCGTGAGCCGAAGGAGCGCAGGCGGCGACGTACCTCCGCATATGCGGAACGCTTTCTGCGATTTGTGATGGGTGGACGCTGCCTGGTGATCCGCCTGTCCATCACCTCCGTGAGCACCAGCAGCTCACGCCTGGTGAATGCGGCGGCTCTCATGATGGCAATGGTGTATTTTAAAAAAATTTATTTTAATAAAGCACCAAAAAAAAATTTGATTGGCTAATGTATTTTGGAAATTAACAGGACCAATTCTATTGGTTAGTGTATGAGTCATGTGTCCGACAGGGCCAGAAATCTCTTGAGAGTTATGATAGGCTTGATGCAGTGACATGCGTAAGCTAATTTAAATAAAGAAATGAACCCCGGAAAATATGCGGGGATCCAAACAAATAGAACAATTGTTTAATTGGGGCTAACATGTATTTTGACCAATAAAAGCGAATGTTTAAGCCGTACGTATTCTGCAGGTAAACACAAACACGGACAAGATTAAAGTTTATTGCATTGTGTTGAAAAAAAAAAAAAAATTAAGCTAATTGATACATTGATTGTCAGGATACGATTGAGGGAGGTAGGCAACGAGCAGGTAATCGGAATCTGACAGGCCCACTTCCGGTTTGTACTTGTGCGTGCGTTCCCTTCAAGCCATTTCGGGGATGTACGCTCGCTATTTGGCACGCTCGTTAGTTAGAGGAGGGGTCTGTTGAGTTTGGGGCGGATTTTTATCTGCGTACGAAAATACGAGCGAGTGCTTGAATTTAAATATTTTTTTACGTACGCCGAACGTACGTACGCCCACTTGCGTCCGGGTCTGAATCAGGGCCATAGGCCCTGATTCAGACCCACTCGCGAGCGGCTGTCCGCTTGCAAGTGGGTCGATGTTCTGCACTGAGCATGCGCACGACGGAGGGAGCTCCGTCGTGCGCATGCGCCAGACGCGACGAGCGAAGGACTTTCCTTCGCTCGTTGTGTCTGATCAAAGGGGGCGTGCTGTCGATGTTGGTTGACAGCACGCCCCCTTTGGTGGGCGTGCCGGGGGCATGCCTCCCTGACGGGGGCGTTCCTAAGGGAACGCCTCCCGTCAGAAGCCGGCCCACTGACATCACTAGTGATGTCAGTGGGAGTGATTTTGGCTCTGAAAACCTCAACCGCAGGCTCCGGCTCGTAGTGGCGATGGTCGCGATGGTCACGACCATCGCGGCCATCAAACTGCACGCTCGTATAGGCTGTGGGTGGTGACCCACAGCTATACGAGCGTCCTGGAGGATGCTCCATTTTTATGTAGGGCGGCCCTCATTCAGAGCGTGCGCTCTGCTCAGAGCGTATGGCTCTGAATGAGGGCCATAGTGCATACACACCATGCCAAATGTTTTTTAAAAGTTCAATAGTCCACAATTGTCCATATCACACTAGCGGATGCATATTTAAACAGCAGCGTCATTGACCACGTCACTGGGTTATTTTATAGTCAGAACTGCTCGCAAAATTGTGGTAGCAAACACCAACCCCAAGAATAGGGAGCAGTTCATACCCTTGTCGATGTACTCGATTAATCTAATAAATAGCGGACATGACGTAGGATGCGAGCGGCCAGGGGGCGTATTTTTCAAAAAACGAACGCAAGTTTTGTTCGCTCGTTCAGACATAGAGGCGTGAACAGACCGCAAACAGCGAACGGTTCATTTGAATAGCCACCCCTTGTTTTAGAACGAACGACCGCAAATAGCGAGTGGCTCTGAATGAGGGCCACTGTCCTCCTGCCATAGGGCCTGATTCAGAGCCGTTCGCTATTTGCGGTCGTTCGTTCAAAAAACAAGGGGTGGCTATTCAAATGATCCCTTCGCAAATTGCAGTCTGTTCCCACCTCTAAGTCTGAATGAGCGCGCAAAACATACGCTCGTTTATTTGATAAAAACGCCCCCTGGCCGCTCGCACCATACGTCATGTCCGCTATTTATTAGATTAATCGAGTACATCGTACAGCGTATGAACTGCTCGCTATTCTTGTGGTTGGTTTTTTCAACCGCTATTTTGCGAGCAGTTCTGAGTTAAAAAAAACCAAGTGACGTGGTCAATGACGCTGCTGTATTAATTAGGCACTCCCTTAAAATGCCCATTTTGACCTTTAAGCACGCCTGCGTTCGAATTCCACTCCCCGGTTTTCAAGCACCTTCCCCTGTTACCACCCACATACGCCTCATTCTGTCACTCAAAATAGCAGGCACTCGCTATATAGCGTACAAACGATTTTCGGCCGCACTGACTGGTTCGCGCATGCGTACTAAAAACCATACGCATGCGCAGATGTGCGAACATCGCTCGGAACGAGCGTACTGCCGCTAGCGAGCGGCTCTGAATCAGACCCTTAGTACTGCCCCCACTCCATTAAAGTAGGCCAGGTATTGCTCCCTGACTTCTTAAGACTGTGCAGTCACTGTTGACTCCACAACTTCAGATGGGGCCACAGAGGGCATTTGCAATGTCTCCTGTGGATGGTCAGGATCGTCTGCCATAGCTGTGTCTACTGTCCTCTGTTGTATAGACAAAGTTTTTCATAGGTAATTGTGAAGGACAAAGCAGGCCAAGGTGACTGAAGCTATTTTGTCCACACGTAGATTTATAGCCGTATGGAAAATCGGAAATGGTTGCATAGAATGCCAAAGGTGTTTTCCACTATCCTCCGTGCCCTGTATAGACGCTAATTGAAGATGCACTTTTTTTTTGTTAGGCCCCTTTGCGCATATGGCTTCAGCAAGTGTTCATGGAAAGCAAATGTCTCATCAGTCACAGGTGGTCAAATCAGGAGGTTGGGGATCCCCACTGCCGCAGCTGTGCGGTGGGGCCGGACCCCGAAGTAGCTGAATGGATGCAGCACCCATGTGCGCGGCTTCCATTCAGTGTCTGAGAGAGGCCCAGCTAGTGACGGAGTGCTGGTCTTACCCCCAGCCTGACGTTTCAAGCCTCCAAATCATTTCACTTAGGGGCGTGGCTTATGGTAATTAGGTCACGCCCCCATTTTCGAGTACTGGACGCTATTAAATGAGCCGGCACAGGGTGCTCCGACCCCTGGAGCTGGCCCTGATGCCACACATCTGAGGCCAGCCACATCCCACCCTACACCCCATCTCACTTACGTTGCTCACTAACCCACCAACCCCTCCACATCCTCCACTGAGGTTCTTTACAGAGCCATGTTGGAGGAGGAAGAGGAGCCACCTCATTTTTAAAAATTTTAAATTTATTGTAAATTTAAAATATCAACAAGTTTTATCTCTCCCAATAGCTACTGCATGGTATACGGTGCGGATGATGCGGATTGGACAGGGTCACTAAACGCCTAGCACAAAGACAGATTGGGGAATGCTGGGGCCTTAATCTGGACTTGCGCCAGGTGCTTCTTGGCCTATTCAATCCGTCATCTGATGCACCGTATACTATACAGCTGGCTAGCTATTGGGAGAGATAAAACTTGGTGATACACCAGTTTTTATACATTTCAAGCCATGGGTCGTATTCAATTAGCGGCAAAAAGCCGTTCTCAGCTAAACTTTTTCACCAATGACGTCATTTTCGCCGATTCCACTTTTCCCCATATTCAATTTGTCAGATTTTTCCCCAGTGCGAAAAGTTTGTGCCTTGTAACCAGCTGAAAAGATTCGCCAATGAATACCCGGCAACCACCCTGCAACCTTTCGACACTCCCCTTGACGCTAACTGCGTCAAAAAATGCTGAAACAAACACAAAGGACACCCCAAAAAAGCACTTAGAAAATGTGGGTGAAAAAGTTCAAAGTGGGGGTACAAATTCAAAAAGTAGCGAAATACCCTGTGGGAGGGTCTGCATGTATGGGAGAGGGTTTTTTTATTGCAGGTGCTTGCTGAAGGTGCATTTTTGGTGCTTTTTAATGCTTCACTAGTGATTTTTACATATGCTTGCACCCATTTTTAAGTACCCCAAATTTGATGGGACTACTTATTTTGCCCAAAAAAAGTTGCAGAATGCTATTCTTCACCACTTATGCAAAGACGCTAAATAGCAACTATTGACATCATTTAAGTACCGCAAATACCTTCAGCAGGGCTATTCGGCTGGGATGGCCCTCCTCATGCTGGTGTCCTGCCTCTGGATATAGGAGGTCACCAGATGCAGTAACTGCTGGAAGGTGGCATCATCCTTACGCAGGTAATTGCGGTAATCGTCCAGGTTGTTCTCCCTAATCTCCATCAACAGGGGAATATGGGAGCGAGTTTCCCTCCTCATCAGCCACTCCTTGGTCCAGCTAGACCTCTTCCACCTCCTCTACTCAGCACCATCACCTTTCAGCTTCATATAGCCATAGGCTAGCAGAAGCTTATAGCATTAGGAATCCATCACCACAAAATGTAATTAGTATAGAACACAATTTGTGAAAGGCAAGCCGAAAGCAAAGCACAATAGCAACGTACAGTGTTCAGCAGGGTATAAAACAAAGCCTCACTAGTCACAGAGCAGAGTGTGCCCAATGGATGCTGCCTTTTATAGCAGATACATTGGGTGGGAAGCATGACGATCACTGGAAAGGACCACTATGTCGGTAAGAGCAGCCCTTTGCGATGGAGGGACTTCCGGGTCTATGACCCAGAAGCCCCTCCGGCGACCTTCTGCGCATGCGCAGAAGGATGCGTGTGCCATGGTGGGTGCTGGGAGGGATCTGATTGTAACCCTCTCTCAGCTCACTCCCAATAGAAGCCCATAGGCACAGCACTCCAGGGCTTGGTGCATATGAGAAATGTGGTCAAACCCGCATTTTCGGGGTTTGACCACATTTTTGTCATTGATGCATCCCACCCACTGTGAGGTTGTTTGCTCACATATGATATATCTTAAACGATTTGCGAACGCTTAAGACACATCTAATTGTTTGCTCGTTTGTACAATCGTACCATCTTTTGGCACAAATCGTAAAGAATTTCAAGGGAAGAATTTTCAAGGGGAATCGTATACAAGATTGCATCTTATGCAAATCGCACCATGTATGGGGGCCTTTAAATCCGATATAAATAGGCCCAATAGTGACAAACTGGACCCAATAGGAATATTGTAATAACGTGATCCGCATTAACTGGAGGGCATTTGGACAGTGCCTAGTCTTATTTTCAATTGAATTTTTTTACTACTTTTCCTTTATTTTGCTGGTTTTAATATATCCCATCCTCAAAGATGTGTTTATTAACAATAAAATGAAAGTTACATTTTATTTCTAAGTTTTGCTACATTTGTAGTGCACTTCTAATAAAGAGACCAGTTTTTTTACACCTCTGGGTGTTACAAAAGTCTTTGATGCAAAATGTTCCATTTATAAATTTCATTGTGGAAGTTTTTTACCTGACAACAGATGTTACTAAAACCCAAAATGCACAGCATTGAGATGTAACGCAAGATACCTGTTGACTTGGTGGAATTCAGTGCAAATGTACCTACAAATAAGAAAATATATACAAATTGTATATCTGTAAAACAATCCTAAACTGTGTGATAGTGAAACGCACCCATTTGTGAAAAAGACTTTGGGGTAAATTTATTAAAGAGAGAGATTTTAGAAATGGAGATGTTGTATTTTCCTCCTACATTTCAAAAACATACTGGTAAGTTAATGGGATTCATGCTAGGTTGTGTGTATGTGTTTATGTGTTATGTCATTTTGGAGAGAGATAACATTCTGACAGATACCAAGTACCAACCAAACAGCTTCTGTCATTTTAAAAACAGAGGCCCTGATTCAGAGCCGGACGCTATTTGCGGACGCTCGTTCAGAAAAAGGGGCCCGATATTTAAATTGAGCGCTCTATGTCTGAGCGAGCGATCGAAACATGTGCTCGCTATTTTGTAAAGACGCCCCCTGGCCGTTCGCATCCTACGTCATCTCCGCTATTTATTAGATTAATCGAGTACATCGAAAGGCGTCTGAACTGCTCGCAGTGCTTGTGGTTGGATTTTCCTACCGCAATCATGCGAACAGTTCAGGCTAAGAGACAACCAAGTGACGTGGCCGATGACGCTGCTTTGTTAATTATGCACTCCCTTAAAACGCCCGTTTTGACCGTTTGGCACGTCTGCGTTCTGATCTCCACTCCCCGTTTTCAAGCACCTTCCCCTGTTATCACCCACAAACGCCACATCCTGTCACTCAAATTAGCAGGCACTCGCTGTTTTGCGAACACACGATTTCCGACAGCACTGACTGGTTGGCGCATGCGCATTATGACCCATACGCATGCGCAGATGTGTGAACATCGCTCGGAGCGAACGAGCGGCTCTGAATCAGGCCCACAGTCTGTAAAATGTAAGTTATGTGCTGATTGGTTGGTGCTTCATCTCTCACAATTTTAGCTTTCTCCAAGCTTTGATAAATACCCCCCTTTAGACTGTAAACTCCAATGTGGCAGGGAATGATGTGAATGACAAATATTCTATGTACAGTGCTGCATAAAATGGTAATAATAAATAATTCAACGTGATAATGTTCACCAATAAAATTTGGAAAATGTCATAGGCAATTAAATGAGAGATATAGGGGTAAATTGACTAAGAAACATGTTTGCTAGAGGATCAAACACTCTGGGCATTTCTGAGAGACAGGAGAGTTTTTCCTCAAACTCACAAAAAGAATCATGTTTGACTGAATCGTGTTTTCCAATGGTGTGTGGAATGGTGTGTGGAATGGTGTGTGGAATGGTGTGTGAGTACTGTTGTATTTTGACTGAAATGAATAGAAGTGCCTGTGAGATGCATGTTGTGCAGAATGACTGCACAGATCAGTGTAATCTGTGCAGTGCTTCTGTGCGCTATATAGAATATAAAGGGTTGAAATAAAAAATAAAGAAGGTGTGGGGGAGCCCCCCCTCCAAAAAAAAAAGTAGCCCTGGACCTCTGAGCCCGTACTGGGACAGGAAAATTGGGGGGGGAAACCAAAATGGGGTTCCCCCTATTTTCCTATAACCAGCAACATGCTGAACCAGCCAGGGAGTTTATTCTAAAGCAGGATGACACAAATGGGGTCCCCTCTCCTGAGGATCAACCAGCTCTGGGCTAAAAGCCCACGGCCCTTCCCTGCACCCCTGGTGGTGGTGGGAGCAGGGGTAAAGGGTTAAATATAATGATATTGTTCTTCACAGTGGGACTACAGGTCTCAGCCAGCCTGCCCTGCAGCACTTGTAGAAACACAAGTGCCAGCAGACTTATGGCACCTGTTACAGCACTGTGAAAAAAATATGAAAAATATATAAACTCTTTATTATAAATTCATTCACTCACTCACCCACACTTACTTTTTTTTATTTTAGCCCTTTAATTACTGTATAGCGCACAGAAGCACTGCACAGATCACACTGATTTGTGCATGTTTCTGCTACACACGCTGCTGAGGAGGGGATCTATTTGAAACTTTTATTTTGTCCGGAGTTTGCACCATTTACTGTATGATCGTGTTTGCAGACACGTTTCTTATGCTGGGCATACACTACCAGATAAAATGTCTGTCAGACCGACAGACATTTTATCTAGCAGCCTGCCAGCCGCAGAAGTCGCCGGCATACACTGTGAGAGAAATCTCACAGTGTATAGCCCGACATCCGCGCTCCTCCCCCGGGGGCAGAGACATTTCCCTGTTCCTTCCGATGCGGTCGACAGTTTACCGGGTAAATATCGCATCGGACGGGCATGCAGGACAATCCAGCATGCCCGACCGAGCAATATTTAACCCTCGGTCGCCCCCCCACACGCTACAATTATCGCGGCGATCCGCCGATATCGTGTGGATCGTCCCGATAATTGCAGCGTGTATGGCCAGCATTAGTAAATCCCTATTTGCGAGTTGGTTCAATGGTGTATTGACTTGTATTTGTGTGTTCAGCCATGATTTCCAGATCGAATCGTGTTTTTACACCCGTGTTTGCCTTTAGTAAATCTCAGTGTTTGAAAATCAGGGGAAACTCTCACAGGAATGCAATCTTGGACAGACATGATTCTTAATAATGTACCCCCTAAATTCTCATCCAAAATCCTGTGCTAAAAAACAAATCAAAACACCATTGTGTGTGTGTTCTGTTATATCAATATATGAATTAGGGTTCTTTCATACATGCCTTATTATAGTACATATTCACATTTCATTAGGACTGGTTTTTCTGCTGAGCCACAATCAAATATAAAAGTTTACTCTTTGTTCATAAAATGAACAACAGAAAAATGGTGCTATATATATTATATATACATATATATATAATTCTATACACATGTATATACACACTTATGCTGTATATACAATATACATGACCTACAGATTGGCAAAGCCTGTCACAGAGGTACACTTTCAGTAACATATCTGTAGAGGAATTTTAGCATCATTTTATTATTTAATCTGACACTAGGTAAAACATTTGTTCCTCCATGGGCAGAGCCATGTGCTTTTCCGTGAGAAATATCATTTCTGGGCTGATATAATTCTTAACTACTTCTAAATCCGGCCAACTTTGTCACAATCGATAATTGCCAACAAGGGGCTGGCACCATTAGGCAATTAGGGGATTTAGCTTAGTCGCTTAATGCAATGTTTCAATATTTACAAGTCTTGTTCTCTCTCCATTATGACACTGATTCCTTGTCAGGGAAGAAACTGCCATGTCTGAGCCTTTGAATCCAAAGTATACAAGTGGATTAGGCATGTTTACCTTAGACATGGAAACCGAAAGAGTGAGACAATGTTACTGCAACATATCAATATAACACATTCACCAAACAGCTTGTACAACAGGTCACCGCCTTGTGAATCTACACAGCAAGTGTAACATCTTGTAGAGCTAGGGATTGGACAAGATTACAACACTATTCAGTACATGTTTACCTGGCTAAATGCCATTTGCTCTAATCCAGGTGCCTGTAGAGCAGTGAGGACTATCTTGTACCTCATCTGATTTTATTCTGATATTGATGATATGGATAGCCTGTACAAGGATGGAACATGGACACTATTGCATGGACACACAGACGCTGCAGCTGTTCAATAATATGCTAATACCGCAGGAGGTGTCTTGTTTGAATAGACGCAATTGTGCCTGTGCCTGGAGAGAGCCGCAAGTGGCACATCACGACACCATGCCACAGTGCAAGGCCGGCTCCAGGGTAAATTGCGCCCTGTGCAGGATGGCAACTTGTCACCCCTTACCCCCGTGTGGCCGAAAATTAGGTGTGGCCTAATTACCATATGGCACGCCTCCCCTTAATGTCAGGCTGAGGGCGATCCCAGCACTACGTTAGTAGCTGGGCTACCCCCAGCCCTCTTCTTGCACTAAATGGATGCCACGCACATGCGTGCAGCATCCATTCCTCTTCTCCGGGGCCAGCACTGCCGCACAGCTGTGGCGGTGGAGGTGCCCGACCTCCCAATCGCCCGTGGGACACTTCGTCCCGCTAGTGGAACAGCGGGGCAGTGCCAGAAAAACGGGACTGTCCCTCAAGAAATTGGGAATAGCTGGGAGGGGTGTGCCCTTTATGGGGTGGCACCCCTGTTCGATCGCACTGGTCGAACATGCCTGGAGCCGGCCCTGCCACAGGGAAGGTAACACCTAGGTCTTTACTTCAGCACTGGTGTCTGGGACGGCTACTGCACTCCCTGTATATGGTATATAGACATACAGTATTTTACAGTACAAAGTACCTTGTTCACATCTCTCTCCACTCTACTTTACTATCTCAGTCCACCTAAGTCAGCCACCAATGGCAGCAATTCAAGCCAGTGATAACAAGAAGCGCATAGTCATGCCTGGGCAGTGGGCATGTCCAGCATCATTTACCAGCAGAAGTATGGATAAATACCAGCACATGCAATCTCCACCGCCAACACCTTCTTCATTAGCAATTGGAGTTAGTCCTGCATCCAGTTTTCAAAGGTGAACTGACTCCCCTGATGCAATCCACGATTCCCAAGAAGAATCCTTGCACACTAGGGCTGCTGCTGGGGGTGAATCTTCATCACAGAAAGGGACCAAGAGTCTACGTTTCACACAATTGACTGTGAAACAATCATTTGCAAAATGAACCAAGTATGGCAGCCACCATCCTGTTGAACAGAAGATCACTGAAGCCAAGACAGCTATGTGAGCAATAGATCTGTGTCCAAAATCCTCCATCAATATTTTTAGCCGATTAGTGGGGGTAATGTGTCCACGGTACCAAATTGCATCTCGATTCTATTTTACAAGAACAGCAATTCCTCACCTGTAATGCGACGTTAAAAACAAAGTTGTTCTTTCAGATGGAGGATGCAGGTACTGGTCCGTTATAAGGGACATTTGTAAAAAAAAATGTGATTTACCATTAATATATATAATTTTAAGACAATTTAAAATTATTTATTTCACCATAGAATCCCTTTTAAACTTACCCAATTGTGCCCAAGGAAAAGTGCAAGCAGTGTTTGAACCTTCTGTGCTCCGAATCTTACACTGGCCACAAGATAAAAACAATTTAAATATTACATGGAAGTGACAGCAAAGCTTTTATATTGCAAAGACAAAAGTAGCATAATAAATTTAACATCCCATCATATTATAGTTTGTTGCAGTAGCTGCACTGCACTGTAGAGGGCACTGTTGCTTTATTAGACTGAACAATCTTGAAAGTGAATGCATTTTTTCATTTTAGCCTATAATTACATAATTGCTGTAAAGGATCTAAATTACATAAAAAGGCATAAACATTTTAAAATCACAACAGCGCACTAATGGATACTGCATGAAATAACACTTGGGCATTGTGCGTCCAGTACAACCTCCCAACTTTCCCTCAGGAACGGGCGACACATTAACGCAAGATCCAATAGGTATAATAGATGTTTGTGTTTCTGCAGTGGCCATGCATGTCATTAATGTGTTTGTATTGCGGTATTTGTAATATGTTTAGGACATTTATTAACCTCTTCGGTGGCAGAGGTGACTATAGTTCAAGGCTTCTCGAATGAGCTTGAAAGGAAATGTTTACTGTGACCTCAAAAATGTAATTCTGTGAGGGAGTCAGTTTATATAACATAAAAAATGATTTGCATTGGGCGGTCAATTACGTATAAAAGGATTTTTGTTCCCTTACTGATAGCTAGAAAATACTTAAACCATTGTTTTGGAACATTTATTTAAATTTAAGGGGATTACAATGGTCTCCCATCTGCAGTTCTGCACATTATAAATGTTGACTCAACCAAAACTCATATTTATCAATTCAGTAGGGAATAGCAACATCACTGAGGCATGAGGCACAGGCCCCTATTTACTACAATTCGCATTTCAAATGCAGATTGTAGGGTATGAATTTCACCTAAATTCACATTGTGAATTTAACAATTATCACAAGAATGTATCAACATTCTCAAGCAGGGACAGAGCTTGTGAAAAAGCTCTGTCCCTGCGAATCATCACCGCACAATTCTCACTGTGTCTCCGCACACGCACTGCCTCCACTATGACCCACTACCCACCCCTCTCTCCCCCAGCTGACACTTACCTCGAGGATCGGTGAGCTCTCTCATCTCATCAGATGGTCTCCAGGCTCCAGCTGTGCTGTAAACAGAGATGCCGGGTTACAGTAGAGCTGACCAGGATCACAGTGTAGGAGCCCCGGCAACCAGCTGACCAGAGGAGAGAGCTCACCGATCGGTGGCCCCCCGGCTGCAGGTAAGTGTTTGATATATTTTTTTAAACTATTTTTTTTACAGTGACCAGCTGGTGGTCTGTTTAGATTACAAAGCTGATCACAGGGGGCTGGCTTCCGGCTCTGCTCTGCCTACCAGAGTCTGGGAACCAGGGGGAACCTGCTTAACGCCATCTCCAGATTGTTATAGCAGGGCTCCCGCCCGGTATTATTTCAGGACTCCCTAATTTCAAGCAGGTTGCATTTCCCATTACAAGTATGGGAAATGCGATCTGCTTGCTAAAGAAATGCGAATTAAAGGGCTTGGAGTAGTTTTTCACGAAAACTGCTCCAAAAGATCTTTAATACATTTCAGTGAAACTAAAATAATGTGAAAAGGGTGTGAAAAAACCCTTTTTCACATTATTTTAGTAAAAAAAAGATTGATAAATAGAGCCCACAGAGTGGGTGCCACCACATAGTGTACATGACAGGTCTACCTTACACCTCCTCTCTCCCTAGCAAACAATGTACAGTGTTCTCCCCAGAATTTTTTTCCAGCCGGGTGGCATCAAAAAGTAGCCACGTGGGGGGCCTTCGCAATTATGTGCACGCTGGGAAAAGGGGTAACTCCCTTACCAATCCAGCCTGACAGGTCTCAGGCTGCTCCCCCACTGGCTCTGTCAAAAGTGCCCATTATGCAGTGCCCCCTGTATTTATGCCCTTTATACAGTGCCCCCTGTAGTTTTCCCCTTTATGCATTACCCCCTGTACTTTAGCTTTGCCCTTATGCAGTGCCTCCAGGCTGAAGTAGTGCCCCTATGTTGTGCCCTCAGACTGGTCCCTTATGTTATGCCCCCAGGCTTAAATAGTGCCCCTAGACTGGCCCCTTATGCAGTACCCCAGGCTTAAATAGTGTCCCTTATGCAGTGCCCCCAGGCTGGCCTCTTATGCAGTGCCCCCAGGTTTAAATAGTGTCCCTTATGCAGTGCCCCCAGGTTTAAATAGTGTCCCTTATGCAGTGCCACCAGGCTGGTCCCTTATGCAGTGCCCCCAGGCTTAAATAGTGCCCCTTAGGCAGTGCCCCCAGACCCTTCCTGGCCCTGGTCCCAGCCCCAGCCCAGAACTTACTTTTACTTGCTGGCCACTCACCGCTCGCTCTCCCACTCCTGTTGCCTCGCGCTGACTGGATCTAACTATATCCAGCAGGCACGCGGGGCAGGCCCTCACATCGCGGGTGACTTCATGACGTCACCCGCGCAGTGCATCACTGGGAATGCTTGCCTCTGAAGCGATCAGAGGCTTCTTTAGCCTCCGGTCACTTCAGAGGCCAGCGTTCCACAGCAGGGGTCGGGGGGTCGGCGGGGGAAAGTGCCGGGCGGCAGGCTGTTTCTGCCGAGCGATGTGCCCACAGAAAACAGCCTGGGGAGAACACTGCAATGTATTAATTAGGCTTGGTCTTGTCCGTTATTGCGACATTTTTTGTTGGTGCACCAGCTATTGATGTATGTAGAAAATATTTCCGTGATACGGTCAGTGTGATTTTAATTAATTTGCTTTTCTTTTAAGTATTGTTTATCACTTAATGTCCTTAAATGGCTTTTTTTAATTATTTTTTTTTTCAAGTTTTAAACATATCGCAAATACAAGCAAACAGAAAGAAAGAAATTCCACAAAAAACGAACTTTACTGAGGTACAATTAGATGACTTCAAATTATGAATAGCAATGTCAAGTCTGTGGTCATGATAATGATTGTAAAATGCAGAGTTATATTTACCAGAGTCTGGTAAAAAAAAAAAATGCTTGGTAAAACCATATAGAAACAGTCCAGTTTTATACGATTGTGTTAGTAATGAGACAGTGCTATTCAGGATCAGGCCAGTGCCTTAGGGGGTGGGAATGGGGAAACTGAAAAAGATGCTTGTCCCTTAACCCAGAGAGGACCTGTACAAAGCTAAATACACTGGGTCACTTATTGTAACTGGTGACGGATGAGGGCTGCTCCTGATTGGCTGCCTATCTGTTAAGGAGGTGGGCTTACTAAAATATTAACAAATTTCTTAAGAGCAACCCACTTTGTGTACATTGTTGTTTATTTCTTCCTATTGCTTACATCAGATCTGTATAAAAAAGAGTTTCTGTCATCAGGCGCAAAGACAGATTATAATATGTAGCGTATGCATTAAAAAGGTGGTCCACAATAAACTCCTTAACCAACAGTACCATAAAATAATATAATGCAACTTTTGTGCCAAACCTGTAATCATGAAAGCATAAAAGGATAATCACCCTTCAATGTCCATACAAATACGCCCATTAATTTTATAAATTTAATACATTTTGTTATTAATGGGGGTATTTGTATAGGTCTGGGAGACAAACGCTTCTGATGAAGAACCAATTAAAGTTTGAAATGCATTAAGCAATGTGGCTACATCAGCCACCGGCTGCTGTGGGGGACTCACTTACCTGAACTAAGCGAGTGATTGAGGAGTATGCGGAACTCTGGCCCTGATTCAGAGCCGGACGCTCTGACAGAGCGCTCGCTCTGAATCAGGGCCGGTCTTTTTTTTTTTTAGAACGGCCTCCTGGCCGCTCGCATAGCTGTGGGTGACCGCCCACAGCTATAGCGAGAGGCCATGATGATGGTCGCAATGGTCAAGACCATCACGACCATCGGGCTTGCGACGAGACCCTTGTGGTAGGGTCTTGTGGCCACAAGCCCCAGAGAGCTTTCGGCTCAAACAGAGCCGAAAGCTCTCCCACTGATATCACTTGTGATGTCAGTGGGGCCGCCCCAGACGGTAGGTGTTCTCATAGGAACGCCTCTCACTGGGCAGCCCCCCCCCCGGCCCGCCCACCAAAGGGGGCATGCTGTCACTCAACATCGACAGCACGCCCCCTTTGGTACGAGACCCGGAAAGACATATTGCCCGTCGCTATCCGGGTCTCGCGCATGTGCACAACGGAGCCGGCTCTTTCGTGCGCATGCGCTCTGGGCCACCATCGACCCGGTTGCGAGCGCTCAGAGCTTGCGACCGGGTCTGAATCAGGCCCTCTGTGAACAACCCTAAATAATATCTGGTCCGATGAGTATAAGATGTCTCCATACACATACTGATGTGTTATATGCTTTCTTCTTTTGTTATGTTTTTGAGTGCATTTTTTTAAATAATTTTTTTTTTTTTAATTTCTTTTTATTTCGGAACTTTGGAAAATAACACAAAAATTATATACTTTCTTCAACAGTGTCGCAATTAACATTGTATAATCGAAAAATAAGTTACATGTATATATGTATATTTACATGCATACATACAAATATAAAATGACTAACAACATTTCTCAAAACAGAAAAAGAGTGAGAAACATAATAGAATCAAAAATCAAAGTCAAAATCAATAGGCATGGCCAGCACATCCTCCAAGAGCTAAGAAACCGTTGTTTGCATATCAATTGGTGCATATCCCGATAACAATCTGGTTTGATACGAACTTGTGGAGTGAAAACATTTATGTAACTGAGTTTTAAGGTCCCCTGATAAAGAATCAATGAACCCTTCCCAGATGTGAAAAAAATTTTCAGTACGCGCTTCCTTGTGTAATGAGGCCTCTAAACAGTCCATGTGGAATACGTGGAACATTTTTGCTTTGAACAATTGTATGGATGGGGGTTCCCCTGAATCCACTGGTGCAATATACTCTTATGGGCCACTGCAGATAGTATAAGCATCAACCTCTTACTGCCCTGCACCATTGTGGTTGTAGGGGGCATATATCCGAGAACTGCCCATTCTGCTGAAAGAGGCAGATCACTAAGGAGGTAGGTCATTGCGAATCGTCTAACCTGTTTCCAGAAATAATTTATAAGTGGGCATTCCCACATACAATGCATCAGTGGCATAACTTCATCCCAGGTGCCCGGAGGCAAGATAAATGTTGGTGCCCCCCCAAACTAAAATGTACCACCTCCCCAGCACCTATGCCAGCCCCAGCTGCCGCCGCCCCCCTTATGCAGTTCCTTATATATAATGCCCCCAGTAGTGGTCCCCCTGTAGTTGCCCCCAGTAGTGAGCCCCCTCTAGTTGCCCCCAGTAGTGAGCCCCCTGTAGTTGCCCCCAGTAGTGAGGCCCCTGTAGTTGCCCCCAGTAGTGAGCCCCCTGTAGTGAGCCCCCAGTAGTGAGCCCCCTGTAGTTGCCCCCAGTAGTGAGGCCCCTGTAGTTGCCCCCAGTAGTGAGCACCCTGTAGTTGCCCCCTGTAGTGAGCCCCCTGTAGTTGCCCCCAGTAGTGAGCCCCTTGTAGTTGCCCCCAGTAGTGAGGCCCCTGCAGTTGCCCCCAGTAGTGAGGCCCCTGCAGTTGCCCCCAGTAGTGAGACCCTTGTAGTTGCCCCCAGTAGTGAGGCCCCTGTAGTTGCCCCCAGTAGTGAGGCCCCTGTAGTTGCCCCCAGTAGTGAGGCCCCTGCAGTTGCCCCCAGTAGTAAGGCCCCCCCCGCGCGCGCGCCCACACACACAAAAAAAACAAACACTTACCTTTATCCCCGCTCCATCACTGCTGCCGTCCATCCCCGGCGTCCACTCCTCGGCACTATGGGAATGACGTCATTACGTCAATCCCATAGTGCACTGCGGGACCTGGAAGACGGAGCTCACTCCTGAGCTCTGTCCCCGGCGTCCACTGCTCGGCACTATGGGAGTGACGTTATGAGTGGCGGGAGGGAAGATGGAGGGAGCTCTGTCCTCTGGCTACCACCGGGTGTTTGAATAGGAGCCGGGCGCACGCTGGTAACACACTCAGCGGGCGCCCGGCAAATGGAGGGTGCAGGGGGTGCGACCGCACCCCTTGCACCCTCCGTAGTTACGCCAATGGAGGTGGAGCACCGAGCAGCGGCGCTCCTTCTCCATGCAGCTCCCGGGGACAATGGAACCAGGTGCCCCCTTCAGGGCTGGCGCCCGGCGGCAAATGACTCCATTGTCTCCGGGAGTTCAGCCACTGCAATGCATGAATGTGGCATCTGGGCCCTTGCACTTCGGGCAAACCATAGAATCAGAGATCCCAATCAAAAATCTACGATGTGGTGATAGATATCCATTATGAAATATATTGTAAAACATTTCCCTGTACATTGAAGAAGATAATGTACGTATGGAGTAATTAAAGGTTTTCAAAAGAATATCTATTGTTAAAGTTGGAAAAATCTGTGTCCAAGAAAAGATTCCTGCCTTTGATTTTGTGAGATCTAGAGGGTTATGTAGTATTTGGTAGAATGTGGATATGGCTTTCCTGTCAGACGATTGTCTAGTTAATGTAACATCGAGAGGATTGGACCAATCATCTGCAGAGAGGCATCTCAAATTACATTTTTAACCTTGTAAGAAGGTATCTGCACTACTGGTTTTCCTTTTTTTCTGTTTTAGGTGCATCTTATATTTAAGGCTATCTCTGGCTGAGCCTATATATCATACTATTCTTCACTACACGATATGTCTGGATTGAGAGGATCGGAATGTATTGAACTATACTATTAAAAACGGCTGAGAGAAGGATTTGCATATATGCAAAAAACTTTGGACTTTGAAGAGTGATTATCCTTTTATGATTTCATGATTACAGGTTTTGCGCAAAAGTTGCATTATATTAATATTTTCTGTTACATCAGATCAGGAAAGGTATTTATTAATACCACTGCACTACAAAAACTCTCAGGGAACATAATATTAAACAAAATAAATGAGGACAAGATAATAAATCATTCTTCAACAGGGGTACAATCATTTATTAGCTAAGCAAAGGGGGCACACTTATTTAGGAGTTATTCCAAGCAGACCAACATAGAGGTATGTAACAATACACATACAGGGCCTGATTCAGAGCCGGACGCTATTTGCGCTCGCTCGTTCATTAAAAAGGGGTGGCTATTCAAATGAACCGTTCGCACTTTGCGGTCTGTTCACGCCTCTATGTCTGAACGAGCGAACAAAACTTGCGGTCGTAATTTTGAAAAACACGCCCGCTGGCCGCTTGCACCATACGTCATGTCCGCTATTTAATAGATTAATCGAGTACATTGAACAGCGTATGAACTGCTCGCTATTCTTGTGGTTGGTTTTTCCTACCACAATCTTGCGAGCAGTTCTGACTATAAATCAACCAAGTGACGTGGTTAATGAAGCTCCTGTATTAATTATGCACACCCATAAAACGCCCGTTTTGACCTTTAAGCACGCCTGCGTTCTGATTTCCACTCCCAGTTTTCAAGCACCTTCCCCTGTTACCACCCACATACGCCTCTTTCTGTCACTCAAAATAGCAGGCATTCGTTATTTAGCGAACAAACGATTTTCGGCCGCACTGACTGGTTCGCGCATGCGTATTAAAATCCGTACGCATGTGCAGTTGTGCGAACATCGGTCGAAACGAACGAGCGGCCGCTTACGAGCAGCTCTGAATCAGGCCCACAGTTCTTTCAAGGTTTGGCGTCTTGGAGGATGCTAGGTTCATGTTTGCCCTTTTGTCTGCCCTGTTAGTCAGTCTCACCTTGACAAGGGCAAATGTTTATTGTGGCACAGTACCCTGGTACCTTTAAAGGTTCACAGGTCACACAGGAGACAAGCAATAGCAGAGATACAATGATCCCTGACTTTACTACATAGCACACAAGGTAATAATGTAAGTCATAACCACGATGACTAACAATGTAACCACTATACACAGCAATGCCAGCAAGTATCAATACTCCCTCCACTACATAACAGCTATTGGACCCTTGCACACCTTAGCATGAATGGAGTTCTTGTCTTTACAAGCGCCATCTGAGTTCAGTGACATGTTATTGGGAATACACTGTGTGAGGATACTAGGTTTATGCATGTCTTACCAGTGGCGTAACTTCATCCTAGAGGCAACTTATAATTTGTTGCCCCACCTGTCACACCTGTTGACACTGTAATGTAGCAATTCGCATGCAGACAGGCAATAGATAGACGAAGGCAGCAGCTGATGGTCTGACATGAAGCTCTCTACTAGTGTATGGTGGCTTCTCTGGTGCCGGGAAGGAGTGTCATGTATTGGGCAGCCGTGATGGTACACTCCGGGTACATAGTTACAGCCCTAAGTGGGGTGAGTATGTTGCGGACAATGGAGGAGGTGCCCGCCCCTTCAGAGCTGGAGCCCGGCGGCTGGCGCCTCCATTGTCTCCCACAGTTCTGCCCCTGTGTCTTACCATCTCAACTAATTTGTCTGCTTTTAGTGAGCATGGTACCCAGGTACCTCATGAGCCCTTAGTCGCACAGCAATAATAGCTAAGGTACAATGATACCTTCATCATACAAAGTAACCATGTAAAAGCAGTAACTGTAACTATATACAGAAATGGCACTAGTATTAACTACACTCTGAGAGCTCTCCTCAGTGCTACCTTTAGTATGCAACCTACAATCAGTAACGGTTTTATGCTTACTCACCTTGACCGCAGAAAGTAACACTGAGAGGGAAGCCACTGAGTGATGTTTTGCATGGCCAACCCTCTACTCATGTGGTAGGGACCATGGGTGAGCCTGTCCCCCCACTTGGGGTACACCAAAATCCATAAGCTCTTGCTGAATGATGAAGTGTAGCAGGAATTAAGCACCTCAGCTATTACAAACTAGTTCTTCAGCACTTGCAGGTTCCCGTTAACCTGCACAGTGAGGTTTATTCTTGCTAGATTTGGCAGTAGCTGCAACTTCAATGCTAAGACTCTATGGATCATAACATCAACACACCCTGGGTCCTCTCAACCCCTAGAGATGTTGAAGGTTCTATTCGGGAACATGGATTAGCTCCTTCTAAATATTGTACTGAACAGTAACCGTTACGGTCCAGTTTGGTGAAATGATGGCTGCGGTGGCCATTTTCCAGCCATTTTTTACAGCGCAGACACCGGCGACGACGTGGGACTCCGGAGAGGTACTGTAAGTATAATATTGGTTCAGGATGTGTGGTGCGGGCCCCCCCTGGACCCAGGGGCCCGTGTGCACCACACACCCTGCAGCCATTATAAATACACCCCTGCATCTGCTACTGATTACCACAATTACCCATTCTGCCGAAGGCGGGGTTGGGGAATCAGGGATATTCAACATGTTGAAAAATGTTGATTCCCTGATCCATACTCAAAAATAGTTGGAATCGACCAGAGGATGATGGATAAAATTCTAAGGCCTCATAGGCAGTATGCTGATGCTTATCTTGATGATGCAGTCATCTATAGTCCTGATTGGCAGTCTCACTTTTCCCAGGGTACAAGCAGTGTTGGACTCCATCTGTGAGGCAGAAATGACAGCCAACCCAAAACAGTGTTGCTTAGGGATGAAAGAGGTGAAGTATCTTGACCATAGGCAGAGGTTTGATAGACCATATGGATATGATGCATTTTCCGGATGCATCATTGTCCTGGCCGCCGGGCTCCGATCGGATCCCTCCCAGCATGGCCCATGGCCGCTGCATCACTCTGCACATGAGCAGTTGGACTCCCGAGTCATAAACCCGGAAGTCCACAAGGCGGCAGGGATCGGAAAGGAGAGCTCTTATCGGAAGAGCTGTCCTTTGCTGTACAGATCGCATATGTTAGTGCATATGCGATCTGTACAACTGCAGTATCCGGCGGTAAGTTTTGCACTCTGTTAGTGCATCCCGCCCTCAATCTGCATAAAAATCGCATTAGCGTCCATCTCTAAATCAGGCCCTAGGTCAACAGGTAATCTGGGAAGCAATTAGGTTAGAACTCCCGTAGGATGCGTACTGGGTCTCCAAAGTACTATATTGGCTGCAATAGCATTGGGAAATGTTTTAATACTGTATGTATCCATGTAACTATTATTAGACTTAGGGCCTGATTCAGGTGGGATCGCAATGCTGCGTTCGCATGCAAATGGCCACTGATGAAATAAGCTAATGAATGCATTCGCACTGCCATCGCAGCACAAGATGCAGACGCCCAGCACTACATAATGCCGATCCCTAATCCTCTTCTCACATCCGTACTAATGTGCAAGTATGCGATATCATCAGTAACATCGAGTAACATCGGAGCTGCACGCACACTTGTGGTTGATCTGACCCTTACGAAAAAATTGCTAAACTTCCTGCATGCAATGAGTACTCAGGCTGCGTATGGGTGCGCTGTGAATAATTTATGCACGCTCCTGCAGAGGCGTTCGAACGCACTGACACGCCTGCGTTCCTGCGACCACCCCCCGTTACCACCCACAAACGGCACTTCCTGTCAATCACTGAGTACTGGGTCTGCATACTGCCTGTGATCACATTCCCGATCGCAGCACCTGGTTCACGCAAATGAACTTCGTCTTATACGTATGCGCAGATTGCAAACATCGGCCGGCTGCGTGCGAATACAGAATGTGTAACGCTGCAGATGCAATGTGTCAATCGTGAGGTGTCTATCAACATGTTACTCACTGGCCTTGGCTAAGAAGTGATGCTCTGCCAAGAGCTCATTGTGGGACACATCGCATTGGAATTGTGGGGGCCCATTTATTAATAAACACATTTGCAATGCAATCTGTGTACGATATTAGCATATATGATCACATAGCAGCATGCGTTCATAGTCCCTGGATGTATTAAAAAGCACATGCAGGGACAGGAGCTCTGAAAGGAGCCCAGTCCTGTGATGTGCTTGGAGTAAAGTGACCACGCTATATATATATATATATATATATATATATATATAAATACACTGTTAAACATTTCTTTATGAGAGTGAGAAATTCAATTAGTTTAATGCTGTCACTTATTCTGTCTGTATTATATGGCGGTCACTAATAATGTCTGTGTTGTATGGCAGTCACTACTGCTGTCTATATTATATGGTGGTCACTAATGATGTCTGTACTGTATGTCAGTCAATAATGCTGTTTGAATTATATGGTGGTCACTAATGATGTTTGTATTATATGGCGGTCACTAATGCTGCCTGTATTAAATAGCAGTCACTAATGCTGTCTATATTATATGAGTATAACTAATGCTGTCTGTAGTACATAGTGGTCACTAATGCTGTCTGTTTTATATGGCGGCCAATAATGCTGCCTGTATTATATGTCCGCCACTAATGCTGTCTGTATAATATGGCAAAGTATATATGTAGTATATTTATGTACAATGTAGTATAGGGTGGTCACTAATGCTATCTGTATTATATGATGGTCACTAATGTTGTCTGTATTATATGGTGGCCACTTAAGCTGTCTGTATTGTATAGCAGTCTGTATTATATGATAATCTATAATGCTGTCTGTAGTACAGTATATGGCAGTCACTAATGCTGTCTATAGTAAATGGTGGTTAAAAATGTTATCTGTAGTATATGGTGGTCACTAATGCGGTCTGTTTTATATAGTGCCCAAAAATGCTGTCTGTATTATACGGTGGCCACTAATGCTGTCTGTATTATAAGATGGCCACTAATCCTATCTGTAGTATATATGTAGTATATAGTATCTGACAGTCACTAATGCTGTCCGTAGTATATGGCATAGTATATACAGTATGTAGTATATTCATGAACAATGTAGTATATGGCGGTCACTAATGCTGACTGTAGTATATGACAGTGTATATGTAGTATATTCGAGTACAACATAGCATATGGTGGTTGCTAATGCTGTGTGCAGTATTTGATGTAGTACATTTGTAGTATATTCATGCACAATGTAGTATCTGGCAGTCACTAATGCTGTCTGCAGTATATGGCGTAGTATATATGTGGTATAGTCAAATACAATGTAGTATACGGTGGCCACTAATGCTTTCAGTTGTATATGGCGTGTATAATATAGCATCTGGGGTCACAAATGCTGTCTGTTGTATATGGCAAGGTATATATGTAGTATGCTCATGTAGGGGTGTGGTATGATTCACCGCCAGACTTGAGCCCGGGGGTTCAAATCCCGACACCAATATGCCAAAGACCGCAGATCCCGACGGAGGTAAGTAAGCTATCTAACCCTCCCCTCTCACCTCCTAAGCCTAACCTTCCTTTAGGGGTTCCTAACCCTAACCTCCCCCCTAATGCCAAACCCTTAACCTCCCCCAGGGGTGCCTAAACTTAACCCCCCCTCCCTGCCCCCTAAATCTATCCCTCCCGGGGGGGTGCCTAACCCTAACCTCACCACGGGGTGCCTAACCATAACCATCTCTTCCATTAGCCTGACCCTAACCCTTCCGGGGGGGTGCCTAACACTAACAGTGGTATTCAATATGGGTGCGATAAAATCATTTTTGCATTAATATCGGAGGTATGACGTCATTATCGCAGGTTTTACTTTTACACCGTATTCAATTTCAAAGACTTATCGCAGTTTTGAAAAGTCTTTGATAAAAAACGGGGATAACTTTTCACCATTGAATAGGTGTCGAAAAAAAGTGCAGAATTGGGGTTTAGGGGTGCAGGCTTAAAAAAAATAGCCTGCACCCCTGGGAATGACATTTAAAAAAGAACTGTGTCAAAAAAAGTCACAAAAAAAATAGGGACACCCCAAAAAGTTATTTGAAAATTGGGGTGAAAAAAAAAAATGGGAAAAAATTGTTAAACAATAGGGAAATAGGTTCAGGGCTATTCTGCATGTATGCGGCAGATGTTTTCTAGAATAGAATTATAGTGGCAGGTGCACAAATGCAGAATTTTTTAAAACTTACTTTAGGGACATCAAAATATGCTAGTACCCATTTTCATGTTCCCCAAATTTGATGGGGCCACTTAAACAAACAAAAAAATAACCTAAGTGCTCTTCTGCATCACTTCTTCAATGTCGGGAAAAAAACACCTGCTGCGGCTATTTAAATCCCCGACTTTCAATTAAAGGCTAAAATGGGGGTACCCATAGTGTTCCCCCATGTTTTTACAACTTTAGGGGGGTCTTACAATTATTTTAAGGAAAAATTCGTAACTTTACGCAAATCCAACTTCGGAGTTTCCCGTTTTCGTTCATTTTATATTGAATACGGGGATAAGCGGGAGCGCGCACCAGACTTTAACGCAGGAAAAAACTCCGATATGAAACATTAACTTCGACAGTGAAGTTAACGTTTCATATTGAATACCCCTCTAAGTCCCCTTGGGAGCCTCCAAACCTAACCCTCCCCCCCCACGGCCATCCGCTAGCGACGCCTGGCTTACCTTAGCTCACTATGCCGAAGGTCGGGATTTCGGGGGGTGGATAATGATAAGCATCAGGATTTCAACACCTATCATTAGTCCCCTGCTGGGATTGCACAGTCGGAATGCCGGTGGTCAGCATTTAGACCGTCGGCTTCTTGACTACCTCCCTCATGTAGAATGCAAAAAAGTCTTCAATCAAATCACGATTACCCGCAAGGCACATTGTTACACCTGGGCCCACCACTCGCTAGTTCCGTTGCTGTGTCTGGTGATACTGGCCCAGAATTTGTCCTAAACACTTGGATACATTTAAGAACCCCTAATCCAGGTATTTCAGTACAATGGTAAAAACAATGTGAGGTGCATCCAGGGCTTGGGGTAGGAAAGGTCTTGTCCCTCTAGAATCATCTCAGCTCCCATTTGTTTTGGGGGGGCGGGCAACCAAAGGACCGAGGCTCATATTGCATACCACTGTCCTGTTACTGAAGGGGAATTCCTCTGACCTATCCGGATTTTATTATATTTCTGGTTTGAATTTCATGGCTCTCATTGTCGATGTCCAAGGTCACTTATTGGTAACAAAACTGGGACTAAGGCTGGGTACACATCATTTAGACGATGTGTACCCAGCCCGATATCTGCAGCGACGGGACCCAGCAGGGGAGCTGGCATTGGCAAGTGCATTCACACTTGCTGATGTGGGCAGTGACGGAGCGAAGGCGGGGGTCATGCTGCATTCGGCAGCATGACCCTCACTAACAACATTCCCCTTAGGTCCTTCATGGTAGGGATGACGGAGGATCTCGCTGACGACCCACGGGACCGTGCATCTTCTATGACATAGAGGGTACACACTAGATGATGTGCCCGGTATGTCGCTCTGATCCGCCGGATCGGACGACATATCCTCTAGTGTTTACCTAGCATTAGGGTTATCAGCTTGAATATATTTTTGCCTAGATATTTCTTTAGATAATTTTTTTGATGGTAAACCCAAACTTGCATATCCTGTTCTGCATATACAGTACACTACCCTACACCCCTACTAACAAGCAGAATATTGTACCCTCGGAATATTCCCATAGCAAACACCAAAATGCTTCTTCTTCATTCCCACATTTTACTCCTGTCTTTAGATCAGAGAGGCAGAATGGCAGTGTGAGGGGGTGTTCTCGCATAGGCAAATGTCTGGAAGGGGGTGGTCATGTAAATATGGCCCATACAGAACTGGATGTAAGCATCGGTATGCCTAATAGGAGGCGTATATTTTTCCCCTAGTCTAGGGCAGGTGCAAATACTCACTGATGATGATGATGATGTCTTGTGGCAAGCCAGGCGCCAATTGCTGCCCATGCAGATGCAGATAAATCTCAAAACTTACAGCTATGCATATGGGTGAATATTAGAGATGTGCACCGACCCTTGTGTTTTGGTTTTGGATCTGGATCCCCCCTGGTTTTGGATCTGGACTGGTTTTGCCAAAACCTCACCTCCATATTTTGTTTTCGTGTTGTGGTTTTGGATCTGGATTTTTTCTTAAAAAATCATAAAAACAGCTAAAATCACATAAAATGGGCCTGTTTTTGGGCCTGATTCAGAGCCGGACGCTCTGAAAGAGCGCTCGCTCTTAATAAGGGCCGGGCTTTTTATGTTTTGAGCGGCCTCTTGGCCGCTCGCATAGCTGTGGGTGACCACCCACAGCTATAGCGAGTGGCCATGATAATGGTCGCGATGGTCAAGACCATCGCAACCATTGAGCTTTCGACGAGACCCTTGTGGTAGGGTCTCGTTCATCGCAAGCCCCAGAGAGTTTTCGGCTCTAACAGAGCCGGAAGCTCTCCACTGACATCACTTGTGATGTAAGTGGGGCCGCCCCCAAATGGCAGGCGTTCTCATGAGAATGCCTCCGTTTGGGCAGCCACTCCCCCGGCCCGCCCACCAAAGGGGGCGAGCTGTCACTCAACATCGACAGTTCGCCCCCTTTGGTGCGAGACCCGGAGCAACGGAGTGCCCATCGCTAGCCGGGTATCGCGCATGCGCACGACGGAGCTGGCTTCGTCGTGAGCATACACTGTGGACCACCATCGACCCGGTTGCGAGTGCTCAGTGCTTGCGACCGGGTCTGAATCAGGCCCTTTGTTCCTACAGTATTATTAACCTCAATAACATTTATTTCCAGTAATTTCCAATCAATTTTGACCACCTCACAATATTATTTGCTTCATCTAGTTAAGGCCAAAAGGTTGCATCCAGCTAGCTGGCTGACTAAGCTAAGTGACACAGTGGGCGGCACTAACATGTGTCAGTTCAGTTTCTAATTTCCAACACGGATACAGTGTGTTATACAGTGTGGGTTAGATACACCAATAGTGCACTTACTGTGACAGCAGTGTCGGCAGAGTGGGTTGCCGATGGTGTCCTCAGTACATGGAATGGCAGTGCTGCGGTGCTGGAAGTGTCCTCAGTGAAGGGTACCGGCGATGTCGGCAGAGCGGGGGTGCCAGCAGTGTCCTCTTTGCAGGTTTGCTGACTGTGTCGGCAGTGCAGGGGTGTTCTCAATGCAGGGTGCCGGTGGGGTTGGCAGAGCAGGGATGCCAGCGGTGTCCTCAGTGTATGTGTGCTGACAGTGTCAGCAGTGCAGGGGTGCTGGTGGTGTCCTCAGTGTTAGAGTGTCGGCAGTGTGGGGGTCGCTGACGGTATCCTCAGTACGTTGGGCAGCAGTGCAGGAGTGTCGGCAGTGGTGGTGTCGGCAGCGGGGGATGCTGCCAGTGGGGGTGCCGGTGGTGTTGGCAGCGGGGGGTGCCAGCGGTGTCAGGTGGCGGGAATGGCGGGCACCATCTTCTTTTTCTCCTTTGTGCTGTTTTCAATGGGCTTAACGCTGATTGGCTGAGAGCCGTGACAGACGGGTCTTTCAGCCAATCAGCGTTAAGCCCACTCAAAACAAAACCTCGTGACTCGACAGCGGGGTCACATGTACACATGTACTTCCAAGTCTACATCAGCCCTTCTGGCTCAGCAATACAGAGGCAGATAATATTTGGTATCTCAGAATTTGCTTTCAATTGTTCAAACCATTTTAGGTTGTTACTAGTATATAAGTGACAGAGTTATAACTAGGGGTGTGTGAGTGATGCTGTCGATCAGGGCGAAGGGTCCAAGGGGTGGCATTACTGCTGCCTCACAACACCTGCATTTTGCTTGCAAGGTGGCTGGAATGATACCTTGCAGCCTTGGGATGGGATGCGAATCATTTGATGTTTCATTGGAAGCATCAGTTAAATGGTTTCAATGTTCAATGTTTAACCCTGCAATGTTTTTGATTCAATGTTTCATTACCATTGCAAGATTTCTCCCCCAATGTTCTTCCCTGCTTTCCAATGTTTTTTCTTTTGGTAACACAGGGCCTCATTCAGAGACGGATGCTCTGAAAGAGCGTTCGCTCTGAATCAGGGCGTTTTGGTTTTTTTTGGAGTGGCCTCCTGGCAGCTCGCATAGCTGTGGGTGAGCACTCACAGCTATAGCGAGTGGCCAGGTTGATGGTCGCGATGGTCAAGACCATCGCGACCATCGGGCTTGCGACGAGACCCTTTTGGTAGGGTCTTGTGGCCGCAAGCCCCAGAGAGCTTCTGGCTCTAATAGAGCCGGAAGCTCTCCCACTGACATCACTGGTGATGTCAGTGGGGCCGCCCACAAACGGCAGGCGTTCGCTTGGGAACGCCTCCGTTTGCAAAGCCACCCCTCGGCCACGCCTACCAAACGGGACGAGCTGTCAATCACCATCGACAGCTCGCCCCCTTTGGTGCAAGACCCGGAGCATCGCTAGTCGGGTCTCACGCATGCGCACGACAGAGCCGGCTCTGTCGTGCGCATGCCCAGTGGGCAAACACCATCAAGTACCGCAACCAAGTACCATCGACTTGGTTGCAAGCGCTCAGCGCTTGCGACCGGGTATGAATCAGGCCCACTGTGTGGTGCTGTCACTGCTTTGGGCTGCCAGCTGGCTCTCTCCTTGTATTATAGTCAGTTACAACTTAAGAACAGAGGGCCTGATTCAGACCCAGTCGCAAGTGCTGAGCGCTCGCAACTGGGTCGATGTTTGCCCACTGGGCATGCGCACGATGGAGCCAGCTCCGTTGTGCACATGCGCGAGACCCGGCTAGCGACAGGTGCTCCATCGCTCCGGGTCTCGCACCAAAGGGGGTGAGCTATTACAACCAGAAGCTCTCTGGGGCTTGTGGCCACGAGACCCTACCACAAGGGTCTCATCGCAAGCCCGATGGTCGCGATGGTCTTGACCGTGCGCAAACCCCGAAGCGAGGGAGAAATTCTCTCACTCCAGGGCTCACTACAAAAGGATGAACAACTCGCACCATTCTGAAGGCGGGGTGGGGGGTGGCTGGCCAAACAGAGGCATTCCCAACGGAACGCCTGCCATTTGGGGGCGGCCCCACTGACATCACTCGTGATGTCAATGGTGAGCTTCCGCCTCTGTTAGAGCCGAAAGCTCACTGGGGCTTGCGGTAGACGAGACCCTACCACAAGGGTCTCGTCGCAAGCCCCGATGGTCGCGATGGTCTTGACCATCGCGACCATCAACCTGGCCGCTCGCTAAAGCTGTGGGTGGTCGCCCACAGCCTAGCGCGCGGCCAGGAGGCCGGCTCTGAACATAGAAGCAGCCGCCCTCATTCAGAGCGAGCGCTCGCGTTTTGCGAGTGGCTCTGAATGAGGTCCTGAGTGTGTGTCATGATATAGACAGAGGGCCTGATTCAGAGCCGCTCGTAAGCGGCCGCTCGCTCCGAGCGATGTTCGCACATCTGCGCATGCGTATGGGTCGTAATGCACATGCGCCAACTAGTCATTGCGGTCTAAATCGTGCGCTCGCAAAACAGCAAGGGCCTGCTAATTTGAGTGACAGAATGAGGCGTTTGTGGGTGGTAACAGGGGAAGGTGCTTGAAAACGGGGAGTGGAGATCTGAACGCAGGCGTGCCAAATGGTCAAAACGGGCTTTTAATGGGTGTGCATAATTAACAAAGAAGCGTCATCGACCACGTCACTTGGTTGTCTTTTTGCCTGAACTGCTCGCAGTGATTGCGGGAAGTAAAACCTATCACAAGCACTGCGAGCAGTTCAGACGCCTTTCGATGTACTCGATTAATCTAATAAATAGCGGAGATGACGTATGATGCGAACGGCTAGGGGGCGTCTTTACAAAATGACATAGAGGTGTCAACAGACCACAAAGAGCAAGCGCTCAATTTAAATAGCCGGCCCCTTTTTCTGAACGACCGTTCGCAAATAGCGTCCAGCTCTGAATTAGGCCCAGAGACTTTAGCTGAGGGTGGAGAAGAGACAGAGAGAAAAAAAAAGAGGAGGCTCTGAAAGAGTAAAATCTGTAAAAATGGAGAAGAGAAATTAAATTGAGGAAGAGAAGAGAGCGAGAAGGAAGTCTGTCAGTGTTACTTGTGTGTGGAGGTGGAGGACATTAAGGTACTGTACCACTATCACCAACAACAGGATCAGCCAGCTACACTGCCAGTGCCCTGCCAGCAGTAACACCATACATGCCTACCCTCCCGGTTTTCGCAGGAGGCTCCCGATTTTTCGGGTAACCCCCCACACCCCCGGAAGGGTAGGCATTTCTCCCGCATTCTGCCCACTTCCTAGTGAAGTGGGCAGAATTAGGAGAACACCCGCTGCAATCGCGGGTCTCCGTGAAGGGGGCGGGGCTTAAGCTGTGATTCTGCATTAATCACAGCATTTGGCCCCGCCCCCTATGTAAATTGTGCCCAATCGCGGCAATTTTACCACGAGGGGGTGGGGCTTAATGACGCGAATCGTCAAGCCCCGCCCCCGTCGCCCCCCTGCTGCTTCTCTTACCCGGGCTTCTCCCGGGAAGAGAATATTAAAGGTAGGCAACCCTGAGTAACACACACTTCTGCCATACTGTCTGTCACTAGTAGTGCCCTGCCAGCAGTAACACACACTTCTGCCATACTGTCTGTCACTAGTAGTGCCCTGCCAGCAGTAACACACAACACTTCTGATATACTGTCTGTCACTAGTAGTGAGTACTGACAATAAAAATAACATGGCACCACCCAAAAATTCATTTGTGGGAACACTTTGATAGGAAAGATAATGAGCCCAAAACAACTATTTGCAGATACTGCAGCAAGAAAATAAAAACATGTGGAAACACATCTAATATAAAATGCCACCTTGAAAACAAACACCCTCTTGTGTTGCTTTGTATATATATATATATATATATATATATATATACTGTTTGGCTCCATGAAGACAGCCATAGTATAAGTTCATTTTAATAGTATATTAGTCTATTAAATGTTTAAATACAGTTTGCTTTAAAAAAAAAAAAAAACATCAGTAATCATCGGTTCCAGAGAACCAATGTTCATATCTAAATAATGTTTTGTATTCAATGTTAAAAACATCAGTACTGCTAATGTTTTCTTTTGATGTCCCATCCCTAAGCTGTACTTCCTGGTACAGATGCCCCCCCACCCGCGGTGTAATTAACCTGCTCTGGCACTGCTAATTGAAGTCATTGCAAATTTGAATCAAGGTTTGTCCTTCCCAATTTGGTAGATTTAGCAAATTTTCTATTATTCCATATAAATGCATTTGCGTAAGTACATTTTCCACTTATGTGCAATGTTCTTCTGTCACTTGTATGACCATCTGGGCAGTAATCTTTGACACTTTACCTTCTGGTAATAATTCCAAAACGGTATGTGCATCCTGTGGGTCTGACTAATCATGGATCGCAATTGCAAAGACACACGCAATCGCTCGATTGTTGCGTTCGGCGCATGAGTATGCATTGCAGTGCATGTGCGCGAACTAGAAATTGCAAACAGAATTGTGATTGCAGAGGCTACGCAGACCCAGAGCAGAATGAGTGACAGGAAGTGCAGTTTGTGGGTGGTGACGGGGGCGGGGTGGTCGGGTGAGCGCAGGCGTGCCAGTGTGTTTCAACGCCGTTGCAGGGGCATGCATAAATTATCCACTGAGATACCAGATGCCGCCTGAGGCATCAGAGCGTGCGCTGAAGTAAGCAATTCCTGAGTGAGGCCTGGGCTACTCTAACTGTCCGATGTTACCGATTGTTTCACTATCTTGGTCAAATACACGGATGTGAGTAAGAGGTGGTGGGCATCCTTATGTCAGGCAGCATACACAATGTGAATGCAATCATTAAAATATCACCGCTGATATAATCAATGCAGTGCGTGCTCAACCAAGAAGCGTGTCAGAGTCTCCCCTGGTGAGTCCCCAGCCCATTCTTTCAAATATGTAATAATTAGGGATGTGCGCCGACCCCCGTGTTTTGGTTTTGGTTTTGGATCTGTATCTTCTTTCACGGTTTTAGATTTGATTTTGCAAAACCACCCTCGAGTATTGTGGTTTTGGATCTGGATTTTTTTGTTTCAAAATAGATAAAAGGTTTTAAAAACAGCTAAAATCATGTAATTTATGCAATCCAAAACCCAAAATTTGGATTTAAAATCCAAATTTCGAACCGCAAAAAGATCAGAATCGCAACCCGGATTTACCCAGATCTCCTCAGGAGATCGGAACCGTGACTCGGATTTACCCGGATTCACAAAATTCAAGTGGATTCGGATTTCTGGAGAACCGAACCGCACATCTGTAGTAATTATTAAGCCTTAAGATAGAAAGTGCTGGACGCCCTATGACTCTGGTTCTGCACAAAGTATTAATTTTAATTCATGACCCCCCCCCCCCCCGATTCCAGAAAAGAGATTAACATATTTATTGATTAATTGAAATTAATTGGAATCGCATCTGTAATGCTGGATGAGTACAGTAAGTGCCAAGAGAAGAGAGAGAGAAAGACTCATAACTGAGAAGGGTGCAGTGCTATTTAGTTATGACTGTGAAGGGGGTTAGTCATTAAATATAACAAGGTTGGGGGATGGGGTTTTTTTTTGTGTTGTGGAAAATAGTATATTTTAATGCTTAATACAAGTAAGGACAGGCCACTCTTCGAGGGCTAGTATTGGTCTGTGCTTGCCAACAAGGATAAAATGTGCTAGCCAGACCCTGGCCTGGGACACAGACTTGAGGGTGCAGGTACTGAGGATGTGGACATGAGGGTTTGGGTACTGGGGATGCAGACATGAAGGTGTGGTTGCAGGGGATGCAGACAGGATGCTAGGGATACAGACAGGGTGCTAGGGATACAGACAGGGTGCTGGGGACGCAGACAGGGTGCTGGGGATGCAGACAGGGTGCTGGGGATGCAGACAGGGTGCTGGGGATACAGATAGGTTGCTAGGGATATAGACAGGGTGCAGGGGATGCAGACGGGTGCTGGGGATGCAGACAGGGTGCTGGGGATACAGACAGGGTGCAGGGGATGCAGACAGGGTGCTGAGGATGCAGACAGGGTGCTGGAGATGCAGATATGAGGGTGCTAGGGATACAGACAGGGTGCAGGGGATGCAGACAGGATGCTGGGGATGCAAACAGGGTGCTAGGGATGCAGACAGGGTGCTGGGGATGCAGACAGGGTGCTGGGGATGCAGACAGGGTGCTGGGGATACAGATAGGTTGCTAGGGATATAGACAGGGTGCAGGGGATGCAGACGGGTGCTGGGGATGCAGACAGGGTGCTGGGGATACAGACAGGGTGCTGGGGATACAGACAGGGAGCAGGGGATGCAGACAGGGTGCTGGGGATGCACACATGAGGGTGCTAGGGATTCAGACAGGGTGCAGGGGATGCAGACAGGGTGCTGAGGATGCAGACAGGGTGCTGGAGATGCAGATATGAGGGTGCTAGGGATGCAGACAGGGTGCAGGTGATGCAGACAGGGTGCTTGGGATTCAGACAGGGTTCAGGCGATGCAAACAGGGTGCTAGGGATGCAGACAGGGTGCTGGGGATGCAAACAGGGTGCTAGGAATATAGGGTGCAGGGGAAGCAGACAGGGTGCTGGGGATGCAGACAGGGTGCAGGGGATGCAGACAGGGTGTTGGGGATGCAGACAGGGTGCTGGGGATGCAGACAGGGTGCAGGGGATGCAGACAGGGTGCTGGGGATGCAGACAGGGTGCTAGGGATGCAGACAGGGTGCTGGGGATGCAGACAGGGTGCAGGGGATGCAGACAGGGTGTTGGGGATGCAGACAGGGTGCTGGGGACGCAGACAGAGTGCTGGGGACACAGACAGGGTGCAGGGGATGCAGACAGGGTGCTGGGGATACAGACAGGGTGCTAGGGATGCAGACAGGGTGCTGGGGATGCAGACAGGGTGCTGGGGATGCATACATGAGGGTGCTAGGGATGCAGACAGGGTGCTGGGGATGCAGACAGGGTGCTGGGGATGCAGAAATGAGGGTGCTGGGGATGCAGACAGGGTGCTGGGGATGTAGACAGGGTGCTGGGGATGCAGACAGGGTGCTGGGGATGCAGACATGAGGGTGCTAGGGATGCAGACAGGGTGCTAGGGATGCAGACATGAGGGTACTAGGGATACATACAGGGTGCTGGGGATCCAGACAGGGTGCTGTGGATGCAGACAGGGTGCAGGTGATGCAGACAGGGTGCTGGGGATACAGACAGGGTGCAGGGGATGCAGAGAGGGTGCTGGGGATGCAGACAGGGTGCAGGGGATGCAGAGAGGGTGCTGGGGATGCAGACAGGGTGCTGGGGATGCAGACATGAGGGTGCTGGGGATACAGACAGGGTGCTGGGGATGCAGACATGAGGGTGCTGGGGATACAGACAGGGTGCTGGTGATGCAGACAGGGTGCTGGTGATGCAGACAGGGTGCTGGTGATGGTGACAGGGTGCTGGGGATGGAGACAGGGTGCTGGGGATGCAGACAGGGTGCTAGAGATGCAGACAGGGTGCAGGGGATGCAGACATGAGGGTGCTGGGGATGCAGACAGGGTGGTAGGGATGCAGACAGGGTGCTAGGGATGCAGACAGGGTGCTGGTGTTGCAGACAGGGTGCAGGGGATGCAGACAGGGTGCTGGGGATGCAGACAGGGTGCTGGGGATGCAGACATGAGGGTGCTGGGGATGCAGACCATATTTGCCGACAATCAGCTCCAGCCTTCCGGGAAGGAGCTGATTGTCGGCTAACAGCAGGGGGGTAGGGGCGGTCATTGGGGGTGGAGCCGGGGGCGGGCCAGCCAGTTGGTGGTGCATTGGGGGCGGAGCCGGGGGCGGCACCACACAATTGCGTCATCGTGGCTCCGCCCTCTTCACAATGCCGTTATTTTCAGCAGTGTGAAGCAGGGGGCGGGGCCGCGATGACGCGATTCAGCGCGAATCGCGTCACCGGCTCCCCCACTGCGGGGGTTTCTAATCTTTTCAGGGGGGAGGACGGGAGGGTTGGAGGCTTCCGGGAGGCTTGCCTGCCTTTCCGGGGGGCCGGGAGCGGCATCCGAAAATCGGGAGGCTCCCGGCCAAATTGGGAGGGTAGGTAAGCCTGATGCAGACAGGGTGCTGGAGATACAGACATGAGGGTGCTAGGGATGCAGACAGGGTGCTGGTGATGCAGACAGGGTGCTGGGGATACAGACAGGGTGCTGGGGATGCAGACATGAGGGTGCTGGGGATACAGACAGGGTGCTAGGGATGCAGACAGGGTGCTGGTGATGCAGACAGGGTGCTGGTGATGCAGACAGGGTGCAGGGGATGCAGACAGGGTGCTGGGGATGCAGACATGAGGGTGCTAGGGATGCAGACAGGGTGCTGGGGATGCAGACAGGGTGCTGGGGATGCAGACATGAGGGTGCTAGGGATGCAGACAGGGTGCTGGGGATGCAGACAGGGTGCTGGGGATGCAGACAGGGTGCTAGGGATATAGACAGGGTGCAGGGGATGCAGACGGGTGCTGGGGATGCAGACAGGGTGCTGGGGATACAGACAGGGTGCTGGGGATACAGACAGGGTGCATTGGATGCAGACAGGGTGCAGGGGATGCAGACATGAGGGTGCAGGGGATGCAGACAGAGTGCTGGGGATGCAGACAGGGTGCTGGAGATGCAGACATGAGGGTGCTAGGGATGCAGACAGGGTGCTGGGGATGCAGACATGGTGCAGGGGATGCAGACAGGGTGCTGGTGATGGAGACAGGGTGCTGGGGATGCAGACAGGGTGCTGGGGATGCAGACAGGGTGCTAGAGATGCAGACAGGGTACTGGTGATGCAGACAGGGTGCAGGGGATGCAGACAGGGTGCTGGGGATGCAGACAGGGTGGTAGGGATGCAGACAGGGTGCTAGGGATGCAGAGAGGGTGCAGGGGATGCAGACAGGGTGCTGGGGATGCAGACATGAGGGTGCTGGGGATGCAGACCATATTTGCCGACAATCAGCTCCAGCCTTCCGGGAGGGAGCTGATTGTCGGCTAACAGCAGGGGGGCAGGGGCGGTCATTGGGGGTGGAGCTGGGGGCGGGCCAGCCAGTTGGTGGTGCATTGGGGGTGGAGCCGGGGGCGGAGCCGCACAATTGTGTCATCGTGGCTCCGCCCCTCTTCACAATGCCGTTATTTTCGGCAGTGTGAAGCAGGGGGCGGGGCCGCGATGACGCAATTCAGCGAATTGCGTCACCGGCTCCCCCACTGCGGGGGTTTCTATTCTTTTCAGGGGGGAGGACGGAAGGGTTGCCTGCCTTTCCGGGGGCCCGGGAGCGGCACCCGAAAATCGGGAGGCTCCCGGCCAAATCGGGAAGGTAGGTAAGCCTGATGCAGACAGGGTGCTGGGGATGCAGACATGAGGATGCTAGGGATGCAGACAGGGTGCTGGGGATGCAGACAGGATGCTGGGGATGCAGACATGAGGGTGCTGGGGATGCAGACCATATTTGCCGACAATCAGCTCCAGCCTTCCGGGAAGGAGCTGATTGTCGGCTAACAGCAGGGGGGTAGGGGCGGTCATTGGGGGTGGAGCCGGGGGCGGGCCAGCCAGTTGGTGGTGCATTGGGGGCGGAGCCGGGGCGGCGCCACACAATTGCGTCATCGTGGCTCCGCCCTCTTCACAATGCCGTTATTTTCAGCAGTGTGAAGCAGGGGGCGGGGCCGCGATGACGCGATTCAGCGCGAATCGCGTCACCGGCTCCCCCACTGCGGGGGTTTCTAATCTTTTCAGGGGGGAGGACGGGAGGGTTGGAGGCTTCCGGGAGGCTTGCCTGCCTTTCCGGGGGGCCGGGAGCGGCATCCGAAAATCGGGAGGCTCCCGGCCAAATTGGGAGGGTAGGTAAGCCTGATGCAGACAGGGTGCTGGAGATACAGACATGAGGGTGCTAGGGATGCAGACAGGGTGCTGGTGATGCAGACAGGGTGCTGGGGATACAGACAGGGTGCTGGGGATGCAGACATGAGGGTGCTGGGGATACAGACAGGGTGCTAGGGATGCAGACAGGGTGCTGGTGATGCAGACAGGGTGCTGGTGATGCAGACAGGGTGCAGGGGATGCAGACAGGGTGCTGGGGATGCAGACATGAGGGTGCTAGGGATGCAGACAGGGTGCTGGGGATGCAGACAGGGTGCTGGGGATGCAGACATGAGGGTGCTAGGGATGCAGACAGGGTGCTGGGGATGCAGACAGGGTGCTGGGGATGCAGACAGGGTGCTAGGGATATAGACAGGGTGCAGGGGATGCAGACGGGTGCTGGGGATGCAGACAGGGTGCTGGGGATACAGAGAGGGTGCTGGGGATACAGACAGGGTGCATTGGATGCAGACAGGGTGCAGGGGATGCAGACATGAGGGTGCAGGGGATGCAGACAGAGTGCTGGGGATGCAGACAGGGTGCTGGAGATGCAGACATGAGGGTGCTAGGGATGCAGACAGGGTGCTGGGGATGCAGACATGGTGCAGGGGATGCAGACAGGGTACTGGTGATGGAGACAGGGTGCTGGGGATGCAGACAGGGTGCTGGGGATGCAGACAGGGTGCTAGAGATGCAGACAGGGTACTGGTGATGCAGACAGGGTGCAGGGGATGCAGACAGGGTGCTGGGGATGCAGACAGGGTGGTAGGGATGCAGACAGGGTGCTAGGGATGCAGAGAGGGTGCAGGGGATGCAGACAGGGTGCTGGGGATGCAGACATGAGGGTGCTGGGGATGCAGACCATATTTGCCGACAATCAGCTCCAGCCTTCCGGGAGGGAGCTGATTGTCGGCTAACAGCAGGGGGGCAGGGGCGGTCATTGGGGGTGGAGCTGGGGGCGGGCCAGCCAGTTGGTGGTGCATTGGGGGTGGAGCCGGGGGCGGAGCCGCACAATTGTGTCATCGTGGCTCCGCCCCTCTTCACAATGCCGTTATTTTCGGCAGTGTGAAGCAGGGGGCGGGGCCGCGATGACGCAATTCAGCGAATTGCGTCACCGGCTCCCCCACTGCGGGGGTTTCTATTATTTTCAGGGGGGAGGACGGAAGGGTTGCCTGCCTTTCCGGGGGCCCGGGAGCGGCACCCGAAAATCGGGAGGCTCCCGGCCAAATCGGGAAGGTAGGTAAGCCTGATGCAGACAGGGTGCTGGGGATGCAGACATGAGGATGCTAGGGATGCAGACAGGGTGCTGGGGATGCAGACAGGATGCTGGGGATGCAGACATGAGGGTGCTAGGGATGCAGACAGGGTGCTGGGGATGCAGATAGGAGGGTGCTAGGGATGCAGACAGGGTGCTGGTGATGAAGACAGGGTGCTGCGGATGGAGACGGGGTGCTTGGGATGCAGACATGGTTCTGGGGATGGAGACAGGGTGCTGGGGATGCAGACAGGGTGCTGGTGATGCAGACATGAGGGTGCAGGGGATGCAGACATTGTGCCTGGGATGCAGACAGGGTGCTGGGGATGCAGACAGGGTGCTGTGGATGCAGACAGGGTGCAGGGGATGCAGACAGGGTGCAGGGGATGCAGACAGGGTGTTAGGGATGCAGACAGGGTGCAGGCGATGCAGACAGGGTGCCTGGGATGCAGACAGGGTGCAGGGGATGCAGACAGGGTGCTCGGGATACAGACATGGTGCTAGGGATGCAGACAGGGTGCTGGGGATGCAGATAGGAGGGTGCTAGGGATGCAGACAGGGTGTTAGGGATGCAGACAGGGTGCAGGCGATGCAGACAGGGTGCCTGGGATGCAGACAGGGTGCAGGGGATGCAGACAGGGTGCTCGGGATACAGACAGGATGCTGGGGATGCAGACATGAGGGTGCTAGGGATGCAGACAGTGTGCTGGGGATGCAGATAGGAGGGTGCTAGGGATGCAGACAGGGTGCTGGTGATGGACAGGGTGCTGCGGATGGAGACGGGGTGCTTTGGATGCAGACAGGGTTCTGGGGATGGAGACAGGGTGCTGGGGATGCAGACAGGGTGCTGGGGATGCAGACATGAGGGTGCAGGGGATGCAGACATTGTGCCTGGGATGCAGACAGGGTGCTGGGGATGCAGACAGGGTGCTGTGGATGCAGACAGGGTGCAGGGGATGCAGACAGGGTGCAGGGGATGCAGACAGGGTGTTAGGGATGCAGACAGGGTGCAGGCGATGCAGACAGGGTGCCTGGGATGCAGAAAGGGTGCTGGGGATGCAGACAGGGTGCAGGGGATGCAGACAGGGTGCTGGGGATGCAGACAGGTTGAAGGGGATGCAGACAGGGTGCTAGGGATGCAGACAGGGTGCAGGGGATGCAGACAGGGTGCAGCGGATGCAGACAGGGAGCTGTGGATGCAGACAGGGTGCAGGGGATGCAGACAGGGTGCTGGGGATGCAGACAGGGTGCAGTGGATGCAGACAGGGTGCAGGGGATACAGACAGAGTGCTGGTGATGCAGACAGGGTGCATGGGATGCAGACAGGGTGCAGGGGATGCAGACAGGGTGCTAGGGATGCAGACAGGGTGCCTGGGATGCAGACAGCGTGCTGGAGATGTAGATAGGGTGCAGGGGATGCAGACAGGGTGCTCAGGAAACAGACAGGGTGCAAGGGATACATACAGGGTGCTAGGGATGCAGATAAGAGGGTGCTAGGTATGGAGACAGGGTGCTGGTGATGAAGACAGGGTGCTGGGGATGGAGACAGGGTGCTGGGGATGCAGACAGGGTGCTGGGGATGGAGACAGGGTGCTGGGGATGCAGACCGGGTGCTAGGCATGCAGACATGACGGTGCTAGGGAGGAAGACAGGGTGCTGGGGATGCAGACATGAGGGTGCTAGGGATGCAGATAGGGTGCTGGGGATGCAGACAGGGTGCTAGGGATGTAGACATGAGGGTGCTAGGGATGCAGACATGAGGGTGCTAGTGATGCAGACTGGGTGCTGGGGATGCAGACAGGGTGCAGGGGATGCAGACAGGGTGCTGGTGATGCATACAGGGTGCATGGGATGCAGACAGAGTGCAAGGGATGCAGACAGGGTGCAGGGGATGCAGACAGGGTGCTGGGGATGGAGACAGGGTGCTGGGGATGCAGACAGGGTGCTGGGGATGGAGACAGGGTGCTGGGGATGCAGCCCGGGTGCTAGGCATGCAGACATGACGGTGCTAGGGAGGAAGACAGGGTGCTGGGGATGCAGACATGAGGGTGCTAGGGATGCAGACATGGTGCTGGGGATGCAGACAGGGTGCTAGGGATGTAGACATGAGGGTGCTAGGGATGCAGACAGGGTGCTGGAGATGCAGACATGAGGGTGCTAGTGATGCAGACAGGGTGCTGGGGATGCAGACATGAGGGTGCTAGTGATGCAGACAGGGTGCTGGGGATGCAGACATGAGCGTGCTAGGGATGCAGACAGGGTGCTGGGGATGCAGACAGGGTGCTAGGGATGTAGACATGAGGGTGCTAGGGATGCAGACAGGGTGCTGGGGATGCAGACATGAGTGTGCTAGTGATGCATACAGGGTGCTGGGGATGCAGACAGGGTGCTGGGGATGCAGACAGGGTGCAGGGGATGCCGACATGACGGTGCTAGGGAGGAAGACAGGGTGCTGGGGATGCAGACATGAGGGTGCTAGGGATGCAGACAGGGTGCTGGGGTTGCAGACAGGGTGCTAGGGATCTAGACATGAGGGTGCTAGGGATGCAGACAGGGTGCTGGGGATGCAGACATGAGGGTGCTAGTGATGCAGACAGGGTGCTGGGGATGCAGACAGGGTGCTGGGGATGCAGACAGGGTGCAGGGGATGCAGACAGGGTGCTGGGGATGCAGACAGGGTGCAGGGGATGCAGACAGTGTGCTGGGGATGCAGACAGGGTGCAGCGGGTGCAGACAGGGTGCTAGGGATGCAGACAGGGTGCAGGGGATGCAGACAGGGTGCAGGGGATGCAGACAAGGTGCTGAGGATGCAGACAGGGTGCAGGGGATGCAGACAGGGTGCAGGGCAGTGGTGAGCTGAGCCGGGGGGCAGGGTGCCATGTGCCCCCCGGGCCGCAGCATCATGCGGGCCGCGGGCCGGTGCAGTCTGTGTCACTGTGACACAGACTGCACCGCGTGTGTAGCGCTGACCGGACGGAGTTCGATCAGCGCTACACTGACAAACACACAGCCGCCGGCTCCGGCAGCTGTGTATTTGTTGTAAGCAGCAGCCAATGAGAGTCTGTCAGACTCTCATTAGCTGCTGCTGCTGCGCCCACTGCGAGAGCCGCTCCATCTTCCGGCTCCCACAGTGGGTAATGGGAGAGACGTCATGATGTCATATGACGTCTCTTCCATAATGCAGAGTGCCCGGGAGGACAGACGGAGGAACAGATGGCGGCGGCGGGAGCCGTGATTCAGGTAAGTGGGATTTTTTATTTTGTTCTTTATATTACGTGTGTCTACTGGGGGGGGGGGGTCTGGCACTACTGGGGCACTACAAAGGGGGCACTACTACTACTGGGGGCATTACAGGGGGGGTGGGGGACTACAACTACTGGGGGCACTACAAGGGGGGGACTACTACTACTGGGGGCACTACAAGGGGGAGGGGACTACTACTACTGGGGACTACTACTACTGGGGGCACTATAAGGGGACTACTACTACTACTACTACTGGGGGCACTACAAGGGGGGTGGGGGAGTACTACTACTGGGGACACTTCAAGGGGGGACTACTACTACTGGGGACACTACAAGGGGGAGGGGACTACTACTACTGGGGACTACTAATACTGGGGGCACTATAAGGGGACTACTACTACTACTACTACTGGGCGCACTACAAGGGGGTGGGGGACTACTACTACTGGGGACTACTACTACTGGGGACACTACAAGGAGGGGACTACTACTACTGGGAACACTACAAGGGGGGGACTACTACTGGGGGCACTACAGGGGGGGACTACTACTACTGGGGGCACTACAAGGGGGGTGGGGGACTACTACTACTGGGGACTACTACTACTGGGGACACTACAAGGAGGGGACTACTACTACTGGGAACACTACAAGGGGGGGACTACTACTGGGGGCACTACAGGGGGGGGACTACTACTACTGGGGGCACTACAAGGGGGGGGGCTACTACTGGGGGCACTACTGGAGGCCCGCATAAGGGTGTTCTCTCCTGTGGCACACGGGGGCACTGCATATGGGCACTACGACAGGGGGGCTGCCCTAATCTTTATTTTTACCTTACATTAATCCCATATGCACCCGCCTCCTCCCTGGAACATCTGGAGGAGGGGGGGGTGCCGTAGCACGCATATTCTTCGGACACACACACTACTCCTCTGCCAGGGCCGCCTGCATGCATTTGCCCCCCAGTCTAAAAGTTGCCAGCCAGCCCCTGGTGCAGGGGATACAGACAGGGTGCTGGGGATGCAGACAGGGTGCAGGGGATGCAGACAGGGAGCTGGGGATGCAGACAGGGTGCTGGGGATGCAGACAGGGTGCTGGGTATGGAGACAGGGTGCAGGGGATGCAGACAGGGTGCTGTGGATGCAGACAGGGTGCTAGGGATGCAGGCAGGGTGCTGGGGATGCAGACATGAGGGTACTAGGGATGCAGACAGGGTCCTGGGGATGCAGACAGGGTGCTGGGGATGCAGATATGAGGGTGCTGGGGATGCAGACATGAGGGAGCTGGGGATACAGACAGGGTGCAGGGGATGCAGACAGGGTGCTGGGGATGCAGACAGGGTGCTGGGGATACAGACAGGGTGCTGGGGATGCAGACATGAGGGTGCTAGGGATGCAGACAGGGTGCTGGTGATGCAGACAGGGTGCAGGGGATGCAGACAGGGTGCTGGGGATGCAGACTGGGTGCAGGGGATGCAGACAGGGTGCAGGGGATGCAGACAGGGTGCTGGGGATGCAGACAGGGTGCAGGGGATGCAAACAGGGTGCTGGGGATGCAGACAGGGTGCTGGGGATGCAGATATGAGGGTGCTGGGGATGCAGACAGGGTGCTGGTGATAAAGACAGGGTGCTGGGGATGCAGACAGGGTGCCGGGGATGGAGACAGGGTGCTGGGGATGCTGACAGGGTACTGGGGATGCAGACATGAGAGTGCTGGGGATGCAGACAGGGTGCTGGAGATGCAGACATGAGGGTGCTAGTGATGCAGACAGGGTGCTGGGGATGCAGACATGAGGGTGCTAGTGATGCAGACAGGGTGCTGGGGATGCAGACATGAGCGTGCTAGGGATGCAGACAGGGTGCTGGGGATGCAGACAGGGTGCTAGGGATGTAGACATGAGGGTGCTAGGGATGCAGACAGGGTGCTGGGGATGCAGACATGAGTGTGCTAGTGATGCATACAGGGTGCTGGGGATGCAGACAGGGTGCTGGGGATGCAGACAGGGTGCAGGGGATGCCGACATGACGGTGCTAGGGAGGAAGACAGGGTGCTGGGGATGCAGACATGAGGGTGCTAGGGATGCAGACAGGGTGCTGGGGTTGCAGACAGGGTGCTAGGGATGTAGACATGAGGGTGCTAGGGATGCAGACAGGGTGCTGGGGATGCAGACATGAGGGTGCTAGTGATGCAGACAGGGTGCTGGGGATGCAGACAGGGTGCTGGGGATGCAGACAGGGTGCAGGGGATGCAGACAGGGTGCTGGGGATGCAGACAGGGTGCAGGGGATGCAGACAGTGTGCTGGGGATGCAGACAGGGTGCAGCGGGTGCAGACAGGGTGCTAGGGATGCAGACAGGGTGCAGGGGATGCAGACAGGGTGCAGGGGATGCAGACAAGGTGCTGAGGATGCAGACAGGGTGCAGGGGATGCAGACAGGGTGCAGGGCAGTGGTGAGCTGAGCAGGGGGGCAGGGTGCCATGTGCCCCCCGGGACGCAGCATCATGCGGGCCGCGGGCCGGTGCAGTCTGTGTCACTGTGACACAGACTGCACCGCGTGTGTAGCGCTGACCGGATGGAGTTCGATCAGCGCTACACTGACAAACACACAGCCACCGGCTCCGGCAGCTGTGTATTTGTTGTAAGCAGCAGCCAATGAGAGTCTGTCAGACTCTCATTAGCTGCTGCTGCTGCGCCCACTGCGAGAGCCGCTCCATTTTCCGGCTCCCACAGTGGGCAATGGGAGAGACGTCATGATGTCATATGACGTCTCTTCCATAATGCAGAGTGGCCCGGCCCGGGAGGACAGACGGAGGAACAGATGGCGGCGGCGGGAGCCGTGATTCAGGTAAGTGGGATTTTTTATTTTGTTCTTTATATTACGTGTGTCTACTGGGGGGGGGGGTCTGGCACTACTGGGGCACTACAAAGGGGGCACTACTACTACTGAGGGCATTACAAGGGGGGTGGGGGACTACAACTACTGGGGGCACTACAAGGGGGGGACTACTACTACTGGGGGCACTACAAGGGGGAGGGGACTACTACTACTGGGGACTACTACTACTGGGGGCACTATAAGGGGACTACTACTACTACTACTACTGGGGGCACTACAAGGGGGGTGGGGGAGTACTACTACTGGGGACACTTCAAGGGGGGACTACTACTACTGGGGACACTACAAGGGGGAGGGGGCTACTACTACTGGGGACTACTAATACTGGGTGCACTATAAGGGGACTACTACTACTACTGGGCACACTACAAGGGGGGTGGGGGACTACTACTACTGGGGACTACTACTACTGGGGACACTACAAGGAGGGGACTACTACTACTGGGAACACTACAAGGGGGGGACTACTACTGGGGGCACTACAGGGGGGGGACTACTACTACTGGGGGCACTACAAGGGGGGGGGCTACTACTGGGGCACTACTGGAGGCCCGCATAAGGGTGTTCTCTCCTGTGGCACACGGGGGCACTGCATATGGGCACTACGACAGGGGGCTGCCCTAATCTTTATTTTTACCTTACATTAATCCCATATGCACCCGCCTCCTCCCTGGAACATCTGGAGGAGGGGGGGGTGCCGTAGCACGCATATTCTTCGGACACACACGCTACTCCTCTGCCAGGGCCGCCTGCATGCATTTGCCCCCCAGTCTAAAAGTTGCCAGCCAGCCCCTGGTGCAGGGGATACAGACAGGGTGCTGGGGATGCAGACAGGGTGCAGGGGATGCAGACAGGGAGCTGGGGATGCAGACAGGGTGCTGGGGATGCAGACAGGGTGCTAAGGATGCAGACAGGGTGCTGGGGATGGAGACAGGGTGCAGGGGATGCAGACAGGGTGCTGTGGATGCAGACAGGGTGCTAGGGATGCAGGCAGGGTGCTGGGGATGCAGACATGAGGGTACTAGGGATGCAGACAGGGTCCTGGGGATGCAGACAGGGTGCTGGGGATGCAGATATGAGGGTGCTGGGGATGCAGACATGAGGGAGCTGGGGATACAGACAGGGTGCAGGGGATGCAGACAGGGTGCTGGGGATGCAGACAGGGTGCTGGGGATACAGACAGGGTGCTGGGGATGCAGACATGAGGGTGCTAGGGATGCAGACAGGGTGCTGGTGATGCAGACAGGGTGCAGGGGATGCAGACAGGGTGCTGGGGATGCAGACTGGGTGCAGGGGATGCAGACAGGGTGCAGGGGATGCAGACAGGGTGCTGGGGATGCAGACAGGGTGCAGGAGATGCAAACAGGGTGCTGTGGATGCAGACAGGGTGCTGGGGATGCAGATATGAGGGTGCTAGGGATGCAGACAGGGTGCTGGTGATAAAGACAGGGTGCTGGGGATGCAGACAGGGTGCCCAGGAAACAGACAGGGTGCAAGGGATACATACAGGGTGCTAGGGATGCAGATAAGAGGGTGCTAGGTATGGAGACAGGGTGCTGGTGATGAAGACAGGGTGCTGGGGATGGAGACAGGGTGCTGGGGATGCAGACAGGGTGCTGGGGATGGAGACAGGGTGCTGGGGATGCAGACCGGGTGCTAGGCATGCAGACATGACGGTGCTAGGGAGGAAGACAGGGTGCTGGGGATGCAGACATGAGGGTGCTAGGGATGCAGATAGGGTGCTGGGGATGCAGACAGGGTGCTAGGGATGTAGACATGAGGGTGCTAGGGATGCAGACATGAGGGTGCTAGTGATGCAGAATGGGTGCTGGGGATGCAGACAGGGTAGCAGGGGATGCAGACAGGGTGCTGGTGATGCAGACAGGGTGCATGGGATGCAGACAGAGTGCAAGGGATGCAGACAGGGTGCAGGGGATGCAGACAGGGTGCTGGGGATGGAGACAGGGTGCTGGGGATGCAGACAGGGTGCTGGGGATGGAGACAGGGTGCTGGGGATGCAGCCCGGGTGCTAGGCATGCAGACATGACGGTGCTAGGGAGGAAGACAGGGTGCTGGGGATGCAGACATGAGGGTGCTAGGGATGCAGACATGGTGCTGGGGATGCAGACAGGGTGCTAGGGATGTAGACATGAGGGTGCTAGGGATGCAGACAGGGTGCTGGAGATGCAGACATGAGGGTGCTAGTGATGCAGACAGGGTGCTGGGGATGCAGACATGAGGGTGCTAGTGATGCAGACAGGGTGCTGGGGATGCAGACATGAGCGTGCTAGGGATGCAGACAGGGTGCTGGGGATGCAGACAGGGTGCTAGGGATGTAGACATGAGGGTGCTAGGGATGCAGACAGGGTGCTGGGGATGCAGACATGAGTGTGCTAGTGATGCATACAGGGTGCTGGGGATGCAGACAGGGTGCTGGGGATGCAGACAGGGTGCAGGGGATGCCGACATGACGGTGCTAGGGAGGAAGACAGGGTGCTGGGGATGCAGACATGAGGGTGCTAGGGATGCAGACAGGGTGCTGGGGTTGCAGACAGGGTGCTAGGGATGTAGACATGAGGGTGCTAGGGATGCAGACAGGGTGCTGGGGATGCAGACATGAGGGTGCTAGTGATGCAGACAGGGTGCTGGGGATGCAGACAGGGTGCTGGGGATGCAGACAGGGTGCAGGGGATGCAGACAGGGTGCTGGTGATGCAGACAGGGTGCAGGGGATGCAGACAGTGTGCTGGGGATGCAGACAGGGTGCAGCGGGTGCAGACAGGGTGCTAGGGTTGCAGACAGGGTGCAGGGGATGCAGACAGGGTGCAGGGGATGCAGACAAGGTGCTGAGGATGCAGACAGGGTGCAGGGGATGCAGACAGGGTGCAGGGCAGTGGTGAGCTGAGCCGGGGGGCAGGGTGCCATGTGCCCCCCGGGCCGCAGCATCATGCGGGCCGCGGGCCGGTGCAGTCTGTGTCACTGTGACACAGACTGCACCGCGTGTGTAGCGCTGACCGGACGGAGTTCGATCAGCGCTACACTGACAAACACACAGCCGCCGGCTCCGGCAGCTGTGTATTTGTTGTAAGCAGCAGCCAATGAGAGTCTGTCAGACTCTCATTAGCTGCTGCTGCTGCGCCCACTGCGAGAGCCGCTCCATCTTCCGGCTCCCACAGTGGGTAATGGGAGAGACGTCATGATGTCATATGACGTCTCTTCCATAATGCAGAGTGCCCGGGAGGACAGACGGAGGAACTGATGGCGGCGGCGGGAGCCGTGATTCAGGTAAGTGGGATTTTTTATTTTGTTCTTTATATTACGTGTGTCTACTGGGGGGGGGGGTCTGGCACTACTGGGGCACTACAAAGGGGGCACTACTACTACTGGGGGCATTACAGGGGGGGTGGGGGACTACAACTACTGGGGGCACTACAAGGGGGGGACTACTACTACTGGGGGCACTACAAGGGGGAGGGGACTACTACTACTGGGGACTACTACTACTGGGGGCACTATAAGGGGACTACTACTACTACTACTACTACTGGGGGCACTACAAGGGGGGTGGGGGAGTACTACTACTGGGGACACTTCAAGGGGGGACTACTACTACTGGGGACACTACAAGGGGGAGGGGACTACTACTACTGGGGACTACTAATACTGGGGGCACTATAAGGGGACTACTACTACTACTACTACTGGGCGCACTACAAGGGGGTGGGGGACTACTACTACTGGGGACTACTACTACTGGGGACACTACAAGGAGGGGACTACTACTACTGGGAACACTACAAGGGGGGACTACTACTGGGGGCACTACAGGGGGGACTACTACTACTGGGGGCACTACAAGGGGGGTGGGGGACTACTACTACTGGGGACTACTACTACTGGGGACACTACAAGGAGGGGAATACTACTACTGGGAACACTACAAGGGGGGGACTACTACTGGGGGCACTACAGGGGGGGGACTACTACTACTGGGGGCACTACAAGGGGGGGGCTACTACTGGGGGCACTACTGGAGGCCCGCATAAGGGTGTTCTCTCCTGTGGCACACGGGGGCACTGCATATGGGCACTACGACAGGGGGGCTGCCCTAATCTTTATTTTTACCTTACATTAATCCCATATGCACCCGCCTCCTCCCTGGAACATCTGGAGGAGGGGGGGGTGCCGTAGCACGCATATTCTTCGGACACACACGCTACTCCTCTGCCAGGGCCGCCTGCATGCATTTGCCCCCCAGTCTAAAAGTTGCCAGCCAGCCCCTGGTGCAGGGGATACAGACAGGGTGCTGGGGATGCAGACAGGGTGCAGGGGATGCAGACAGGGAGCTGGGGATGCAGACAGGGTGCTGGGGATGCAGACAGGGTGCTGGGTATGGAGACAGGGTGCAGGGGATGCAGACAGGGTGCTGTGGATGCAGACAGGGTGCTAGGGATGCAGGCAGGGTGCTGGGGATGCAGACATGAGGGTACTAGGGATGCAGACAGGGTCCTGGGGATGCAGACAGGGTGCTGGGGATGCAGATATGAGGGTGCTGGGGATGCAGACATGAGGGAGCTGGGGATACAGACAGGGTGCAGGGGATGCAGACAGGGTGCTGGGGATGCAGACAGGGTGCTGGGGATACAGACAGGGTGCTGGGGATGCAGACATGAGGGTGCTAGGGATGCAGACAGGGTGCTGGTGATGCAGACAGGGTGCAGGGGATGCAGACAGGGTGCTGGGGATGCAGACTGGGTGCAGGGGATGCAGACAGGGTGCAGGGGATGCAGACAGGGTGCTGGGGATGCAGACAGGGTGCAGGGGATGCAAACAGGGTGCTGGGGATGCAGACAGGGTGCTGGGGATGCAGATATGAGGGTGCTGGGGATGCAGACAGGGTGCTGGTGATAAAGACAGGGTGCTGGGGATGCAGACAGGGTGCCGGGGATGGAGACAGGGTGCTGGGGATGCTGACAGGGTACTGGGGATGCAGACATGAGAGTGCTGGGGATGCAGACAGGGTGCTGGAGATGCAGACATGAGGGTGCTAGTGATGCAGACAGGGTGCTGGGGATGCAGACATGAGGGTGCTAGTGATGCAGACAGGGTGCTGGGGATGCAGACATGAGCGTGCTAGGGATGCAGACAGGGTGCTGGGGATGCAGACAGGGTGCTAGGGATGTAGACATGAGGGTGCTAGGGATGCAGACAGGGTGCTGGGGATGCAGACATGAGTGTGCTAGTGATGCATACAGGGTGCTGGGGATGCAGACAGGGTGCTGGGGATGCAGACAGGGTGCAGGGGATGCCGACATGACGGTGCTAGGGAGGAAGACAGGGTGCTGGGGATGCAGACATGAGGGTGCTAGGGATGCAGACAGGGTGCTGGGGTTGCAGACAGGGTGCTAGGGATGTAGACATGAGGGTGCTAGGGATGCAGACAGGGTGCTGGGGATGCAGACATGAGGGTGCTAGTGATGCAGACAGGGTGCTGGGGATGCAGACAGGGTGCTGGGGATGCAGACAGGGTGCAGGGGATGCAGACAGGGTGCTGGGGATGCAGACAGGGTGCAGGGGATGCAGACAGTGTGCTGGGGATGCAGACAGGGTGCAGCGGGTGCAGACAGGGTGCTAGGGATGCAGACAGGGTGCAGGGGATGCAGACAGGGTGCAGGGGATGCAGACAAGGTGCTGAGGATGCAGACAGGGTGCAGGGGATGCAGACAGGGTGCAGGGCAGTGGTGAGCTGAGCCGGGGGGCAGGGTGCCATGTGCCCCCCGGGACGCAGCATCATGCGGGCCGCGGGCCGGTGCAGTCTGTGTCACTGTGACACAGACTGCACCGCGTGTGTAGCGCTGACCGGATGGAGTTCGATCAGCGCTACACTGACAAACACACAGCCACCGGCTCCGGCAGCTGTGTATTTGTTGTAAGCAGCAGCCAATGAGAGTCTGTCAGACTCTCATTAGCTGCTGCTGCTGCGCCCACTGCGAGAGCCGCTCCATTTTCCGGCTCCCACAGTGGGCAATGGGAGAGACGTCATGATGTCATATGACGTCTCTTCCATAATGCAGAGTGGCCCGGCCCGGGAGGACAGACGGAGGAACAGATGGCGGCGGCGGGAGCCGTGATTCAGGTAAGTGGGATTTTTTATTTTGTTCTTTATATTACGTGTGTCTACTGGGGGGGGGGGTCTGGCACTACTGGGGCACTACAAAGGGGGCACTACTACTACTGAGGGCATTACAAGGGGGGTGGGGGACTACAACTACTGGGGGCACTACAAGGGGGGGACTACTACTACTGGGGGCACTACAAGGGGGAGGGGACTACTACTACTGGGGACTACTACTACTGGGGGCACTATAAGGGGACTACTACTACTACTACTACTGGGGGCACTACAAGGGGGGTGGGGGAGTACTACTACTGGGGACACTTCAAGGGGGGACTACTACTACTGGGGACACTACAAGGGGGAGGGGGCTACTACTACTGGGGACTACTAATACTGGGTGCACTATAAGGGGACTACTACTACTACTACTGGGCACACTACAAGGGGGGTGGGGGACTACTACTACTGGGGACTACTACTACTGGGGACACTACAAGGAGGGGACTACTACTACTGGGAACACTACAAGGGGGTGACTACTACTGGGGGCACTACAGGGGGGGGACTACTACTACTGGGGGCACTACAAGGGGGGGGGCTACTACTGGGGGCACTACTGGAGGCCCGCATAAGGGTGTTCTCTCCTGTGGCACACGGGGGCACTGCATATGGGCACTACGACAGGGGGCTGCCCTAATCTTTATTTTTACCTTACATTAATCCCATATGCACCCGCCTCCTCCCTGGAACATCTGGAGGAGGGGGGGGTGCCGTAGCACGCATATTCTTCGGACACACACGCTACTCCTCTGCCAGGGCCGCCTGCATGCATTTGCCCCCCAGTCTAAAAGTTGCCAGCCAGCCCCTGGTGCAGGGGATACAGACAGGGTGCTGGGGATGCAGACAGGGTGCAGGGGATGCAGACAGGGAGCTGGGGATGCAGACAGGGTGCTGGGGATGCAGACAGGGTGCTAAGGATGCAGACAGGGTGCTGGGGATGGAGACAGGGTGCAGGGGATGCAGACAGGGTGCTGTAGATGCAGACAGGGTGCTAGGGATGCAGGCAGGGTGCTGGGGATGCAGACATGAGGGTACTAGGGATGCAGACAGGGTCCTGGGGATGCAGACAGGGTGCTGGGGATGCAGATATGAGGGTGCTGGGGATGCAGACATGAGGGAGCTGGGGATACAGACAGGGTGCAGGGGATGCAGACAGGGTGCTGGGGATGCAGACAGGGTGCTGGGGATACAGACAGGGTGCTGGGGATGCAGACATGAGGGTGCTAGGGATGCAGACAGGGTGCTGGTGATGCAGACAGGGTGCAGGGGATGCAGACAGGGTGCTGGGGATGCAGACTGGGTGCAGGGGATGCAGACAGGGTGCAGGGGATGCAGACAGGGTGCTGGGGATGCAGACAGGGTGCAGGGGATGCAAACAGGGTGCTGGGGATGCAGACAGGGTGCTGGGGATGCAGATATGAGGGTGCTAGGGATGCAGACAGGGTGCTGGTGATAAAGACAGGGTGCTGGGGATGCAGACAGGGTGCCCAGGAAACAGACAGGGTGCAAGGGATACATACAGGGTGCTAGGGATGCAGATAAGAGGGTGCTAGGTATGGAGACAGGGTGCTGGTGATGAAGACAGGGTGCTGGGGATGGAGACAGGGTGCTGGGGATGCAGACAGGGTGCTGGGGATGGAGACAGGGTGCTGGGGATGCAGACCGGGTGCTAGGCATGCAGACATGACGGTGCTAGGGAGGAAGACAGGGTGCTGGGGATGCAGACATGAGGGTGCTAGGGATGCAGATAGGGTGCTGGGGATGCAGACAGGGTGCTAGGGATGTAGACATGAGGGTGCTAGGGATGCAGACATGAGGGTGCTAGTGATGCAGAATGGGTGCTGGGGATGCAGACAGGGTAGCAGGGGATGCAGACAGGGTGCTGGTGATGCAGACAGGGTGCATGGGATGCAGACAGAGTGCAAGGGATGCAGACAGGGTGCAGGGGATGCAGACAGGGTGCAGGGGATGCAGACAGGGTGCTGGGGATGGAGACAGGGTGCTTGGGATGCAGACAGGGTGCTGGGGATGGAGACAGGGTGCTGGGGATGCAGCCCGGGTGCTAGGCATGCAGACATGACGGTGCTAGGGAGGAAGACAGGGTGCTGGGGATGCAGACATGAGGGTGCTAGGGATGCAGACATGGTGCTGGGGATGCAGACAGGGTGCTAGGGATGTAGACATGAGGGTGCTAGGGATGCAGACAGGGTGCTGGAGATGCAGACATGAGGGTGCTAGTGATGCAGACAGGGTGCTGGGGATGCAGACATGAGGGTGCTAGTGATGCAGACAGGGTGCTGGGGATGCAGACATGAGCGTGCTAGGGATGCAGACAGGGTGCTGGGGATGCAGACAGGGTGCTAGGGATGTAGACATGAGGGTGCTAGGGATGCAGACAGGGTGCTGGGGATGCAGACATGAGTGTGCTAGTGATGCATACAGGGTGCTGGGGATGCAGACAGGGTGCTGGGGATGCAGACAGGGTGCAGGGGATGCCGACATGACGGTGCTAGGGAGGAAGACAGGGTGCTGGGGATGCAGACATGAGGGTGCTAGGGATGCAGACAGGGTGCTGGGGTTGCAGACAGGGTGCTAGGGATGTAGACATGAGGGTGCTAGGGATGCAGACAGGGTGCTGGGGATGCAGACATGAGGGTGCTAGTGATGCAGACAGGGTGCTGGGGATGCAGACAGGGTGCTGGGGATGCAGACAGGGTGCAGGGGATGCAGACAGGGTGCTGGTGATGCAGACAGGGTGCAGGGGATGCAGACAGTGTGCTGGGGATGCAGACAGGGTGCAGCGGGTGCAGACAGGGTGCTAGGGTTGCAGACAGGGTGCAGGGGATGCAGACAGGGTGCAGGGGATGCAGACAAGGTGCTGAGGATGCAGACAGGGTGCAGGGGATGCAGACAGGGTGCAGGGCAGTGGTGAGCTGAGCCGGGGGGCAGGGTGCCATGTGCCCCCCGGGCCGCAGCATCATGCGGGCCGCGGGCCGGTGCAGTCTGTGTCACTGTGACACAGACTGCACCGCGTGTGTAGCGCTGACCGGACGGAGTTCGATCAGCGCTACACTGACAAACACACAGCCGCCGGCTCCGGCAGCTGTGTATTTGTTGTAAGCAGCAGCCAATGAGAGTCTGTCAGACTCTCATTAGCTGCTGCTGCTGCGCCCACTGCGAGAGCCGCTCCATCTTCCGGCTCCCACAGTGGGCAATGGGAGAGACGTCATGATGTCATATGACGTCTCTTCCATAATGCAGAGTGGCCCGGCCCGGGAGGACAGACGGAGGAACAGATGGCGGCGGCGGGAGCCGTGATTCAGGTAAGTGGGATTTTTTATTTTGTTCTTTATATTACGTGTGTCTACTGGGGGGGGGGGTCTGGCACTACTGGGGCACTACAAAGGGGGCACTACTACTACTGGGGGCATTACAGGGGGGGTGGGGGACTACAACTACTGGGGGCACTACAAGGGGGGGACTACTACTACTGGGGGCACTACAAGGGGGAGGGGACTACTACTACTGGGGACTACTACTACTGGGGGCACTATAAGGGGACTACTACTACTACTACTACTACTGGGGGCACTACAAGGGGGGTGGGGGAGTACTACTACTGGGGACACTTCAAGGGGGGACTACTACTACTGGGGACACTACAAGGGGGAGGGGACTACTACTACTGGGGACTACTAATACTGGGGGCACTATAAGGGGACTACTACTACTACTACTACTGGGCGCACTACAAGGGGGTGGGGGACTACTACTACTGGGGACTACTACTACTGGGGACACTACAAGGAGGGGACTACTACTACTGGGAACACTACAAGGGGGGGACTACTACTGGGGGCACTACAGGGGGGGACTACTACTACTGGGGGCACTACAAGGGGGGTGGGGGACTACTACTACTGGGGACTACTACTACTGGGGGCACTACAGGGGGGGGACTACTACTACTGGGGGCACTACAAGGGGGGGGGCTACTACTGGGGGCACTACTGGAGGCCCGCATAAGGGTGTTCTCTCCTGTGGCACACGGGGGCACTGCATATGGGCACTACGACAGGGGGCTGCCCTAATCTTTATTTTTACCTTACATTAATCCCATATGCACCCGCCTCCTCCCTGGAACATCTGGAGGAGGGGGGGGGTGCCGTAGCACGCATATTCTTCGGACACACACGCTACTCCTCTGCCAGGGCCGCCTGCATGCATTTGCCCCCCAGTCTAAAAGTTGCCAGCCAGCCCCTGGTGCAGGGGATACAGACAGGGTGCTGGGGATGCAGACAGGGTGCAGGGGATGCAGACAGGGAGCTGGGGATGCAGACAGGGTGCTGGGGATGCAGACAGGGTGCTAAGGATGCAGACAGGGTGCTGGGGATGGAGACAGGGTGCAGGGGATGCAGACAGGGTGCTGTGGATGCAGACAGGGTGCTAGGGATGCAGGCAGGGTGCTGGGGATGCAGACATGAGGGTACTAGGGATGCAGACAGGGTCCTGGGGATGCAGACAGGGTGCTGGGGATGCAGATATGAGGGTGCTGGGGATGCAGACATGAGGGAGCTGGGGATACAGACAGGGTGCAGGGGATGCAGACAGGGTGCTGGGGATGCAGACAGGGTGCTGGGGATACAGACAGGGTGCTGGGGATGCAGACATGAGGGTGCTAGGGATGCAGACAGGGTGCTGGTGATGCAGACAGGGTGCAGGGGATGCAGACAGGGTGCTGGGGATGCAGACTGGGTGCAGGGGATGCAGACAGGGTGCAGGGGATGCAGACAGGGTGCTGGGGATGCAGACAGGGTGCAGGGGATGCAAACAGGGTGCTGGGGATGCAGACAGGGTGCTGGGGATGCAGATATGAGGGTGCTAGGGATGCAGACAGGGTGCTGGTGATAAAGACAGGGTGCTGGGGATGCAGACAGGGTGCCGGGGATGGAGACAGGGTGCTGGGGATGCTGACAGGGTACTGGGGATGCAGACATGAGAGTGCTGGGGATGGAGACAGGGTGCTGGGGATACAGACAGGGTGCAGGGGATGCAGACAGGGTGCAGAAGATGCAGACAGGGTGCTGGGGATGGAGACAGGGTACTGGGGATGCAGACAGGGTGCTGGGGATGCAGAAGGGTGCTGGGGATGCAGACATGCAGGTGCTAGGGATGCAGGCAGGGTGCTTGTGATGCAGACAGGGTGCAGGGAATGCAGACAGGGTGCTGGGGATGCAGACAGGGTGCTGGGGATGCTTCCTGGGTGCAGGGGATGCAGACAGGGTGCTGCGGATGCAGACATGAGGGTGCTAGCGATGCAGACAGGGTGCTGGTGATGAAGACAGGGTGCTGTGGATGGAGACAGGGTGCTGGAGATGGAGACAGGGTGCTGGGGATGCAGACAGGGTGCTGGGGATGCAGATAGGGTGCTGGGGATGCAGACATGAGGGTGTTGGGGATGGAGACAGGGTGCTGGGGATACAGACAGGGGGCAGGGGATGCAGACAGGGTGCAGGGGATGCAGACAGGGTGCTGAGGATGGAGACAGGGTGCTGAGGATGCAGACAGGGTGCTGGGGATGGAGACAGGGTGCTGGGGATGGAGACAGGGTGCTGGGGATGCAGAGAGGGTGCTGGGGATGCATACAGTGAGCTAGGGAGGAAGACAGGTTGCTGGGGATGCAGACATGAGGGTGCTAGGGATGCAGACAGGGTGCTGGGGATGCAGATATGAGGGTGCTAGGGATGCAGACAGGGTGCTGGTGATGAAGACAGGGTGCTGGGGATGGAGACAGGGTGCTGGGGATGCAGACAGGGTGCTGGGGATGCAGACATGAGGGTGCTGGGGATACAGACAGGGTGCAGGGGATGCAGACAGGGTGCTGGGGATGGAGACAGGGTGCTGGGGATGCAGACAGGGTGCTGGGGATGGAGACAGGGTACTGGGGATGCAGACAGGGTGCTGGGGATGCAGACAAGGTGCTGGGGATGCAGACATGAGGGTGCTAGGGATGCAGACAGGGTGCTGGTGATGCAGACAGGATGCAGGGGATGCAGACAGTGTGCTAGGGATGTAGACAGGGTGCTGGTGATGCAGACAGGGTGCAGGGGATGCAGACAGGGTGCTCGGGATGCAGACAGGGTGCAGGGGATGCAGACAGGGTGCTGAGGATACAGAGAGGGTGCTGGGGATGCAGAAATGAGGGTGCTAGGTATGCAGACAGGGTGCTGGGGATGCAGACAGGGTGCTGGTGATGCAGACAGGGTGCTGGGGATGGAGACAGGGTACTGGGGATGCAGACATGAGGGTGCTAGGGATGCAGACAAGGTGCTGGTGATGCAGACAGGTTGCTGGGGATGCAGGCAGGGTGCTGGGGATGCAGACAGGGTGCTGGGGATACAGACAGGGTGCTGGGGATGCAGACATGAGGGTGCTTGGTATGCAGACAGGGTGCTGGGGATGCAGACAGGGTCAAGGGGATGCAGGCAGGGTGCTAGGGATGCAGACAGGGTGCAGGGGATGCAGACAGGGTGCAGGGGATGCAGACGGGGTGCTGTGGATGCAGATGGGGTGCTGGGGATGCAGACGGGGTGCAGGGGATGCAGACAGGGTGCCTGAGTTGCAGACAGGGTGCAGGGGATGCAGACAAGGTGCTGGGGATGCAGACAGGGTGCCTGGGATGCAGACAGGGTGCAGAGGATGCAGACAGGGTGCCTGGGATGCAGACAGGGTTCAGGGGATGCAGACAGGGTGCAGAGGATGCAGACAGGGTGGTCGGGATACAGACAGGGTGCTAGGGATGCAGACAGGGTGCTGGGGATGCAGACAGGGTGCTGGGGATGCAGACATGAGGGTGCTAGGGATGCAGACAGGGTTCTGGTGATGCAGACAGGGTGCTGGGGATGCAGACAGTTTGCAGTGGGTGCAGACAGGGTGCTCAGGATACAGACAGGGTGCTAGGAATGCAGACAGGGTGCTAGGGATGCAGACAGGGTGCTGGGGATGCAGACAGGGTGCTGGGGATGCAGACATGAGGGTGCTGGTGATGCAGACAGGGTGCTGGGGATGGAGATAGGGTGCTGGGGATGAAGACTGGGTGCTGGGGATGCAGACAGGGTGCTGGGGATGCAGACATGAGGGTGCTGGGGATGGAGACAGGGTGCAGGGTATGCAGACAGGGTGCTAGGGATGCAGACAGGGTGCAGGGGATGCAGACAGGGTGCTAGGGATGGAGACAGGGTGCTGGGGATGCAGACAGGGTGCTGGGGATGCAGACAGGGTGCTGGGTATGCAGACATGAGGGTACTAGGGATGCAGACAGTTTGCTGCGATGCAGACCGAGCGCAGGGGATGCAGACTGGGTGCTGGGGATGCAGACAGGGCGCTGGGGATGCACATATGAGGCTTCAGGAGATACAGACATAAGGGTCGTAGGGACAAGCGTTGGTGTTTCAATGTGGGTAATATTGGTAGATGAGATCTTCTGGGGTAATGTCTGGCTTCTTTATCGTTATGCTTTACAGAGGAGTGCCGCAAGTCCACACCCTTTAAAAAATAATGGGGGGGGACGATGATCTTTCTGGAACAGGGCACCAAAATGTCTAGTTGTGGCTCTGCTAACCTCTACAGCCTGTCCATTACATGCATAACCTGTTTTGTTTTGAGCAGCGCCTGCTAGATCCAGGTAGGCAGTATAGTTGATGTTACCTGCTGTCAGAGAGGTCACATCTCTGTGGAAGCTCAGACGGGAGGGACCTTGGAGTTTTCAGGATGGTGGGAAAGGTAAGGCCACAGCACCTCCAGAAGTTCATTCAGGAATGGGTCCCAGAAGGGGCACCACACACCTTAAACAACAACAAAAAAATAAAGCAAAGTAACAAAAACAGGTGAGAAAAATAAATTTAATAAATAAATTGTGCTCATGCAATACAGCCCCAGCCTTTTGGATGGAAACATAAAAATTGCTGCTGCATAGCTAAAAAAAAAGTGATAAAAAGGATTTTCAACTAATTTTCTGTACATATAAGTATTGTGGGAATGTAAGAAAGTCTATCACTGTAAATTTCACTATTTATTTCGTTAAACTGATTTTTGATTTTTTTCTATTGTAAATGAATGAAACTCTTATGTATCATTGTTTTATTGTGAATTTGTTACGAAACTTATCATTCATTTATTTCGGCAGCTTCTGCTGGCGTTAATTGTATTAGGGCATCATAGATCTCGCTGTAAAAATATTTTTTTTTCTTGTGAAATAAAGTACTTATTTATAATCATAATGATCATGGCTATTATTTATATAATTTTCAATTAAAATGTACATATATTTATATATATATATACATATATATATATTTATATTTATGTATGTATAATTGTACTCATAGAAGATATATATAATATGAGACCCATAGTAGAAATGGAGTAGTTTTTTGGAGGGAAAATCAGGAGAAACTAAAGTGGAGGGGATATCTAGTAACAAGGGATTCCTTTATTTTGAAGAACCACTAGAATTCCGCTCTTCACTCACGCAGAACGCCAACTACCATTCACTGAAACAGAGCATGCGCAGTTGTTATTTTTTTTATCAGAATATGGAAAAATCAACTATGCAATTATTTTCTCATTATCTAATTCGAAAACTAAAATGCAAAAATTATCACAATTCCCATTTTTGCCGAAAATACATGACACATAAGACGATAAAAAAAGCGAAAAGATAGCAATAAATACATTTTGATACATCAGTCCCAATGTGTCTTACTCTTTCAAAATGGGGTCACCACCTATCTCTCTTGCTCACTAGCACTGGCTGCTATATAGCAGCACAGCAACACATTAGGCAGGGAGAGATCAGAGACTGCGTGGCGTAACTACAAATTTTGCTCACCCTTGACAAAAAAGTTTCTACCGTCCTGCCCCCACCCACCAAATTGCATTCTGGTAAAACTAATACAGGGCGATTTCTAGGCAGTTTGGCTCCCAGTGTGAACAGTTAAAAATGCACCCCCATCCCCCTTAGACAGTTTACATTATTTGTCATTTTTCCTCCTTATAGTAATGCCCTTTACACATTATTCCACACACCATAATGCCCATTACACATTATGCCACACACACCATCATTTTATTATTATTATTATTATTATTATTATTATTACTACCAGTTATTTATATAGCGCACACATATTCCACAGTGCTTTACAGAAAATATTTGGCCATTCACATCAGTCCCTGCCACATAATGCCCATTACACAATATGCCACACACCATAATGTCTATTACACAATATGACACACTGTAATGACCATTACACAATATACCACACACCATAATGCACATTACACATTATGCCACACAACATAATGCCCATTACATATTATGCCACACACTGTAATGCCCATTACACATTATGCCACATACAGTTATGCCCCTGACACCATTTTATGCCCCACAGTAAGGCTTCTAATATCTTTTAAATTACTTATTCATTGTCAGTGTGAATGCTGTGCGAGGCGAACTCGGGGTGAGCGCTCGCTGAATCTCCGCCTACCTCCTGTACAACATTCTGGGATCAGTCCGGATTGGCTCTGGCATCTATATCCTTCTGGTGCAAACGCTGCTCCGATGCCGGTGATAGAGTTTTTGTGTTTCCAATTCTGGCATTGTCTCCTGTTTCCATGTGCCACTGTTCGCATACCATCTACCTGCCGTTTGTGTCATCTAGGTGGCACAGTCCGCATATCTGTCCTCTGCCATTCGTATCATCCAGGTGGCACAGACAGTATTCTGTGTCCAGAGTACTCATTCCAGCATTAGCTGCTTGTGTCAACCCATCGTCACAGGCCGCACTTCAGCGTCCTAACTACACAATCCTGTGTACCAACGCCTGTGTCACCCCAGTGGTTCTTATCTTCATCTGCCACATCTAGCCAAGTTATACCATCTCACAAGGCTGCTACATGGCCCAAAGGCCGCATCTTGTTCTACGGCCCATAGGCCACAACTCGCCAAGGTATACCAGCCCACAAGGTTGCTGCAAGTGGTCCACTATATATATATATATATATATATATATATACTGTATATACTGTATATATATGTATATATATATATATATATATATATATACTGTATAGATAGATAGATAGATAGATAGATAGATAGATAGATAGATAGATAGATAGATAGATAGATAGATGGATAGATAATCCTAAAGCAGCTACTCACTAAATAGCTCTGACCAACTATTGATATAAACAATATAAATGAGTGAAATTAATTCCGATCACTTGAGGGTGCGCCTAATGAAATTATAAAAACATACATTTATTAAAAAAGAAGACATAATGCTGTCTAGCGTCTCTTGGCTAGGCGCAATCCAGAAATCCAGCTCCCTGTCCAACTGCAGATATGTGTTCCTGTTTTCATAGCAACAGCACAGATGACATTTCTTCAAGGTGTGCGGCAACATTTCTGGAAGCTCCCGTAATTCATATCTCCAGTTGGACAGGGAGCTGGATTTCCGGTTTGCACCTACCCAAGAGACGCTAGACAGCGGGTGGCTGTCACCGGACCAGTCTTACTCCTCAGGATCCGTGTGGGAATTGTGAGCTGGGTAAATATGCCAGGACTATGATCTCTATATAAATACTGGCGTGCTACACTAGCTACATCTTGTCACACCTTTATTTTGCTGTTAGAAGCCATTTGCAATCTTTCTGCTACAATTGTCTGCAGCCCACAGACATTGTATCAAGTTTAAAGCTTAGCTCATTATTGCTACAAGCTGTTTGCAAAATTGCTACAACTGCTTACAAACTACAGAGACATTTCATCAAACCTTATGATCAGCTTGTTACGGCTAAAGACATCAATTTACTGTAGCTCTTATTTTGTTTGAATTTATAAGTGGACACAATCGTCTAGAACTGGTGAAACATCATTTTTACTATCAGTTTTTGGGTATTTCATTGAAAACATTTATTATTCACTCTGGGCCTGATTCAGACCCGGTCGCAAGCGCTGAGCGCTCGCAACTGGGTTGATGGTGGCCCACAGCGCATGCGCACGACGGAGCCAGCTCCGTCGTACACATGCGCGAGACCCGGCTAGCGATGGGCAATCCATCACTCCGGGTCTCGCACCAAAGGGGGCGAGCTGTCGATGTTGAGTGACAGCTCGCCCCCCCTTTGGTGGGCGGGCCGGGAGGGTGGCTGCCCAAACTGAGGCGTTCCCATGAGAACGCCTGCCGTTTGGGGGCAGCCCCACTGACATCACGAGTGATGTCAGTGGAGAGATTCCGGCTCTGTTAGAGCCGAAATCTCTCTGAGGCTTGCGGCCACGAGACCCTTCCACAAGGGTCTCGTCGCAAGCCCGATGGTCGTGATGGTCTTGACCATCGCGACCATCATCATGGCCGCTCGCAATAGCTGTGGGTGGTCACCCACAGCTATGTGAGCGGCCAAGAGGCCGATCCAAAAAAATAAAACCTGGCCCTGATTCAGAGTGAGCGCTCTGTCAGAGCAAGCGGCTCTGAATCAGACCCTATATGTGATGGTTGTAATCTGTTTTGTATCCGATATATGATATATGTTATCTTTTCTTTTTTAATAAATGTATGTTTTTATAACTTTATTAGAAGCACCATCAAGTGATTGGAATTAATTACACTTATTTATATTATAATCTACATAAACACTGCCCCCAAGCCACTGTGGGGTTTACGGGGGCTATTTTTACACCAGCTCAGCAGCATAAGCCTCCCACCCCAGCCCAGCACATGCTTTGAAAGTGGTGACCAGGGGTGGTTTAAAGTGATTGCCCTTACCCCTGGATATACCCCATGTCACCACTTCCAGAATAATATTTGGGCACTCCCAGGTGGCTATCACAGAAGCACTATGTGAGGGCATCCAATCTACCATCCTTCTGGCTAGTGGACTGTGGTATGTAGTAATTATGTCGGCATTCAGGATGTCAAATGTGAAATGTTGACAGTGAAAATGTTGACATTCGCATTGTCGACATGAACTTAATGTTGACATTGACATTATGGCAATATTGTGCAGAGCGATGGGGTGCGGGACAGAATGGAGAGGCTGGAGGTCAGAACATCAAAGAGTACGGTGGGCCTGAATAGAGTTGGGGGCAAGACAGGGTGGAGAGGAAGGTGGAGACTGAGGTGACCCTGGGTCCAATATGCTAACTAGTATATAAATTCACACACGCACACAAACACCTACACAATACTGGCTATAATTATTACATAAGAAGGTGCAATAATGTACCCTCTATGCACTCAACCTACACCAGCCCAGTCCTTCCCTGCCTTGTTATGTCTCTGTAAGCTTAGAGGTGCAACTGGGAGGTATGCCAGTCACCCTACAGACATAAGCCACTGTCCTGTCCGTGTGCATTAGCAAAAAGATAATTTTGTGCTTGTACATGAACCCGTATATATGCCATTCCCTACTGGGGCAGAACTACACTTTATCTTAGCCAAAAGGCTTAGGGATGGATTTTGAGTCAGAAGCATCTTGAAAGACAGATGCATTTCGGACCAACTGCGTATGCATCTTAATGTAAAAGCACGTTGTGCACATGTGCTGCATGGTGCGTTCAACTGATAAGTAGATGCATCTGTGTCGGATCATGAGCCAACAGAGACTAACATGAAGTGGGCATTTCTCGGTGGTAAATATTTGGCGAGTATTATAGACACACAGAGTGACTGCATCTGATGGGAATGTCATGGGAGTTTCGTGGGTGTATAGTCCATGCTTTCCTTAGTCTGTAAACTTCCACAGCCGGATGCAAATTCGGATGTGGCTGCATCCAACTCAGATTCACCCTCATAGGCTCCAAATCTAGCAAATGTTGCATGGACCATGGGCTCAACATGTTACATCGATGAACAATCCATCATTTGTTAGGCTATCATGAATTCAAGAACAGCATTTCCCTTAATGACAGGTTGATCATTATTTTGGCAATGCTGAAGGTGACACTAATCAGGGCACCACCCCACAGGTTAAACCACCCTTAAAATGTCACTAAGCTTAAAATACCAGCTGGCTTACATAAAATATATCCAAAAAACATTCACCATTATATATGCAGATATCTCAGGAACTGAGGTCAATTGATCGGCCAATATATCTCCTGCCCGTCGGCCAGTGTGTACAGACGATATGTCTGTGAATGATGTAGTTCACAGACATATTGCATTGGCTGTACTGCACAGACGATGGACAGATATGTCTGCAGACATGCAAGAAAAGAGGGATTCACACAAATGCGATCCAAATTAAATGGTGCAGCAATGGAACTCTGGTGATTATCACAAATCACCCCAAAAATGGCAAAACAAAAAGAAATGTTCCCATGCGCTCCAAATGGGAATAACTTTTGCAAAATATTTTCAATATTTCATGAATGAACAAATCCAAGGCAATGAAGCACTTATAATGTCACTGTGCCAACAATCCACTGGTATGCATAGATGGCAAAAATGTCCAAATGTGAAAAAATGCAAATCCGAATCCTCAAACAATAATCAGTCACCATAGGTCTTTTTACTCCAGTAATCCTCGTGTATATTCCTTAATGGTGGTTTCTCTTAAATGTGGTAGCATGCAAGATAAAAAAGAGAATTGCCACCATAGCATAAAATCTTTTAAATTTTATTAGAATATACAAAGTAGACAAATGGAAGCGTACCTTTTGTGACCTTTTGAGAAAGGTACACGTTCAATACATATAGGGGTATTATTGTGCTCCCCCTATAGAGCGTTACCTTCCTGGTCAGTGTGCGCTCCCAATGTGTAATCACCAACGCGTTTCAACCGCAGTATGGGTCTTTGTCAAGGTGTCACCTTAAAAAGATTTTATGCTATGGTGGCAATTCTCTTTTTTATCTTGCATGCTACCACATTTAAGAGAAACCACCATTAAGGAATATACACGAGGATTACTGGAGTAAAAAGACCTACGGTGACTGATTATTGTTTGAGGATTCGGATTTGCATTTTTTCACATTTGGACATTTTTGCCATCTATGCATACCAGTGGATTGTTGGCACAGTGACATTATAAGTGCTTCATTGCCTTGGATTTGTTCATTCATGAAATATTGAAAATATTTTGCAAAAGTTATTCCCATTTGGAGCGCATGGGAACATTTCTTTTTGTTTTGCCATGTCTGCAGACATACCTGTATCTGTCCATCAGCAAGTGTGTACAGGGGGTCTGCCGATCACTTGTATACATGCAGCGGCAGCCGCAGGGAGGGGGGGCGGACATGCCCCCCGGCCAGCGGGACCCGCGGCTGCCAGATAGATGATGGCCGTTCATTGTGTATGAATGACCATCATCTACAGATATATTTGCAGATCACTCGATCTGCAGATATATCTGTCAGGTATGTACCCATTTTTAGTCAGATTCACCCTTTATGGCAATTATTACTAATATTACTAATTACTAATATTACTAATATTATTACTAATATCCACAACTGACCTACCTCTAAGGGTAAATTTACTAAAGTGAGAGTTTTTAGAAGTGGAGATGTTGCCCATAGCAACCAATCACATTCTAGCTATTATCTTCTAAAAGGTGCTAGATAACTGTAAAGTAGA